>BSBM01000418.1:10150000-10199928 GCA_027924585.1 Larix kaempferi | reverse complement strand
AGGTGTTGTCTAATGTAGCACTACTCGAAGGGATACCAACAAGAGTTACAACGGTGCCCAACAATTCACAAAATGAGGGTACACCATGACTAAGTACCAACTATATTCCACGAGTGAAATGCTCCCCAACTATAGGTTTATCTGATGAACGATAGATCTCTACAGTTATTTCAGACACCATAACATGTCTTTAGCCAAAAAAAATTCTATCAATTCTCAGAGGCGTGTTGTCTCAATATTGTGGCTCTGATACCACTTGTGGTGTTCCTTAACCCTGTAAATTGAGAATCACACTATATATAGCAATATTAGCATGCAATGAACAAGATATAAGCAACACGGAACTAAGAATATGACTCAATCATAACAAAATATGAAAGAAAAAGAGCTTTGTTATTATAGGAACAATGTTCACAAGCCTCCTATGGTTGGGTGACCATTAAATTGAGCAGAGCTCCATTACCATATTCTTCACAAGACATATCATGGCCTTGAAGCTTCTATAAACATGTTTTAAATGTCCAAAAACCTAACTACTTAACATGATCAAATACTCTCCTAAATGACTCTTAATTAATAAATAGACCCCTTTTACATTGAATTAATTACAAAGTTATCTCCTTATAATATGCATGATTAATTCCTAGAGCAAGGTGAGTTAGGGTATGACGCTAACATCTTGCCTCACCATTCACAAAATACATGGTTTTATTTGAATACTCTTTCTTGACCTTAACTATGATTTTCACCTTTTGGATAATGAAAAAGATCGATATAAATCTAAAATTTGGTGAGCATTTTGATATTCATGTCATCTACTTAATTTTAAAATTTTAATGCCTACGGATATTACATCTAGCTAAGTTATAACTCAATTTAATCTCCCGTTACATTATGTGTTTTTAAGGGTCATATATGTAAATTTGAAGCTTATCTTTGGTGATAACATGGATAATTATATCAAATACCCGTTGATTAAATTTGCATTCTATAAAACATGGTATGGCCAAGTTTATAACATGATTTCATCTACAACCATTTTTCATTTTTAAGGGTCACACAAATGAATGTGAAGCTAATTTTTTTATGAACACATTGGGATATATCCAGTTGATATTCATTCAGACTCATATTATCTACCATTGTACTTAAAATACAAAGCCTATTTTTAGACTTGTATCAACCATGCAATTTAACCAAATAGTTTGCATACAATCTAAATTTAGACTCATTTATTCATCGAATCCTATGATAGTTGGGATAATCTTTATTAATCGAGAAATTGCCTTCTTCCCAAAATTTTCTTTCTAATTTGAATTCTCTATTTTACATTAATGGAGAGGGAAAGGAAGAGTAATAATCCAACTTTTCCAAGTCTTCCTTAGTGATAGAAATAGAGAGTGAAAATTGAACTCTCATTGATTACAAGAATATAGGAATTGGTTGCTTCAAAATAATGGGTAGGTACTTAAGGATAAGTAAATATAATTGTAATAGCATAAACATATGATGAAATGATAATATGAAAATTAAATGAAAGAGGTTGTAGATAGGATATAATAATAACCATGACACTTATGTCAATTCCCCTTTTAAACCCCTTTACCTTTCCCCTTTGGTTGACTCATAATCCCCATCATTTTTCTTCCACTGATCACCCTTGGAACCTTTTATTAAATTCAAAATGATCATATTTATATAGATTTAAAATTGCCATGGTAAATGTACCTCATAACATCAAACAAAACATAATAATGATTATCATAATTACAATATAAACTAGAACATGATTAAAGAGTCTAGATGGGAATATTACACTCCCTACAAAAACATTTAGATAATAGGACAATCTTAACTTTACCTTATTGGGTAGAAGAGGACCATTGGATTCATTAACATAACTATTAGTAGTAGCAACTATGTTATGTATCTAGGTAGTTTAACACTATTATCTGAGGAAAGAGGTGGTAGTTAATGAGATCTTATTGATAGTTTATAAGTACAATTAATCAATATATCCATGCTTAGATTTACTATATTGCTAATATATTTTTTTAATGGTGTTCCCCCTTTGAATTTTCAGGTTTGTGAATAGTGAAATTAGGTATTTTTTGTTTTCTTAATAAAAATTAAGAATTCCCATTCATACGATATTATCATTAATTTCTATATCCATGTGACATTTGGAGCACTATAATAATATCATTTAAAATTTAATAATGTCTTTGTGAAGCTAATTCTTAATAATTTTTGTTTTATAAGATTATTTGTTAATATGTAATGTTCCTTTTTACCTCACCACTACTTCTTCATATTTTGCAGATGGTAAACCGTCAGCCAGAGATAAATGGCTGGCCTAACCTCGAAGGACTCAAAGCTCGAACTCGTGACTTCCCCCCATACCGAGAGAGTGTTCGCACGTCTTACCAATTAAACTAACCCTTAGGATTTAATATGTAATGTTCCTTATTTACAACTCAATAGTATTAAAGTTCAAATTTAAACTCAACCATCTAGAACATTAGAGTTTTGCAGAGCGAACTAATCATGGGCGGCTGGGCCACTATGAAAGAAACAAAACAAACGCCTAATGCGAGGTCCGTGCATTTATAATTATGGAATGGTATAGATAGGCCAAGTGTGCTCTCTCATTGATCAAAATATCGTTGTTTCAAGTTGTGTAGATGGATTTTGATTTTGTTTCTTATATCGTTTATAAGAAAAATTAGTTGACCAGATAAATTATATTACTTTTGTCGTACGAAATTTGCATTACAACTTCTGAAGAAAAAGTTGTCACATTAACGCACTAGTGACAATGCAAAATTTAAATTTAAAAAACAAAAAAGAAGCTTACAACAATTTGATCTCTTTCTTCCAAAAGTTCTTCCATAGAATTACACGGCATCGATAGTTGAATTGAAGTCAACCAAAACAAATTATATAAATTTCTAAGACCTTCTTGTAATTATCAGGCGAAGCTTACAACAATTTGATCTCTTTCTTCGGAAAGTTCTTCCACAGAAAATTACACGGCATCGATTGTTTTGATCGAAGTCAACCAAAACAAATCATGGAAATCTTGAGAGCTCAAGAGGTCTTGCAGTTATACCCTGAGAGAGGAGCATATATCCATAAATATTATGAACAGGACTTTGAAGAGTTGTAATTCTTTAAAAAAGATCCCTGGAGATAATGATCGAATGGTACTATGTATTATGTACATAATTTGTGTCATGTACAGGCAGTTCGATCGTGGGAAGTTTATACCAGAATCACTTCCGCATGAAACTTTGCCGAAACTTGAATCATTCCAATTATAATTAGAACCAAACAAAAAAACCCTGTAGGGCGGATGAAGCGGCAGAAATGCCTTCAGTTTTCAGTAAAACTCCCTATGTGGGCAACTTGAATTTTTGAATTTTTCTTGGAGGCCAATTACAGTGGCTCTGCACAGAGGACATGAAGAGTTAGTGGGGACAAAGAAGAAGCCACCGATCAATACATGAAATATGAAAATAATGTCTGCAGTTGGGAAGAATCCGGATTCCGTCGTCCTTCCCAATACTCTCCAAACAGATAGCACAGGCAGATGAAGATGAATCATTCATATTTACATCATCTGATCTTCGTAAACAGCCATATTTAGCTTTCGGCAGTGCTTTGATCATCTTGTAGCGGCCGGACAAAATAGTATTGTATGGATCGATCCTCGAACGGTTACTATTGAGGACTAATATTTCTATTAATGTTCAGCATGCCCAGCAGTGTGGAGAATCCGAAAAGCAGGGCAAGCAGTCCGTTGAGAAGCTGCAGTGCAGGGAGGACATGTTCATTCAAACCCTGCATCACATGCGTGACAGTCTCCAAGACATGACCTCCCCGCTGTCAAATCCAAGAAACCCCATCAGAATCCACATCATTAATCCTATGCCTGTGCAAAGAACATAGATTACCATCGAGGTCCACGCCGGGTTTTGTTTGAAAAACCGAGCCTAGCCCACTCAGCATATGCATTGCTAAATGTTTAAAGCTGATTTTCACAGAATCCAAATAATAAAAGAGAACCCGGGCCTTTTGCACTGAAAAGGGTGGCTCGACCATTGCCCCGTGCCATGTATAGTAGCTAGTATATTTATGATCTGCGCTCTAACAATACCTGCAATTTTAACAGCCAAGACAAATAGCCAGAACAGTTCCTCTGAAGAGATATCCGCGGTGATAATATTTTAGGAAAATCCATGTCCCCGGGCCCCTTTATAGGTCGTGAAATTGAATCTGTAAGTAGTAGTTCAGATAAGTGGTTGATGTAGATCCTACGTGTATTCATGATGAATCTGATTATGTGTAATGGATGACTAAATCTAACTACGTGAGCCGTGACATCAATGTGACACTGATCCAGTAATGCTTTCCGTGCCGTCGTCTCATAGAATATTCAGGAGACGCCCACGAGTCACAGAGATTTGTCGATGACAGCATCACCAATTTGCCACTGAATGGTTGGGCGATCCTTATCTGGATTGCTGATTCCCTCCACAAAGTTGAATTTGCTTCATGCCGGTTGGATGGATTGGATGGAGGGAATCAGCAATTGAGATAAAAGATATCATTGACTTTTACTCGCATTTGAACATTGCCTCAAAATGAACAAATAGAAAAAATAGGGATTCATTAATCAAGATAAATTAGCAATTCAAGAGGCTTTTGGAAGTAGATTTTAAATTCTCTTCACCGAGATTCAATTCTTATAAGTGATATGTTGTTTTTGTTGATACCATTGTATTTATCGCTATTTCTTGATTTGTATTTATCGCTATATCTTGATTCTCTACCTAGAATAGTAGGTGTTGGCATTCTCACTATGAACTAGTCGTCTAACAAACAATAAACCACCATAACAAAATTAATATTATTAAAATAATGAAGATATAAAATGTGAATAATAATGGTCGTTTATAATTCACTTCGTCTTTTATAATTGATTATAGTTAAAAATAAGTATATTAATTTTTATTTTTGTAGCTATATAAATATTAATAATTTAATATTATTAAAAATAATATAAAAGTAAAATGTCAATAATGATAGTTGATTTGGTTTGAATGTGGAGGATTATAATTGATATAGTGTTGTCATGGTTGATTTATATATATATATATGTCAATAATGATGGTTTATTTGGGTTAAATGTAATTGACTATAATTGACTTAGTTTTATCATGGTTGATCATGGTTGAATATGGTTGTCTATGGGTAATTATGTTTAACCATTATTAACTATGATTTGACCATGGTTGACATTATTGACCATGACTATTTAATAATGGTTGACATTATTGACCATGAGTGTTTAATAATGGTTGACTATGATTGACCATTATTAACCATGAGTGACAATGTTTTACTATGGTTAACCATGTGTGAATATGTTTAACTATGACTACATGATTGACCAATGGTTGACTATGATTGATAATGGTGGAATATGTTAAATTTTCAGAATTTACTTCAATCTGATCTAGGATCTTAACTGAGAGAACAACATATACATCATATCAATCATGGACACAATAATGCAAGCACACAAGAGACACAGAGTTTACTTGGGGAAAACCATAAAGGTGAAAAACCCCAATAACTTCCTCAGAGATAGATAGAGCAATGATACAACCAGAATACAAGAGATAGTCTTCTCCTAGCAGCAGAGCCTCCTCCTCCACAATTGCGCCACTCTCCCAAGTGTGAGTGAGAGAATAGAATATGTAAAATGAGAGAGACACACTCTCTATTTATACACTAACTTGACTTGACCTTTACTCAACTAGGTCGGCCTCAACTTAACCACTTAACATAATGCTGACTGGGCCGACCCCCACTAGGGTGGTCTAATAACCTTTTGACTCACATGGCCGACCCCCAATAGGGTGGTCTAATAACCCTTTGACCCACATGACTTATACAGGGCCAACCCCAACAAGGTGGTCTAATAACCCATCAAGTATAAGTTACGACACTTACAATATAAATGATGACACTTCTGTATAGAGGAATAATAACATCTCTACAGGAATACAATATACATATATGTGAAATACATTCCGAAGTTACATATACATCAACAGAATATGACCAAGTATGGTTAACTATGGTCACAGGGGGTTCACTAGTGAGGCAATATCATATCACGTCCATTCATATTGGGGATTTGAATACTCTTAAAAATCTCAAAAATATATTGCCCCGTAGTAAGGGGTAAAGGGGGGTTTTTAATTTGACATAGTAATATAAATATTGGGGTCATTCTATTTAGGTGGGTTGAGGAATAACCTCCAAATCATTGGATGGATTCATACCTCCAAATTATTGGATGGATTCATACCCACCTAAAAGTTAAGGACCCTCCATTTTTATTTGATATTGCTTATGATCCTAAGTTTTTGATAAATATGATAATAGTGTACCGATGGTAATATCGATGGAAGTCTTTTTGGATTACTGGCCTTAAGCAATCCTCATTTAATAGCTTATTTAGGATTGCTTTGAATTGATGTTATATTTTTTTTATCTTTAAGTTAAGATATGTAGCTAATTAGGAGTTCCAGAGTTGAACAATTGTATTGTATTTTTTTGTATCCATTCACATAAAAGATCTAACTCTTCATTTTTTTAGGTTGTGGGTTGGGTGGGTATTGAGATTCAATCAAACTTTTCTCCATGACAACCAAGAAAAGTGAGATCAATCTTTCTTGCCTCACTAGAACCAAGAAAATTTAGATCAATATTTCTTGACTAATTATTTCTTGCAACTTTTTGTATTCTTCTTTAACATATTCACATTTCTAGTTAGGAATAATCGTTAGATTGAGTTATATTTGGCACATTCATAATTGTAATCTCAATTAGTATATGCAAGGAATCCACCTTAATATTGTATTGGAACTGATATAACCATAGGTGAAAGTTTAAATCCTTATTTACATACCCTATTTGTTATCATTACCATGAAATGGTATCATATAAGTTTAACCATCTGTGTATCTTTATAACTATTCCATGCTTAAAACCTAACATTGGAGATTTTTCCCTCTCTTGTGTTAAAAAAAAAAACTAGATATAACCCAAGGAAAGGTAACTAAATGTTGTTAATTCCCTTGATTGCAAGAATAAATGTTGTTAATTCCCTTGATTGCAAGAATAAATGTAGAGGAACTGGAGGAAATTCATATGTTGCATCTTGTGAATGACCCAAATCCAAGCTATGCATATGATCATATGGTATTATTGGAAAGTAAGAGGAATTTTTCTATGTTCATTTGGGTTCAAACATCAATGATGTTTGTTTTGATAGGAAGGTAGGGGAGTCCATCCATGAAAGGGTTTCAATTTTGCATTTTTATGGAGTTTAATTTATTAAGCTTATAGAAAACATGAGCTCTCTATGGATATACTTATATTTACATGATATAAAATTGGTAGATTGGTATATTGTGGTGTGAAACATCTACAGTTCTCATATTTTCTAAGCATTGCACTAACTATTCAACTATCATCATTTTACATTCTTTGTTATGTTGATCTCTTGATTGGGTTTCCTTTTACACATTTTTCCTTCCCAGTACTATTTCATTGGGTCTTCCACTATCCAACACTACAAATTGATCAGTCACCCCTGCAATCCTAGTAGGATCATTATTAGCATTATACTTTTATTTTATTCAGCATCATGTTTTCTTATACTAAGATATGTTAAGGCTCTTGTTTGTTACAACTTGATAATATGATATAAGGGGGTATTAAAAATGGGTTGATAAAAATGGATACATACAATATTTGGTGAAACTAGGGGTTTTCTTAATTGGAAAGGCATATTGGGAGGGGGGTTTAACAATAAAATTTTAGGAGGAATTTTCCAATATTAGAGAAAATAGGGTTATTATTTAATATCATGCGAACGATCGTGCTATGTAACAAGTTCATTGAGTGAACCCCCCATGACTATGGTTGGTCACATTTGACTATGGTAGACTTTGATTGACTATGGATGACTTTGTTTTGACTGTTGACTATGGTTACTTTTATTAATGATGGATGACTGTGGTTACCTATGGTTGAACACAGATGACTATAGTTGACCATGTCTAACCATTTTCACCATGGTTTAAGAGGGTTAACATTTGTAAAAAAGGTTGAGTTGAAAATAAGGCAAAATTTGAAGGATCCAGAATTTTCTTAAAGTGTAGAAGCCTTGTGAATCTTAGTAATTCTTAAATTTCCAACTATAACTTTTTAATGATATTCTTATAAAGATATTCAAATTTCTAAGCATTTTAAGGACAATTTTGGCAATGTTTAGAGTCAAATATTTTTATCATGAAAATGGAAATTGGTAAATCTTTTTTTGGTAAAAAAACATCCAAAATTAACCCATGAGCTAAATTTACTGATATTTTTTTTTTCAATTTTCCCTCTTGAAAATTATGTCACAATGTGACATGAAGAGTTTGAATTAAAAATCCTGTCACATTATGACATTAAGAGGTTGACTTCAACATGTAAAATTATGACATTATAGGTGACCATCACCCTCATTATCTTCCTTGGTTGGCATGCTAGCACTATTGTTCTCAAAAACATGTTTAGATCTAGGGTCGTGTATTAATATGAACCACCAATCTCTATCTAACACATTTGGGTAAAATAACACTTGGTTGCAGTGCTCTGAGAAAACATAAGGCTCCTTACTTCCATGCCACATATTTCTAGAGTAGACCCATAAAGAGAAGGCGCCTTCACACCCAATATAAATTCCTTTGCCAAATTAAGATCATATTTCTTCAAAATCCATGGGACATCCCCTTTTTTAAATGAAATTGAGGGGCCAGTCTCTCCTCTATTTTCTTATCTTGGTCAATGCTTCTTTTTTAGTATTTGAAGAAATAAGATCTTTCTTGACGGTCAACTTGTCACTTTTTTTGGATGATTTGTGACACCACAAAGAACATGAAACATTTTTTAAATATATGCATGGGATCTAGTAAGTGGGCAATCTTAAGATGCTCCCAATATGGGAGCTCATAAAATATCAATTTCCTTTTCATCCCTTTGGGAATTTTATCAACATAGGTGTTGAAGAATTCATGATCATCGATCACAGTTTGCACATTTGAATCGAATATCTCTGGATATTCCTTCTCCTTCTCTTTGTCATATGCCCTAAGCCGGTCATTCGGTGTCATTATTTCAAGCCTTTGGGCTCTCTCTCGTTTACCATTGAAATCAGATATTTCTCTTCTATAAGAGTGGTTTTCCGGGAAGAACACCCTGGAGAATTCATACACTGTCTTTCATAGGAATTTGGCCCACCTATACTTCATAGAAGGTCCACAACATTTACATCCACAATAACCTTTTGTTAGAAGACCTACGATGTTATAGTAAATAGAGCACGTTAGTGTTGAAGATCGAGACCATCATACCGAATTAAATATGACAAAAATTAGTTCTTTGAATATAAACAAATCAAATGACATATTTACCTGAGAAAAACTCCCAACCCTGGATAATCATGTGTCGTGTACGCAGATATGCCATAAAACATAAAAATCCTCTCTGATGGGATGGGTCTCGACACATCATATACTTGTATCCCTTCCCATAATTCCTTGCATTCATCAATCAATGTTTGTAGGTAACATCCATATTCTTCACTTGTCTTTTACTAGGGACTACAAGAGCCAACATAAGATGTTCATTCTTCACGGACAACCATGGGGGGATATTGTTATTGATCATTACTACAGGCCAAACAATATAGATGTTGTTTGGTTGGGAATCTGGGTTGACGCCATCAATGGCTATGGTCAATTCGAGGCTGCATACTTCAATCTTGAATTTATCAGTCCATGTATCCTCTATATGAATCATGGTGATTGAATCTCTTAGGATTCACATAAATCCTTCCTCACTTCAGTGCGATGCATGCCATCCCTGTAGCATAGCTAATTATTTGCGATGAACAAACCTTTGAATCCTTGGGATTATAAGCATGTGCCTCAATATCTTATGAGGAGGACCATGTGCTTTAGCCTTCTTTTTCACTTCTTTGTACCTTTCATGCCCACATTTTGGACATCTCTCTTTGTCTACATATTCGCCTCTATATAGAATACAATCATTAGGACACGCATGATATGATATGTACTCTACACCCAACATTATCATTCAAAAGTACCTTATATTTGAATAACCTATAGTTAGTGGGAAATATAATAGTACAATGTCATTTAAGGTTCATAAAATCAACAATTTTCAATGATGATTGTGTCACAATATTCCTCAAAATATAATGTAGTGGATGGTCAGTTACCTCAACATTGCCGATAAACATGCATCTGAGATGTCATACTTTTCTTTCAAGTTGTACAGTAACATTTTTGTCCCCAACTATGTATACTATGACCAGCGAGGCCCAAAGAGAGGTGTGGTGTAAGCCGATTTAAGGCTTTTGAAGAAGGATTTAGTGATATGAGCGCCATCCCCTAGGTCATTATCTTGGAATGTATGTAACAACATTGAATCCATGGCACTCCTTTGTCATAATAATTCATCCATACCAACCTCTAGTTCATTGCCTCCATTGCCAACATGTGAAGAACTAATATTGCTATAGGCATTCCTAATTGGTGAGGATGGAGGTAGTGGAAATTGAAGAGGTGGTTAATTCAACCATGCTTGGTATGCTTCCTCTCCAAGTTGCACTCTTTTTTCATCCTTCTCTCGATTTGACATGGTACTAGGCTGCAACGGAAGATGGTAGGAAGGTCACTCATCATCATAATCCTGATTTCAAAAATATTGAACATTACACTGATGATGTTGGTAATCACAATGCAATTGGTTTGATCTAGAATTATAGGAAATTATTATTACAGAAGCACGAGAATCACTTCCAATAGAAAATGTTAAGCTGCAAACAATTTATAAAGCAAACATTTAGATTGAGCGATAAATTAACATCAATTCCACATTAAATATAAAAAATTAAAATTGAACAACACATTTTCAAATTGAATTTATATAAATTAAATTAACAATTTATAAAACATAATTTCAAACTGAGCAATACATTAACATGAATCCCATTGAAAATTAACAAATACAATTAATGAATGTTTTTTTGTCAGACGCCCCAAGGGAACGTTTAACTTGAGCCTCCTATGGTTGGGTGACCATTAACTTGAGCAGAGCTCCATTACAATATTCTTCACAATATATATTATAGCCTTGAAGCTTCTATAAACATGCTTCAAATTTCCAAAACCCTAACTACTTGACATGGTCAAATACTCTCCTAAATGGCTCTTAATAATTAATAAAGAGACCCTTTTTACATTGATTGTTGAACACTAGCTAACTTGGATTTATTACAAAGTTATGGCCTCATGATATGTATGATTAATTCCTAGAGTAAGGTGAGTTAGGGTATGACCCTAACATCTTGCCTCACCATAATTCACAAAATCCATGGTTTTATTTGAGTAGTCTTTCTTGAACTTAACTATGATTTTCACCTTTTGGGTAATGACAAAGATCGATATAAATCTAAAATTTGGTGAGCATGTTGATATTGATGTCATTTACTTAATTTTAAAATTTTAATGCCTATGGATATTACATCTAGCCAATTTATAACTTAATTTAATCTACATACATTATGTGTTTTTAAGGGTCATATATGTAAATTTGAAGCTTATCTTTGGTGATCACATGGATAATTATATCAGATTCCTGTTGATTAAATTTGAATTCTATTAAACATTGTATGGCCAAGTTATAACATGATTTCATCTACAACCATTTTTTATTTTTAAGGGTCATACAAATGAATGTGAAGCTAATATTTTATGAACACATTGAGATATATCTAGTTGATATTCATTCAACCTCATATGATCTAACATTGTACTTAAAATACAAAACCTATTTTTAACTTGCATCAACAATGCATTTCAACAAATAGTTTGCATACAATCTAAATTTATTCATCATCCCTATAGGAAATTTCAATGAAAATATTCATAACAAATAATGAAATTATATTTTTAATCATATAAGATTGAATTCATAAAAAAAGAGGAGAAAAGAACTTACCATTTTATAAATTGAGTTCCAATGCAAGTGATTGTGGGTGAACCATATGCAAATCGCCTGTGGATTCTACCAACATGGTGGGTTATGAGACCACCAATGCAAAGAATATTTGTCAAAGCTCCCTAATCATTATTCTCTTTGCGAAAAGATTCCAACCAAGAAAGAAAGGAAACAAAAGTGTATAGGGTAAAGAAGTTGCTTTCCTACTCATTCTTGGTGCTTAATTCCATATGAAAGTGCTTTCTTTATCTCTCCATGGATCCTATGATAGTTGGGATGATCTTTATTAATCAAGAACTCACTTTCTTCCCAAAATTTTATTTCTAATTTGAATTCTCTCTTTTACATTAATGAAGGATAGGGAAAGGAAGAGTCCTAATCCAATTTTTCCACTTCCTTAGTGATAGAAATAGAGAGTGAAAATTGAACTCTCATTGATGGCAATAATATAGGAGTTGGTTGCTTCAAAATAAGGGGTAGGTACTTAAGGATAAGATATAATTGTAATACCATAAACATATGATGAAATGATAATATGAAAATTACATGAAAGAGGTTGTAGATAGGATATAATAATAACCATCCCACTGGTTACCTTTAGAACCTTTTATTAAATTCAAAATGATCATGTTTATATGGATTTAAAATTGCCATAGTAAGTCTACCTCATAACATCAAGCAAAACATAATAATGATTAATATAATTATAATATAAAGTAGAACAAGATTCAAGGGTCTAGATGTGAATAGTACACTCCCTACAAAAACACTTAGATAAGAGGGCAATCTTAACTTTACCCTATTGAGTATCAAAGGACCATTGGATTCATGAACATTACTATTAGTAGTAGCAACTATGTTGTTATGTATCTAGGTAGTTTACACTATTATCTAAGGAAGGAGGTGGTAGTTAATGAGAGTTTATTATAATTTATAAGTACAATTAATCAAAATATGCATGCTTAGATTTACTATATCACCAATCTTTCTTATTCTTTTTTCCAATGGTGTTCCCCCTTTGAAGTTTCATAGTGTTGTGAATAGTGAAATTAGGTAGTTTTTGTTTTCTTAATAAAAATTAAAAATTCCCATTCTTTATACGATATTATCATTATCATTATTTTCTATATTCATATGACACTTGGAGCACCATAATAATATCATTTAAAATTTAATAATGTCTTTATGAAGCTAGTTCTTAATAATTTTTGTTTTATAAGATTAGTTGTTAATATGTAATGTTACTTATTTGTTAATATGTAATGTTACTTATTCGCTACTTAATATGTGTTTTTAAGGGCCATATATGTAAATTTGAAGCTGATCTTTGGTGGTAACATGGATAATTATATCAGATACTTGCTGATTAAATTTGAATTCTATCAAGCATTGTATGGCCAAGTTATAACACGATTTCATATAACCATTTTTCGTTTGTAGGGGTCATACAAATGAATGTGAAGCTAATTTTTTATTCCTGTTTCCTGGTTTTCGCTTCTTCAAGTTCTCAGCTCCATCATTAACTCACTAAGGAAAATCATGTTCAATTACCTTTGGTTTGGGAGATCAGAAAAAGGTAAATTGGTTATGATTAGCTGGAGCAGACTCTCTATTCCAAAAGAATTTGGAGGTTGGGGCATAAAGAATCTTTACTGGTTTAGTATGGCTCTAAGGTTCAAAAGCTTCTGGCTTGGACTTTTTGGTTATAATTTTTTGTCACAAATTCTAAAAGTTAAATATATCAAAATGGATAGTCTTAGTTGGATCAGATATGGAAAGAAATTCTGTAACAATCCCTCCCCTATTTGGAATGGTTTCATGAAACTATTTGGTTGGATTGGAAAAGACTTGGGTTGGAAAGTAAGCAACGGTAAACATGTCCTATTTGGTATAGACCCGATCATTGGATTGGGAGAGGACTTCAAACGAGCCCTCCAGATATCTTAAACTTTCTTTCAAATTTTGGTTATCATACTTTAGCATATATTAGAAAAAATAAAGGGGACAATCATGAAAAGAGTTATTGGTTCTCGGCTTCATATCTTGGCTTGGCTGGCAGTTGGGATTCAATTTGGGAAGACTATATCTTTAGACTTAATGCTTTTGGTTGCAGGCTAAATAACAACTCAGATTTAATAATGTGGGTCCCTCAAACACAAAAAAAGGTATCCTTATTGCAAAATCTGTATATTTGGCTATTGTTAAGGAAAGCTCTATGGAATTGGTGCATTTCGTTAAAATTCAAATGCTTCATGTGGTTCTCCCTTCAAGATTGTCTCAAGACTTGGGATAACCTTCAAAAGAAAGGTTGGCAAGGTCCAAACATCTGCTACCTATGCAAATAATATGAAGAGTTGGTAAGTCATCTTCTTATTAACTGTAACTATACCACATTTGTATGGAAAAAGGTTTGCTCCTCTCTCAATATTACATAGGTATGGCAGGGTGTACTTTTTGGACAAACTTGTTACAAATGGCGTAGGAATTGTAAAGAATTTGATTTCCTCCCAGCTGTCATCTCGTGGAGAATTTGGAGATTTAGAAACATATGCATATTTGACAATGTGTTGGAACACATGGATAATATTGTAACGCAAACCCTTAACTCAGTCAAATATTTCTCCACAGGGAACATAAAAATTGATAAACCCACGAATCCTAAACAAATTCTGTTTAGAAAAGGAGCACTTGGCTTCTTTGAGGGGGCAGCCCAAAAAGGGTTATGTGCCATAGGTGCTATCCTCATTATAAATAGTCATCACTATTTTTGCTTCAAACTATTTTGTGGATCTGGAACAAACATGAAGGCCGAGTTGCTTACAGTATACGTCTTATGCAAAATGGCTACAATTTTTGGTATTGTGTCCTTGGCTATATTTGGTGATCCAAGAGTAACTATTAAATGGGAACTTGGTGAGTATAACCTACAAAACATCAATCTTCTTCCGTGGTGCCACATAATTACTGAAGAACTCAAAAAGTTTCTGCATCTGGAAATTAGTCATATTTATAGCCCGAACAGAACAGTCTGGCTGATTTTCTCTCAAAGGAAGCTTTAAAGGGAAGCAAAGGGACCTTATACTAGGCATAATGTTTTGCGGATTGTATCAGAGATTTGGGGAGCTTTCCTTTTTTGTTGATTAGTTCTCTTGGTTGAACATTTTGTATTTTGATACTTTTCCTCTAGCACTTGTTATAGCTACTCCTTTATGTGTAGACTACTTAACATAGTTTTGTTTCTGTTGCTACAGTGATGTCTTAACATCAACATGCAGAATGCCTCTGATTGCAATGAACAATTAAATACTTTTTTATTCTAATAAAATATCAAAAGTACGTTTTTTTCCTCTAAAAAAAAAGATATTTATTCAACTTCATATGGTCTACCATTGTACTTAAAATAAAAAACCTATTTTTAGACTTGTATCAACAACGCATTTCAACAAATAGTTTGCATACAATCTAAATTTAGAATCATTTATTCATCAACCCTATAGGAGATTTCAATAATATTCATAACAAATAATTAAATTGTATTTCTAACCATATAAGATTGAATGCATAAAAAAGGAGGAGAAGAGAACTTACCATTTTATAAATTGAGTTTCAATGCAAGTGATTGTGGGTGAACCATATGCAAATCGCTTGTGGATTCTACCAACATGGTGGGTTATGAGACCACCAATCCAAAGAATATTTGTCAAAGCTCCCAAATCATTATTCTCTTTACGGAAAGATTCCAAACCAAGAAAGAAAAAAACAAAATGTGTATAGGTTAAGTAAGTTGCTTTCCTACTCATTCTTAGGTGTTTAATTCCATATGAAAGTGCTTTCTTTATCTCTCCATGGATCCTATGATAGTTGGGATGATATTTATTAATCAAGAACTCACTTTCTTCCCCGAATTTTCTTTCTAATTTGAATTCTCTATTTTACAATAATGAAGGAGAGGGAAAGGAAGAGTCATAATCCAACTTTTCCACTTCCTTAGTGATAGAAATACAGAGTGAAAATTGAACTCTCATTGATTGCAAGAATATAGGAATTGGTTGCTTCAAAATAAGGGGTGGGTACTTAAGGATAAGAAATAATTGTAATAGCATAAACATATGATGAAATGATAATATGAAAATTACATGAAAGACGTTGTAGATAGGATATAATAATAACCATGACACTTATGTGAATTCCCTTCTTAAACCCCTTTACCTTTCCCCTTTGGTTGACTCATATCCCCATCATTTTTTTCCCACTGATTATCCTTTAGAACTTTTTATTAAATTCAAAATGATCATGTTTATATGGATTTAAATTTTCCATAGTAAGTCTACCTCATAGCATCAAGCAAAACATAATAATGATTAACATAATTACAATATAAACTAGAACAAGATTAAAGGGTCTAGATGGGAATATTACATTCCCTACAAAAACACTTAGATAAGAAGGCAATCTTAACTTTACTCTATTGGGTAAAGAAGACCATTTGATTCATTAACATTATTATAAGAGGCCCATTAAATTCATTAACATTACTATTAGTAGTAGCAGCTATGTTGTTATGTATCTAAGTAGTTTACACTATTAATATTAGGAGCTATGTTGTTATGTATCTAGGAACTTTAAACTATTATCTAAGGAGGTGGTAGTTAATAAGGAAGGAGGTGGTAGTTAATGAGAGCTTATTGATAATTTATAAGTACAATTAATCAATATATGCATGCTTAGATTTACTATATCGCCAATCTTCTTCTTTTTTTCAATAGTGTTCCCTCCTTCGAAGTTTCATAGTGTTGTGAATAGTGAAATTAGGTATTTTTTGTTTTCCTAATAAAAATTAAGAATTCCCATTCTTTTCACGATATTATCATTATTTTCTATATCCAAGTGTGTCACATGGAGCACCATAATAATATCATTTAAAATTTAATAATGTCTTTGTGAAGCTAGTTCTTATTCTTAATAATTTTTGGTTTATAAGATTATTTGTTAATATGTAATGTTCCTTATTCGCTACTCAATGGTATTAGAGTTCAAATTTAACTCAGCCATCTAGAACATTAGAGTTTTGAGAGCGAACTAATCATGGGCCACTATGCAAGAAGACAAAACAAACGCCAGCTCGTGAATTTATAATTATGGAATGGTATGGATAGGCATGGATTTTGATTTTGTTTCTTATATGATTTATAATAAAATTAGTTGACCGTATAAATTATATTACTTTTGTCGTACAAAATTTGCATTACAACTTATGAAGAAAAAGTTGTAAAACTTCCTAATAAAGGTACATTAACGCACCAGTGCAAAATTTACATTTAAAAAACAAAAGAAGCTTACAACAATTTGATCTCTTTCTTCCAAAAGTTCTTCCATAGAATTACACGACATTGATAGTTGAACTGAAGTCAACCAAAACAAATCATATAAATTTCCAAGAGCTCAACCTGTCTTGTAATTATCAGGCGAAGCTTACAACAATTTGATCTCTTTCTTCGGAAAGTTCTTCCACAGAATTACACGGCATCGATTGTTTGATATAAGTCAACCAAAACAAATCATGGAAATCTTGAGAGCTCAACGTGTATTGCAGTTATGGGCTGAGAGAGTTGTAATTACACGGCATCGATTGTTTGATCGAAGTCAGCCAAAACAAATCATGGAAATCTTGAGAGCTCAACGTGTCTTGCAGTTATAGTCTGAGAGAGTATCATATATCCATAAATATTATGAACAGGACTTTGAAGAGTTGTAATTCTTTAAAAAAATTCCCGGAGATAATGATCGAATGATACTATGTGTCATGTACAGGCAGTTCGATCGTGGGAAGTTTAAACCCGAATCACTTCCGCATGAAACTTTGTAGAAACTTGAATCGTTCCAATTATAATCAGAACCAAACAAAAAATCCTGTTGGGCGGATCATGAAGCGGCAGAAATGCCTTCAGTTTTCAGTAAAACTCTCTATGTGGGCAACTTGAATTTTTGAATTTTTCTTGCTTTTCTTTTCAGCAGTGGAAGCCAATTACAGTGGCTCTGCACAGAGGACATGAAGAGTTACTGGGACAAAGAAGAAGCCACCGATCAATACATGAAATATGAAAATAATGTCTGCAATTGGGAAGGATGCGTACTCCATCCTCCTCCCCAATACATCCCAAACAGATAGAACATGAAGATGAATCATTCCTATTTACATCATCTGATCTTCGTAAACAGCCATATTTAGCTTTCGGCAGTGCTCTGATCATCATGTAGCGGCCGGACAAAGTTGTATTGTATGGATCGATCCTTGAACGGTTACTATTGAGACTAATATGTCTATTAATGTTCAGCATGCCCAGCAGTGTGGAGAATCCGAAAAGCAGGGCAAGCAGTCCGTTGAGAAGCTGCAGTGCAGGGAGGACATGTTCATTCAATCCCTCCATCACATGCATGACAGTCTCCAAGACATGAGTCCCCGTTGCCAAATCCAAGAAACTCATGAGAATCCACATCATAAACCCTATGCCCGTGCAAAGAACATAGATTACCATCGATGCCCACGCCGGGTTTAGTTTGAAAACCGCGCCTAGCCCATTCAGCATACGCATTGCTAAATGTTTAAACCTGATTTTCACAGAATCCAAATAATAAAAGAGAACCCGGGCCTTTTGCACTGAGAAGGGAGGCTCTACCATTGCCCGTGCCATGTATAGTAGCTAGTATATTTATGATCTGCGCTCTAATAATACCTGCAATTTTAACAGCGAAGCCAATAGCCAGAACAGTTCCTCTGAACAGATATCCGCGGTGATAATATTTGAGGAAAACCCATGTCCCCGGGCCCATTTATAGTTGGAAATAGTCGTGAAATTTAATCTGTAAAGAATGGAGTAGTAATCAGATAAGTCGTTGATGTAGATCCTACGTGTATTCATGATGAGTCTGATTATGCGTAATGGATGACTAAATCTAACTACGTGAGCCGTGACATCAATGTGACACTTATCGAGTAATGCTTTCCGTGCCGTCGTCTGATAGAAGCTTCAGGAAGACACCGACGAGTCACAGAGATTGTCTATGACAGCATCATCAATTTGCCACGGAATTGTTTAAGATAGAACACTTAGAAAATAGTCAAAGAATTCTGATCAGTCTGCTGGTCGAGAGTGTTTGGATAAAATTTATCATTGACTTCTACTCGCAGTTGAACATTGCGTGGATGATCTGAGAATGAACAAATAGAAAAACCAGGGACTCATTAATCAAGAGAAATTGGCAACTAAAGAGGCTCTTGGAAGCATACTCTCAATTCGCCCTTCCGCGCCAAGGTTCAATTTTGTAAGTGAGATGTTGCTTTTGTTGAGCCCCTATTGTAATGATTGTATTTCTGGTCATACCTTGATTCTCTACCTAAAATAGTAGGTGTTGGCATTCTCACACTAGACTAGCCCTCTAACAAACAATGAACCACCGTAAGAAAAAATTAATATTATTAAAAATAATATAATTATAAAATGTAAACCAGCCTAGATCCAAATCCTGGGCTCTATCAAGCACTGAGAGGGATCAAATCTCCCGAGGTGCAAACCTCTTCTCAGGTATTGCACTCAAGGAGATTTTCGAGGAGAGGTTTGCACCTCGGGAGATGTGATCCCTCTCGGCGCTTGATAGAGCCTAGGATTTGGATCTAGGATGGTTTCAGTCGTGGGCGGTGACACAAAACTGGAGTTTGATCAGGATTGCAAGGAACGGGTTAAGTTGAAAACACAGATACATTTACAAGGATTATCATAATGTAAGTAATAAGTATTAAGGATTGAGTAAATTGTTAAACTCGAAAATAGAGACAATAATTTTGTAAGGATTAAATAAATGAAAATATGGTTCACATCGTGATCATTCTCAATCTATCTTCTTCATCTTTTCTTATCTTCACACTTAGTAGTTTTGACATCTTCTCATATCGATCATATGAGAATGGAGGTTGAAATCGTAGACCTGCCAAATATTTAACTCGAGATATTGTTGTAAATGTCAGACCCTACCTTTCTTGCTTTTCAATACTAATAGTAGCTTTCTCCAATGTCAATCCTTGTGACTTATGGATTGTTAAACCCCAAGCGAGTTTCAATGGAAGTTGTTTTTTATTACCTCTTTCGATAGGTGTAATAGGAACAACTTGAGAAAACGATTCATCCCATGGTCCCCCCACATAATTATCAAATTTTATTAAAACATACGTGGGTGGTTCTGGAGGTGAACTTCCAGGGTTATATAAAACTTGTTGTATAACTCCAAGAGCACCATTGACGAGTCCCGCATCAGTCCAGAGGTTTGATGTGAGCATTACCCTTGTTCCTATGGCTATAAGTAATTCAAGTTCCAACCCTTCTTCATCTCCTTCCATAGAATAGTTACTTCTTACAGATGTAGCAATACTGGTCGCAATAGGACAGTTTAGGCTTCTTATTGAACGTTTGTTATGACAGTTTACATCATCATTTGTCGCAAACAAATGTATCGCCTCATCGAAGGACTTTTTCATTGTAGCATGTAAGGAAGTATCTGTACGAGTCATAAGTAATTTCCAATCCTCTTTTGTTGGAATTGCATCTCTAATATTCATTAACACATTACGAAAAGATATTTGGTCATTGGTTTGTCCATTCTGTCGAAACACAGTATCAAGGGTCACCACTGTTGTGAATGTGTTCCACAATTCTTTTGCAATACCTTTCGATGCATATACAGGCTTATCCATGACAGGTGGCTATTGTCCCAAATCACCGACCAATATAATTGATCTTCCACCAAAAGGTATATTAGCATTTTCTCGGAAGGCTTGGCGAAGTCTTGAATCTATTTGATTAATAGATTTTTTCCAATAAAACTCATTTCATCGATCAAAATATATTTTACATTCCTCAACTCTTCTTGTAAGTTAATTAAAGTCGGTCCTCGTAAACGATTAATTTATTTGATGGGTATATGAAGTGCAGAATGAACTGTTATTGCGGATATGTTGAAAGTTGCCACTCCCATAGGAGCCAGAAGAAGTAATGGTCTTTTCCCTAGATGAGAGAGATCTTCAAGTGTATTTTTAATGGCTCCAATCAAATACGACTTTCTGATTCCTGCAGTTCCTTGGATTATCATGCGTAGTGTATCAACACCCGTTCTATAATGCTCAAGGATAACATCGTATGTTATTCTTTGCTTATCCTCCAAACTATCAATTGAGTAAGACTTTGCATGTTGATTAGTAGAATTCGTTTTCAATTTTTGCATATCAGAGATGAAATGAATTGCACGACTGAAGGTCTCTTCATCTACAAAAGTAGTGTTCCAATCATTCATAGGATCAATATCCCTATGTCCAAGCATCTCAAACTCATTATAATGTATAAATTGATTTTTATATAATCCACATATGATCTCCCATTCATGCTGCATGGAATCTCTCTGTGGAATTCGATGTTCTTCTTCTTCGTTGGATTCAACTCGAGCATTTGTAGGCACAGGTTGGCCATCAACATGCCAAGGTACAGATTGCAAATTTTGCCAGTTTTGTACTATTTCATCATATGTGTGGCCTATATCTCTTCGAAAGTCATGAAATGTCTTGTACAAAACCAACTCGGACCAACAGAATTCGACAAACTTCTCATCTTTTCGATCAAGAATAGACTTAAATCTAGGAAACACACGTACAATAGATGCATTACTTCGTGGTAACCATTTTTCCCCCCGTCGACGTTTGTCATATGACCAATATTTTGCAACATCTATTAATGTAAGTTGCTCCATATTCTTTGGTCGCTTAGTATATGCATCAATCAGAGAATTATCATTGTCTGCATTATATGTTTCAACTTGTACTTATTTGAAAACCTTCATACCGACATTTAGAACCACAAAACGATGGCTACATTCTGAAAGAGGAAGCTCTAGAAGCATATGGCATGTCTCCTATGCACCAATGTCCCTATCAACAATGGATTCACACAACAAAATTTTATATGCACGTGCTACTGGTTCGTTCGGATTCTAGATAGAAGAGACCCGCATCAACATATTGTGGAAAGTTTCAGATCCCTTTTCTAATTTAGCAGCTTATTTTTCTATGTAATTAGTAACGACGCGCTTGGAAAGTGCATGCTTGCAATCTATATTCACCCTCCACATCATCAGTGTTTCACGATTGTGTGTATTCACTCTGTCATCATTTCGTCTAGTTTCATACTTTGTTTCTCCTTGTTCATCAATGTAAAGTTTCAGCTGGTCACATAGATCCCATGGTGCGTGGTACCGACATACCAATTTTCCTCCCTTCTTTCGAAGACAACTTCTCTTATTGCAGGTAATATGATGCTCAACACAGTTAAGAAGTTCTTCATAATTAGTCATTGGATCCGATTAAAATATTTGTTTTGTTCCTTTTACACAAGGATGATCATCTACATTATCTCCAATTTGAATCTTTTGTTGATGTCCCTCACGTGGATTTATTGCATGCACACATCGGTCAAAATTTTTGCAGATATAACTTCTCTAGGATCATCCCAATTCAAAGTGTCCATGTTGGGAGCATTTTTTAACCAAAGAAACCCATGGACATGAGGGGATCCACGATGTTTCCATTCGTAGCGACTCCAATAATCTGTAGTCTGATGAAAATGTTCGAAAACCTCTTCTCTAAACATTGTATGTCTCAAGTGCATATAATGTGCCACGATGTGAGGATTATCAATTACATTTTGACCTCGCCATTTTCTCGCTTCACGTGGATCTATAGGACTTGTGCCTGACATTAATTTATGCAAATCAAGCCACTGCATATACGCTGCACTTAGTGTGAAGAATATTGTCGGACAACCTATCTGTTGAATAAAGTCAAATAACTCTTGACGAGACTTTCTCCAATATGCACGTGTGCCTCTTAATATCATTCCAAATCTCATTCATCTTTGTCCCAATCTTGAATCTTGAAGATTTTGTAAATGTTGTCGCAACTCTTTCATTGTCGTGGGTAGTTCACTAATATTTTTTTTGACAAAAACTGTAGATGAAGCTTGAACACGATGTCTCATTATAATATTTAGTAAAAAATATCTGAAGCGAGGGTGCCTTCCAAATCTGTTATCATGGTATCTGAGAAGATGTTTTAAGTACTCATATAGATGGACATTTCACATTCGCGGTTGTAACAATCTGCCTCTCTTGTAGGGAACAATGTTGGAAATGCCATATCAAATAGTCCAACAGTGTTATACTCGTTAATCAGAGATGAGCCAATGCCAGGCCAGTTAAGCACATCAGTCGATTCATCATTTGCGTCATTTTCATCCAGATTAGGATTATTTTCCCATGCTCTAATAATTTCTATCTCTCATGGTGCACTTGGAAGCATTACTGCAAAATAAGTTGTTTATAAACCATCTAACATGTCATCAACTCCTGGTATCCCTTCCAACATTGCAAATTCCGTGTCGTCGTCAATATCGGGAAGAGTAACAGAATTAAGCATATGTGAGATATTTGTTGCATTTTCTGGTAACTCTTCTACTGCGTCATAATCAACTCGAACATCTCGATAATATGGATCATTTTGAATCTTATATAATAATGCATCCATAACTCTTTGTTCTCTAACAGTGAAATCATAACTGGATCCTGGTCATCCTTTTTTCTGCACAAGGACCATTAAGTCCAAGTTGTTAATATCTCATGGCAATTTCTTGGCAACATCTTTAATCTCTTGTGGAAAACTAATGGCATGTCCTCGATATTTGTATTGTCCACCTATTGAATGCATCGCCTGCAAAATTGGACTTGCACGTGCTATCAACATATCTTCAACTTGTGTGAGATCCTCAAGGACAATTGAGGTTGAGTTCCTGGATCCATGTGGTTTCTAGCAGAGAATTTGTGATTATATCCCTCTCTTAGACATCGCACACACATTGGAACTGTACTTGTATTACGTACTTGTATTCCAACATATGACTCTTGGAAGACATGACACATTTGAACTTGTGCTAATTGATCAATTCGTTCACGAAATTTTCGATGTCTAGTATACATTTCTTCAGATCGTACCGATATATTGTCGTCAATTTTATCAACACGTCGCTCTTTGACCGTTACACATTCAGCATCTCCCACAGTTGGTTCTTTGGGTATATTGGTCGAATATTGTCTTTTTCGGTCAATGTTTTGTTTTCTTTGTTCTCCTACTCTTGCTGTCAATTTTTCTAACTTCCTTTTTTGATATTCCTTTTGTTGTTTTGCGTTTCGTTTTCTTTGTTCTTCTCGTTCTTCTACTGTCATTTTGTCCAACTTTCTCTTTCGATATTTTCTTTGTTGTTCTGCTTTTCGTTTCAAGACTTCTTCTCATTCTTTGGCTGTCATTTCATTAGATTTTCTTTGTTGAGCATCTCCCATGGTTGGTTCTATGGGTATATTGGTCGAATATTGTCTTTGTTGTTCTACAATTTGATTTTTTTGTTCTTCTGACTGCTTTGACTTTCTCTCTCAATATGTTCTTTGTTGATCTGCGTTTCATTTTCTTCAGTCTTCTCGTTCTTCTGCTGTCATTTTGTCCAACTTTCTTTTTCAATATTCTTTTTGTTGTTGTGCTTTTCGTTTCAAGTCTTCTTCTCGTTCTTTGGCTGTCATTTCGTTAGATTTTCTTCCTTGATATGCTTTCTGACGTTCGACGTTCTGTATTTCTTGTTCTTCTCCCATTTGTCTCATAGCATCTTCCACATGCACATCTTCCATTTCTAGTTCAGACTCTATATAAAAATGTCAAGCATTAACATATACACTCACATCTATGCAAGGATAAAACACCAATTCAATATTTTCAAAATTCTATATATTTAAAAAGAATTCAATATATTTGCAAAAGTCAATATATTTTCCCAAAAATTAGGTGATCTAAGAGGATCGAACCTCGGACCTCACATCCATTATCCCAACACCCTTACCACTATACCACATGTAGTTCTGATTTATATACTTATAATAGAAATATTTAACTATAATCCCCATAAAATTAGTTTAACTATTTAACTATATTAAACATTGTTAAACTAAATGCTGATCCTAATAGTTCCTAATTAATTATTAAACTCATTGTTAATCCTAATAGTTCCTAATTAGGATTAAATTAGTTTAAACTATTTAACTATAATATATAAATAAGAACTACATGGAGATTATAATATTTAACTATTTAACATATTAAACATTGTTTTTAAAAATTTAAACATTGTTTTTTAACTTGTAGACCTACATTGTTTTTATTAAAAATTTAAACAATGTTTTTATTTTTTTTAAATGTAACATTGTTTTTTATTTTTAAACATTTAAACATTGGTTTTATTAAGAATTGAAACATTGTTTTTATTAAAAATTTAAACAATGTTTATTATTTTTTAAAAATTAAACATTGTTTTTAAAAATTGAAACATTGTTTTTATTAAAAATTTAAACAGTGTTTATTATTTTTAAAAATTTCAACATTGTTTTTATTAAAAATTTAAACAATTTTTTTATTAAAAATTTAAACAATGTTTTTATTAAAAATTTAAACAATGTTTTTATTAAAAATTTAAACATTGTTTTTATTTTAAAAAAAAATAAACAGGAGTAGGAGGGAAGGCTGGGGGAGGACGGGAGGGAAGCGACATGGAGGGGAGAAGGAGCAGGAGGGAGTGAGGTAAATTGGGGGAAGCTACGTGGAGGAAGACACAGGAGTGGAGTGGAGAGGAGGACGCAGGAGGGGAGGACGCAACTCGTAGAAGGGAGGTCTGCGCAGGGGATGAGCTGCGTGGAGGAGATGGGAGGGGAGAAGGAGTAGGAGCACGAGGGAGAAGGAGCAGGAGGGAAGGCTGGGGGGAGCTGGGGGGAGTTGCGTGGAGGAGGAGACAGGAGGGGAGCATAGGGGAGGATGCAACTCAGGGAGGGGAGGGGAGGACGCAACTCGTGGAGCGGAGGGCAGGGCAGCTCTCGGAGGGGAGGTCTACACTGGGGAGGAGCTCCGAGGAGGGGAGGTCTACAAAGGGAGATGTGTGGAGGGGAGGAGCTAGGAGGTCGCGGAGGAGCTAGAAGGGATTTCTGCAACACCAATCCTAGTCATTAAAATGAAAATTATTAAAACTAAATTTACCTGTTCGTAGAAATTGCTCTGAACCCCTCTATTGCTGGTTCCCTTCTATTTTCCGCAGCCATTTGTCTTTGTTGGTTCCCTCTCTTTGCTTCGTGTATTATATAGCATTTGTTTCATTAAAACGAAAATACACATCTTTTTAATTTGGCCGACATAATATGTTTTATTTGTTTTTTATTATTTTGTGTTAAAGACAAACGGTATTTATGGCCGACAATATCAACAAACACTCGAATTACAAGATCTCCTTCATACAAATGTTATTTATGGCTGACAATATCAACGAACACTCACCTAACAAGATCTCCCTCATTCTGGGCTATAGAGCACCTCTCGGTGCAATAATAATGGTTGATTTTGATTGATTAAAATTCCCTTGGTTTTTATAATTGATTATAGTTAAAAATAAATATATTAACTTTTATGTTTGTATTTATATAAATATTAATAATTTAATATTATTAAAAATAATATAAAAGTAAAATGTCAATAATGATATTTGATTTGGGTTGAATGTTGTGGATTATAATTGATATAGTGTTTTCATGGTTGATTATATATATATATATATAATATGTCAATAATGATGGTGTACTTGGGTTGAATGCAATTGACTATAATTGACTTAGTTTTGTCATGGTTGATTATGGTTGATCATGGTTGTCTATGGGTGATTATGTTTAACCATTATTAACTATGATTTGACCATGGTTGACATTATTGACTGTGATTAACAATGGTTGACTATGATTGACCATTAATAACCATGGGTGACAATGTTTCACTATGGTTAACCATGTGTGAATATATTTAACAATGACTACATGATTGACCATGGTTGACTATGGTTGATAATGGTTGAATATAGTGGAGTATGGTTAACTATGGTTGGTCATATTTGACTATGGTAGACTTTGATTGAGTATGGATGATTTTGCTTGGCTGCTGACTATGGTTACTTTTATTAATGATGTATGATTATAGTTACCTATGGTTGAATGACTATGGTTGAACACACATAACTATAGTTGACCATGTCTAACCATTTTCACCATGGTTCAAGAGGGTTAACTTTTGTAAAAAGGGTTGAGTTGAAAAAATGAAAATTTTAAGGATCCACAATTTTCCTAAAGTGTAGAAGCCTTGGTGAATCTTAGTAATTCTTAAATTTTCAACTATAACTTTTTAATGATATTCTTATAAAAATATTCAAATTTCTAAGCATTTTAAGGACAATTTTGGCAATGTTTAGAGTAAAATATTTTTATTATGTGTGGAATTTGGGGGAATCATTTTAGAAGAAAATGGAAATTGGTAAATCTTTTTTTGGTAAAAAACATCCAAAATTAACCCATCATTGAGCTAAATTTACTGCTATTTTTTTCCCAATTTTCCCTCTTGAAAATAATGTCAGAGTGTCCATTACAATGTTTGTGAAGGGTTAGGTTTCATTACGGATTTCCACATAGGTTATGGATTATGTTTGACTATGATTGGTTATGGTTGACCATGTTTTACTATGGTAGACTTTGGTTGACTCAAGATGACTTTGCTTGACAATTGTTAATTATCATTGACTTTCATTCATAATGGATGACTATGGTTTGCTATAATTGACAATGGTTGAATATGATTGATCATGCATAACAATGGCTAATCATGTTGAATATGGTTGGCCATGTGTGAGGAACCTGCAACAATTAATTGATAAAATGCACAATATATGAGATCACAGAATATTTTTATTGATCGCAAGCCACTTCGAGGGAAAACCTCCTTTGAGCAAGCTCAATACAAATAACTTCATGGTGCCTTCATTGGCCTCAACACACACTTATATACCAAGTCTATGCCCAATACTATGGGTCAATACCATGGAACATATAATACTACAAGACGACTTACAAATCATAGGCGTCCAATACTATGGGTCAATACATTGGGATAATACAAACTATGTATCAACAAATACTACGAGATGACTTATAAAGAATATACGTCCAACAACAATATACTAACAAGGTAAAGAGAAGGGCTGACACGGGTTTCTAACATCCCATCTCCCTTAGAAAAAGCTTTGTCCTAAAAGCTTTAGATGTGGAAATTGATGCGGAATATGAAGGAGTGGTTCCCCTGTAGCATCCTTGGGTTGCATTCTGTGCCACTGAATTAATACATCTGTGATAGATTGAGAGAGAAGCTGACGCCTTTTGATTTTCAGTGAGGATTGCTTGGAAGGATGTAGACGAAGAAGAACCATATCACCTGCTTGAAAAGTGCACTCAAAACGGCATTGATCGTCTATTTGTTTCATTCGAATTCTTTCCATGTGAAGAGTGTCCTGCAAAATGAGAAGAATCTGATCGCAATTTTGAAGAAACGAGTCAATTGCATGGACTACGAAATTGCTAACGGTGTATGGAAGAAGAATTGGCGGTGCCTGTCCATAGATTGCTTCATATGGTGTCATTTTAGATGGGGTATTGTACCACTGGGGCGCTTCAAGTAAATCCATAGAAATAGCTCTCCAAATCTGTGTAGGGATGGGCAAGGGTTCAAGTAGTCCCGGAAGGAGTGTTGTGTCATCCTTGTTGACCTGGAAAGTATCACAGTCAGCCACCCTCTGTTGAATTGTCATTTTCAGTTCCTACCAAAAGAAGTTACACTATTCCCAGTCATACGTTTGGAGGAACCCAGAGTGCCCTGCCGATGGAGAAGCATGGATTTCATAGAAGACATATGCATCAAATGTGCGAGAAGGAGCATCCGCCACCAGATTCTCCTTACCCTTCTTGTAAGTGATCGCATATGCAAAACCCATGAGTTGGATAACCCATTTCAGGTGTGCTGGGGAGGAGACCCGTTGTTCCAAGAAATTTTTCAGACTCTGGTGATCAGTCTTGATGCATAAATAATTCCCTAATAGGTATGGCTGCCACTTTTGTAATGCATGCAAAATAACCATCATTTCCTTATCATATGTTGATGTGGCTAATTTCTTACCGGAAAGGTCTCTTCAAGGCGGCAAGGCCACTGGTTCAACAAAGAAACCTGCATATCTATCCAAGGGAGTAGTGGAGACCGTTGATGGGTGCATCTGAATGGAATGGAGCTGAGCGATAACACCATGTGAATTCTTCTTAAGCATCGTTTCTAGGCGATGTGAACTGATGATGAAGAAAGACCCTGGTTGTAATCCCATAAATGTGTGTTGTTTCCCATTGACTGAAAACTAGATCCAAAGTTTAGCAAAATCCCATAAGTAGGGCCAAGTGTGCGTAACCATTGAACGCCCAAAACCACATCACATCTGCCTAAGGACAAGGAAAACATGTCAGAGCGCGGGTTATAATCTTCCATATAGATACACACATTGTGACACTTCCCCTTGCAAGGTAAGGTGGCCCCATTGGAAATTAGGACTTCAAAGTTGGAGCAAGGATGGACAAAACAATCAGCCTATTTGGCGATCCAAGGGTCAATGAAGTTATGAGTGATACCAGAATCAATGAGTACTGTAAGAGGGAACTTCTTGAAGTAACCCTTGACCTGCATTGTTTGTGGGGTGGTGACTCCGGCTAAAGCATGGAGAGATATCTCTGGGTGGTCGTCCAGAGATGGAGGGTCAACAGGCGGTTGTTGAATGTCGACATGAGCATCTAGTGTATTTGGAGCTTCTACACCAAGTTCAGAGGCAGGAGGAGAATCCAAATCTAAGAGATAGAGTTGTTTCTCAACACATCTATGTCCCCGAGTGAATTTCTCATCACAATTATAACAAAGCCCTTTTTCTCTATGTGCTTGCATCTCTGCTTTAGACAAATGCTTGATAGGATTTATGCGAGGAGCTAGCGTGATGGGAGGTCGTTTGGAAACCATATTTATGAATGGAACAAAAGTGGGTTTGGAGCATTGTTGGTTTGTGATCTTGTCCTCCGCTAACTTAGCCAACCCTACGACTTCCATCATTGTGTTGGGACAGAACATTTTAACCTCTGAACAGATTTTATCCTTAATACCACTGATAAAACAACTCCAATAGAATTCATTAGACAATCCTTCTGTGTGATTGGCTAGTTTCTTAATTCTGTCTGATACTCTCTCATAGTGCCAATTTGGCGAAGTGTAGTGAGTGCTCCTGTGAAGTCATCAAAAGCACTAGGACCAAATCGTTGCAAAAGGAGTTGGCAAAGATCTGTCCATTTTTGCTCGCCATGAGCCTTGATGTACCAACGATACCATTGAAGGGCTTCCTGTTCCAAATGAAAGGATGAAAGTGGAACTTTTTGGAAATCAAAAGTATTATTCAAACTGAAATATTGTTCTGCTCGGTATATCCATCCAGTCAGATCATCACCATTGAAGTGAGGAAAATCAAGCTTCGGCCCACGATAATTGTTGGAAGAAGAGAACCCAATGCTCATGGCCAAATGCTGAAGATGGAGGTTGAGAAATTTTTCATCCAAATCTTGGAGTTTGGTTTCGAGGGCTGCAAGTTCTTCCTCCATGATTTGTGCTCCTGTGCGGGTGACAACCATAACAAGGAGGTTTTTTTTTTTTTTTTCCTGAATGGGTAGAAAAACACAAACAAAAGCTTATTTAGTAAAGGGAAATTTGGATTTGGGAAAAACTCTGATGGGCAATTGGGGTTTGACTAGGTTTTTGACACTTTTGAATGGACAGGTAAGCATAAAATGAGGATTTCAGAAGCAGGGTGAAAGAATGAGAAAAATTGTCAGAGAGGGGTAAAGAAGCAGAAATAGGGAATGAACATGGTAGCAAAATTTGAAGGCGATTGGGTGAAAATCGAAGAAGTTATGGAAAACCCTAAAAATAGATAAATGTAGGATTTATGGCTTTGGAAAGTGGAATTTGGGATAGGGCACTCAGGAATGAAATATGCAAAATTGGATTGTAGGGGTGTCAGTGAAGTTTCAAGGGAAACAAAGTTAAAACAAAGGAGATATGGCGAAAAAATGGATCTGAAACGACTTAGAATGGATTTGCAATGACTGAATTGATCGAAAACGACTGGATCTGAAACGAATTTCAGAATGGATCTGAAACGACTCGGAATGGATCTAAAATGGTTGGATCTAAAACGACTTTTAGAATGGATCCAAAATGACTCAGAATGGATAGACAATAGATGGATCTGCAACGACGCGGAAGTGATCGGCAATAGATGGATTTGCAACGGCACGGAAGTGATCGTAAACAGTTTAGCTAAAAATAGATATGGACCTCAGGTATGCTCGGCTTCCTAATGGTTCAGGGGTTTCACTTGGCCACCAATGTTGTCTGACGGTTTGCATATTGGGGCAATACCCCTCACTCCATGGCATAGGTAAAACTGATAACTACTTTTCCACAAACGATAACTCTTGGTTTACCTCACGGGTGGGAGCTAGTCAATGAGGTAGGGGTCGTTTCGCTTTTTGCTGGCAGGTCCTCTTAATGGGCCAGCTACTTCAGGGTTCCTGTGGTACTCCTCACAATGTGTTTTAGGGCTTATGCCCAAGTACTTCCCATAGTTAAGCGGATAGGGATTATTCCTAGATCCGAACCTGCAATAGATGCGAAAAAAAATGGTGAAAATTCCACCTAACGAGCCCAAGAAAGTGCTCTGATATCAGATGTGAGGAACCTGCAACAATTAATTGATAAAATGCACAATAAATGAGATCACGAAATATTTTTATTGATCGCAGGCCACTTCGAGGGGGCAACCTCTTTTGAGCAAGCTCAATACAAATAACTTCACAGTGCCTTCATTGGCCTCAACACACACTTATATACTAAGACTATACCCAATACTATGGGTCAATACCATGGAACATGTAATACTACGAGACGACTTACAAAGCATATGCATCCAATACTATGGGTCAATACCATGGGCTAATACAAACTATGGATCAACAAATACTACGGGACGACTTACAAATCATATGCATCCAACAACAATACACTAACAAGGTAAAGAGAAGGGTTGACACGGGTTGCTAACACCATGATTGACTATAATTGACCATTGATAACTATGTTCAATATTCTTGAATGTGCTTGACTTTCATAAAGAGGTTGAATTCAAAATTATGTTAGAATGCAACATTAAGAGGTTGAATTGCTCACACGGGTGTGGCTCATTGGCGATCTGCTTGATATGAAGTCACATGTTGTAAACAGAGGTCACGAGTTCAAATCACACCCAGGCTTACCCGTGTCCCATGCTTGCGGGCTATTGTGGGGCACCTAGGGGTGTAGTGGTAGAGGGATTGGATCCCTGGACCCTGTGTCATGCGAGTACCATCCCAATCCCCAGTTGTTGATTCCCCTAGTTAAAAAAAGAAAAAAAGGTTGAGTTGAAAATTCTATAACATTACGACATTAAGAGATTTACTTTAATAAAATGTAAAATTGTAACAGTGTGGGTGTGGGTGACCAAAATATTATATCACATTGTTTCATGAACTGATAGTCTTTAAATATTATGTGACATTGTGACAAAAATAGGTTGATAATATGGTTATGTCACATTGCCACATTCATCTTGTTTTCCTTGTGTTGGATTGCTACAACACTTAATGGTTTTGTTGCATTGCAACCTTCCTTAAGGGTTATGTTGGATTCTGACAATTGTCAAATGTTATGTTGCATTGTGACATTCATGTTGGTTGAGTTATGTAAAATTATTATGGTTATCAACATTTACATCACATTGCAATGTTCACCTCTATATACTTATAGTGAATCAACTATGGATTCCCATTTTGACTATTCCCAATGATGGTTGACAAACAATGATGATGTTATGAATGGTTGACGCTGGTGAAGATGTTGAATTAAAAAATTGTAAGATTGTGACATAAAGAGATGGACTTGAACAAAATGCCACATTTCGACATTAAGGGTGACCACAATATTATATTAAAGTGCAACAAGAAGAGGTTGATGACATGATTATGTACCATTGTGACATTCATAAAAGGTTGTGCTTCATTATGACATTCCCTTGGATTATGGTTAACCATATTTGACTATCCTTATGATAAATTGTATTGTTATGATTAAACATTTTCATAATATATTTTTTTCCTTTTCATTAGAAATATACATTTAATACTATGTATATTGTAAGTTTTATTATGTATAATATTATGTATATTGTAGATAAGTGATTAAAAAATAATAATAGGAAATATATTTGAAAGATAGTCGCTTAACAAATAAAAAGGTTTGAAGAAATACTACTTGTTGATTAATATAAAATTTTGTTATGTCACTATTACATATAAATATAGTTATGTAAATATAGTGAATGATTTGGATTATTAATGCAGATAGATATTTTGTAAAGCTTTGTAATTATATGTAAATTTTTAATTCTATATATTGAAATAAAGTTTTAAGGAAATTTGAATATATATTGAATATGAGTTGTGAAGAACATGATTTTTGTTATACACTATAACATAATTTCTTTCATATTTAATAAATTGATCATAAACAAACTTTTATTTGTTATTATTGATGAAAAAGAAATTGAATTTATTTTTAAATTTAACAAATTCTTTTTTGAAATTATACAAAATGATTATACACAAAGACCTTGTTTAAATTTAATAAATTGATTAAAAATATATATTATTTATATACTATATATATGATAGAGCTAATACCAATTTACACCAACACCAAATGTTTCATAAATATCTTCAAACTTGAAGAGTGATCTGTCTTCAACTTAGAAAAAAATATAAGTGTATAGCCAAAAATACCACATTGACCTACAATTAAGCTAGAGACATTATTGTGTATATCATTAAAAAAATGTTTCTATTTGTTGATCTCATAAAATATTCTTGAATAAACATATAATAAGTTAGGTTGTCCATAAATCTGTTGGGAAAATACCTTTTGAACAACTAGATAGAAAATGAAACAACAGAAGCATGGATAAGTATTCCAAGAAGAGGGGTGTTGTCTGAAGACACCTTTTACAACACTCAAGAATTATTCAACTTCCATCACAATGCAATACTCAACTTCCATAGTAACATAATTCAATATCAATTCAACCCATAGGGTTTTTCTTTTATATTCTCTAGATCTAACAAATTTTTTTAAAGTGGGGATGATCTGGTCCATAAATAAGGGTCGTTGGTTCTAACTATTTCTAGGAAATCCACAATGTCCTATTGATTGTTTAGCTTCTTTATTCAAACCAACCACTACCTCATTGACCATTAGATCAACCAATCAATCAAACACTCAATCGATCCTCGATTTGAATACTCTGCTAGTTGATTTTTGTCTTTCGACTAACTGTCTCTAGAATATTTAGAGGTGTGATGAACCTACATAGCCTTTAGCTCCATCACCACCGCCCCATCAACACAAACCTCTATAGATTGAGTAGGTGGAATTATGTTCTCTGAAAAACCCCCCATAATTGCAACTACTTGAATCCCTAGCATAGCCTGAAGTTTCACAAATTTAGCTTATGGTAGAGGCTTTGTAAAGATATCAACAACTATTACAACATTGTCCTATATCAATTGTATCAAGTAGTGGACATAAAGTTCAATATGATTCATTTTTCTCTGTGCAATAGGATTATCGATAACATGTATTGCAGTTTGATTGTCACACTCGATAATAGACGAGGCCAAAATAGGAAACCCAATCTTGACTAAAAGTTGATGGATCCAAACTACCTCTATACATGCATTTACATCTCCAAGATATTTTGCAACTATAGTTGAAAGGAAGAATACCTTCTATTTTTTACATGACCAGACCAACAGTATAGAACTAAGATGAAACACATATCCAAAAGTGGATTTATGGTCGTAAATCTCACCTCCCCAATCAAAATCAATAAACCTGACTAGCGATTTTAAACTGTGACAATATTTGATACCATATTGATAAGTTCCCTTAATATACCAAACAATTCTCTTTGCAACTTTCTAGTGGCTTTCTCAAGGATCCTGCATGAACCGAGAAACCATACAAATAATAAAGGAGATATCAGGTCGATTGTGAGTAAGATAAATCAAGCTACTAACCAACCATTGATAAAGGGTGGCATTGAATCAAGGAGAGTCCTAGTCCTTAGACAATTTAATGCTCAACTGATAAGGTGTAACACAAGATTTATTTCAAAATATCCGAAGCATAATTTGGTTGATAAAGAAAAATACCATCATTCATTTGCAATATTTGAATACCCAGAAAGAAATGCAACAAACCAAGATTAGTCACTTGAAAGGTATCCGCAAGTTGTTCCTTCAAGCTCAAAAATCAAGTCAACATTGTTTCTGGTTATGACTAAATCATCAACATACAATGCAATAAATAAAGTATCACCATCAACATGTAATACATAGATACTGTGGCCAGATTCACAACGTTTGAATCCAATATTGATAAAGAAACAATCAATCTTCTCATACCAAGCACATGGGGCTTGTTTCAAACCATACAAAGAATTCTTCAGTCGACAAAAAAGACTAGAATCTATCACAAAACCAAGAGGTTCCTCCATGTATATTTCTTCAGACAAGTCTCCATGAAGAAAGGCGCTTTTTACATCCATTTAATGATGTTCCCATCCAAATCGAGCAATAAGTGAAAGGATTAGTTGAATCAAAATCATATTTGCAACGAGGAAAAAGGTTTCAGTGTAGTCAATGTCTTATTGCTGAGAAAAAACCTTAGATACTAGTCAATCCTTGTGACGTTCAACATGATCGTCAGAGGTAAACTTGGTCTTGTATACCCATCGACACATCACAACATCATTTCCTTCCAGTTAGGGAGTCAGTTCCCAGGTGTGATTCTTCTCCAAAGAATCAATTTAAGTAGACAAAGCATTTTCCCGTTCATGCACTCCTTGAGCGCCAATGTAAGTGTCCGGATCACAAGTTTCAATAACACGTGCAATCATTTCAAAAATACCATGTCGTTTCTGACTGCAGGTCTTTCGAGCAATACTAGCATCCCCAAGATTAGATCCTCCAGCTTCAATAGTTTTATCAAGCCATCGAGGTAGAAAATTCGATGGTGAATCAAGTTAGTGATTGTTAGGGACATGAGTAGGTGTTTCAATGTTTTCATTCGATGTAGACCAAATACCAATAAAATCAAGAATAAAGATTGAATTTTTGGTCAAAACTTCAAAAGAAAGTACAATAGATCCAAATTCTTCATAAGTATCAAAAGGACCACTATGCAATAGACTAGAGGAGGAGTTCAATAACTTAGAACCTAAAATATTCTCATCGAATATCACATTTCTACTAAGAATTATTTGTTGTTTGATTGGGTTAAATATTCCATAGGATTTTGATTCATTAGAATATCCCATCATGATGTATGCACAACTCTTTGCATCCAAATGTTTCCTACAATTATCATTGTTATGCACCGAAGCAACGCATCTAGAGGTTTTGAGGTTTCTGCTAGAGTGTTTTATTCCTCTCCACTTCTTGTCTAGATTCATGCTACTGATAACTCCATTCAAAACAAGGTTCAGGATATAGTTTGAGCAATAAACAAATTCTTCCAAAAATTTAGTTAGAAGATATTTGGTTTGTAGTAGGAACTAAGCCATTTCTACCAAAGTCCTATTCTTCCTCTCTATGAATCCATTTTGTTGAGGGGTGTGAGGTACATATCTCTACTAAGAAATACCATTTTGAAAGAGATATTCTTCAAATAATTGACTCACATATTCTCCACCATTGTCTAATCTCAAGTACTTGACAGGATAGCCACATTGTTTCTTATCCAATTACCTAAATTCCTTGAATCTTTCAAAGACATGACTTTTATTTTCCAATAAATAGCCTTGTGTAAAGTTAGAGAAAACATCAATGAAGGTTAAAATATACTTTTCACCTAGTAATGCAAGTTTTTTCATATGCAATAAAGATCATTGTGAATAGGTTCCAATCAGTCCTTTTCTCACCGTTCTTTCTTGGAATCAAAGGGTGCTTAATGATGCTTTCAAAGCACACATACTCTACAAAATCCATTAGGTGGAAAAATATTTGGGAGACCAGTAACCATATTTTTTTGTTACCATCATCTTCAAACTTCGAAAGTTCAGATGTCCAAGTCATGCATCCTAAATTCAATTGTTGTTGTTGGTCTAAGCAATGAGTGCAGCCAGTTCAGTCGGTCGAAAAATAATTCTTGGAAAAGTCACATAGCTTATATAGCTTATATATGGGATCTAAATATCCTGAAGCAATAGATTCCCCCCATGGCTCAAATCCTTTACAATAAAGTGATCTATTGATTCCCCCCATGGCTTAGATCCTTTACAATAAAGTGATTTGACAAAAATTCAGCGGTCTTACTAGTTTGTGTAAATTGAGCAACTAGAAACAAGTTTGTGCTTAAGCTAGGTACATGATAGACATTGGATATTTGACCATATCAACATTCAACATCTTCTCTTCCAATGAACATGAAATAATAATCATCAACTGCATAAATATTCTGTTATGGGGATCCACTTAAGGAAGAGAACAAAGAAGCATCCTTGGCCATATCATGAGTGCAACTAGAACTGACTATCCACTCGGTTTGAGTGGTGTCACTACAAGGAAAAGGCCCTCTAGAGGAGGTTATAGAGGAAGCCCCTAAAAAAAGAGCCCGAAAATCCATTTATTGAGAAGGTTTCTAGCGGAGGCGAGCAGGCAAAGGTTTTAGTGGATGTTTTTTCTGGTGTGTTTACCAACAAAATGCATCGGTGCATTTCAAAACATAACGCACCTGTGTGGCATGAAATTCTACCGCATTGCGACAAAGAAAAACTACCGATAATTTTTTTTATTGAAAAAACTCATATTATTTTAATACCCCTATACCAATGCGTTAATAGATACAACATGCACAGGTGCATTTTACAATAAATGCCCCAGTGTGTGTTTAATTAACAAACACATTGCTTGTTATTATAAAAATATTTCATTGCAATATATGTTAAATTTTTATTTAAAAAACCCTACTATACGGTTCGCTTTATTGTCGGCCACACTGCGATAGAAAAAAAAAATATTGATAATTTTTTTTAATTAAAAATATCATATTATTTTAATACCCCTAAAGCAATGCGTAACTAGATACTATATGCACTAGTGCATTTTACAATAAACGACCCGGTGCGTTACATAGATGATAACACACCACGTTATTGATATATTTTTAATAGTAAATCTAGTGAATAGTACGCTATATAATAGTAAATGCACTAGTGCGTGTTTAATTAACAAGCACACCGCTTGTTATTATAAAAAAAAATCATTGCAAAACCCGTTAAATTTTTATTAATAAACCCTACTATTCGGTGCATTAGGTTTACCGTGCGGACTAGTGCACTTTATTGTCGTCTGCACCAGAACATGGTTTAATAAAAAACAAACCGTGGGGTAAAACTCATTTCTACCCTTCTCAGTGCATTTTATCCCAATTGATTGGTGCTTTACCTTACCCACTTGCACGCCTTGACATTCGTGGTCCACATGGACACATTATTCACCTGTATTGATTGTTGCTTCTAGTTTGAATTTTGATAAATGATGGTCAAAATTCAAATTTTCCATAGAACACTAGGATTCCTCCCCGGTGGGTCTTTTAATGGGTAAATTGATTCTTACTTCATAATTTAATTTTTTAACAGATTACTTTTTAGAATTCAGCTTTAATTTGTTTTATTTTTTAAAAAAGTTTAAAAATTCTACGTAGTACGTTTCAGCCATTCGGCTCACACCAGACAACGGTGCACCCTGTAAATTGTTACAGGCTGCACCGCAAACGATGCGAGCAGAACAGATCGAACCCACTGCACCACTGTAAAATTTATATAATAGATAAAATGTGTAATCGATGCGTTTAATATTTTGGAGCACTAGTTATCTAATGCACTTAAATATATCAAACACACCAAATAACAATACCTTATAAATGAACAATTCAATTATGCGGTGCGCCTAGCGCATGTCACTGCACTGGTCTTAGTGCTTTGATGTAGCATAGGTGCATCGGGAATAAATGCACCACTACACCATACAATTTATACAAAACGTAAAAATCGTAATCGTTGCATTCAATATTTGGGAGTAGAACCGATTATCCGATGCACTTAAACATATCTAACACATTGATTAAAATTACCTTATAAATGAACATTAAATTGTACGGTTCACCTAGGGCATGTCATGGCACCTGTATAGTTCTCTTACGTGCCATAGGCGCACCATAAATATATTTTAATTCCACATTGACAACTATTAAACACCGATGCGCTTGGTTTAAGTAAACTCACCGTTAACATTGCACTTACTTGAACAAAACGTACCGAGAACTGAATAGAATAGATAATTGGCGATTCTCCTTGGTTACATCATTAAATCGTTGTTGCTGCTCTAACGTGACATAGGTGCACCATCAACAGTTTATCATAAAAATTTAAAATATAATAAATTGTGGTGTGCTTCAATCATTTAAGTGCATCGTTTATGGTGCGCATGTATGGATGACATGCATCATCATGTAAATATCTAAATCTACTATTTGAGATAACGATTTTATAAAAATATAATGACGATGCGCCCATGTCACATCAGTACACAGATGTCGGTGCTCTGATGTGACATGGGCGCACCATCATTAGATGTTTATAAAATCATTAAATATAATAAACAATAGTGTGTTTACGTCATTAGAAGCACTAGTGCGCTAACGTGATTTAGGCGGACCATTCAACACATTTTATAAATTGTTCTGGTGCGTCAGATATTTGGAACACCATTTAAATAATTTTTAAATATATTAAAATATAGTATCGGTGCGGTCATCTTATTATAGAGCACCGTTAGTGGTGCAATTTATTAGCTTAAGAATTGTATGTGGTGCACGTAGGTTATTAGGTGCACCAATAGTAAATTTTTATTTTGCAGAAAAAATTATTATCGATGTTATTAAAAAGGATTTTAATTGTATGAAATATGTGAAACAGAGACATGAGCGGTGACAAGTTGCTCAATAGGAGAGTCAACAGTTGGAATAGTACAACATGGTTAAACAATGGGAGGCTAGGGAGAGGGAGAGGGATTTGTACCCTCACCCCATTACTACTCAGACTAGCGAGCTCTTGAGGATTGTTGACCTCCAGAAGTTCTATCAGAAGGCTACATCCCTTAAGGGTAACTCTTCATTATTATGTCAATTCATCTGACTTTGGGATCATCATAGGAAGGCATTTCATGTTGGTGTTGGTCAGTGGTTCCATTCCACTGAGGAGGATATTTATTTCATCACTGGGATATCTAAGAGAGGGGAGGATTTACCCCAGTTCCCTGATGTTCCAGCTGGTGCTACAATAGAGAGTTAGCTAGATTACTCTCTAAGATATATCAATGATGCGGTCATCCATCCCTTTGATGAGTGGTGGGAAACATAGGATCTCTGCTTTTTGTCGAGATGAGGTTAGGTTCCTCTCTCTTTTGCTTATGGAACTGGCGCACTCCACTAGTGATGTGTAGTGCATTAGTTTCCTTCTACTATATTATGTTGAATATTTAGTGCAGAGACCTAGATGCATTAGGTAGTCTTCCATTTTTTTGTGGAAATTTTGTTATTCTTTGGATAGATGTCGTGTAGTCATTGATGGGAGGTCCAACTTCCCTTTCGGTTCAGATCTTTTTTGTTTATTTTTGAGATATTTTTGGCTACTAGGCCATCGTTTGAGCACCAACCTCCTAGGACGACAATTGATGTGCGTATGTACATGTGGGGTAGATGATTCCCAAGAGGGAGAAGCCTGATTTCCCGGCTAGGATCACCTCAGATGTGCTAGAGATGCTGGGCAGTGAGGAGGACCATGCACTAGTGATGGTGCCATATCCATATGTTGGCTTGGATTGGAGAGGGTGTCTGTTGTGGGCACAACAGATCCCATGCTTCGCTTAAGCAAGGAAACCCCATTTATAAATAAACGCAAAAGTATTTGAGGTGAGTTATCCTGTAAATATTAAAATTTTGATTCTACTTTCAAAGGATTCTTCACCCATGCCTTTGATTTACTTGGTTTCAACCGTTTGATTTTGTCTTCTCAAAGCGTTTTGGTTTGAAAAGGCCTTTTTTTTTTAGTATTTTGTTCACTAATAAAATCATCCCGAAACCCAACGTTTGAAGAATCCGCAACCCGCGATCCGACAATTGCGGCTTGCGGGACTGTTATTTTAAGTTTGGGTTTTAGTGATTCCAAAACCTGCAACCTGACGGTTGCGGACTACGAAATCACTCTGTAATAAGATTGAAAAATAGTTACCCCGAAACCCAAATCCCGCAATTGTGGCATGCGGCTTTCGGGATTGTCTTTTCTTGTCCACTTCGTGTGTGCTTCCGCAACTCGTAATTTTAGGATGCGGCTTTCAGAATTTTGTCTTTATGATTATTTTGCGTGCGCTCCTGCATCCCGCAATCCGCATTGCGGAATGCAGCTTTCGGAGTAGTTTTTTGATGTTTATACTTCCCGAAACCTACCACACCTACTCGGTTGTCGGCTTTCGGGAGTCCTTTTCATTGCTCATTATGTTTACCAACCCGCAAAATGCAAATCCGTACTTTCGGGTTTCGACTTGTGGGGTTTTGAATAAAGAATCTCGTGAGCATACCTGAACCCGATTCCGCGTTTCGCCGTAGTTAATCTCGATCCTCCATTTGTTATGATCGCACGGTTGGTTTTATTTTCCTGAATGTATTTAGTAGGGTTTTTACTTTTTAGTTTTACATTTTTACTTTTGAATAAAATACGCTGTTGCATTTTTGTTTTACTGAGGGTTGCGTGTCAGGTGTCGTTGTTCAGTTTGTTCGTTATTTCAGGTAAGTCCACTGTTATCCTTACATTACTAGCCTGCATTCTTACTATTTTTGGGTTGAATTATATTTGATTGTCTGCATTGATCAGATATTGTAAATTTCCTCCACTATGTCGAAGAATACATGGTCTAAAACGTTACACAAAGACCCTCTAAACAAAGACCCAAATTTTGGTTTTCTTTCTGACACTAGTGGAGGAGTTACTGAGATGTACCAAATGGACTGGTCCAAGATATATGCCCTTTTTTATAACGATGAATTTTCCCATATCGAGGATGATAGACCAATCTACGAGAAAATCAGGGCTTCCCAAATCCACGCCATCGTTGCACGCCCTGCCATCCTACCCTACACAGATGCAGTTAAGTGGATAATTGAGAATGCTGATGTTAAGGACCATTCATTTAATGACAGTGCAGGTTTCCAATTGACAAGTTTTCACCCAGAGGTTTTTGTTCGAGCATTTTCTCTGAAACCCTATGTACAAACACTCTCTGCTGAGTTCATTCAGTCATCCAAAACCCGGTTTAATTTTGATCAAATGATTGAGTCTTGGATGCTCAAACCCAATGCCTTTGTACCTAAGTCGGATAACCTTTATCCTATTATCTGGTTTAAAGAACCCTATTCTCTACTTGAAGCCATGCTTTGTTGGCTTTTTGGTCAACCCAATTGTTCTCATTTTAAAGCGGAGTGGGCACCCATAGCACATCATGTGTTACTTACAGGTGACTCTTTCCTGTGGGCCTCTAATCTATCGGTGGAACTGAAAAATGCCATGCAAGATTATCAGAAGGCACCAACTCATAAAATACCACCCTTCTTCCTATCAACATATGTTTTGGATGTTTTCTGTTCGGAGTTCCAGTATCCCAATTTGGGTTGGCATTGGACGCCTTCAGATCCACCTGTACATATCTACCATTCGGCACTTTGGGAGGGAAAATTTGCACCTTTGCTATATGAAATTTGTGATTGTTTCGTGGGTACCATTTATTTGAAGATCTTCTAGTAGCAGTCACCTGCATTCTCAGAAGATGCCAAAGTTTTTATCAACACAATGGGCGATTGGTATGTAGGTGAGTACTTTACATACATCAGAATCTGGGGAAGTGAAACAGTTTATTTCTTTCCCAGAATAGTCCCAGACAAGATGGTAATACAGGAGGTTTCCTTTCAGACTGTCATTAATGGTATGGATCAAAAACTCATGGGACCTAAGAAGAAGAATTGGCCTAAGTTTGCACTGAATCTGGGTCAATTGGTCATCCCAACTTCAACCTGGGCTACAGTTCTGGGTGATCAGATAGCTGCTCCAAGATTAGGTGTTGCCCCGAAAAGGAAACATGACCCCAAGAAGTTTTTGGATGCACACCTAAAGCAAGTTCACAAGAAGATGGACTACACACATGAAACAATCCCCAATGATTCCATATACCAAGGGGTAGACACCTTTTCTCAAGTCTTGGCCAAAGTAAAGGACCCTCAAGCACAACATGATATTCTACAGTATCAGAAGCAACTGAAGGACAGGATCTTAAGCTACAGGGCCATGCAGATGAATCTTGTTGAAAAAGCAAGAAAAGACAGGGAAGAGAAAGAAGCTCAGAAGGATACCAATCCTCCTTTGGTCACCAGTCATGATGAAGACAAAGGTAAAGCTATTCAAGGGGAACTATCTAAAAAGAAAAATAATGAAGAAGCTAAACTCATGCTGCAGACAGCCCATGAATCCAAATAGCAAATGGCGCAGCTATCATCAATGTTACAAACTCAGTTGCTAGAACCTCCAAGGCCTGCGGACAAAATTCAGCCACTGGGTACACTGGATGATCACCTCCCTACTCCAGATACTCCAGAAGATGATGAATTGATCATAACCAAGGCTAATCCAGCGAAGAGACAAAAGGTCATGCCTTCCTCATCACAAGTTTCTACTGTAGATGTAATTGACTGTGATGAAGAAATAACTTCACCTTCTCCAGTACCAGTAGTGGAAGAAGTCACCGGAGATGCTAAGACTGATACTGAATTGTTGAACGATATTGATATGGACCAGTCTTTCCCTGAACAGTCAGTGTTGGAATTTAATGCTACCCTTGGTATCACATCATTAGCAATTGTGTTGCCACCTGTGAAGCCAAATTCTACTGTTCCCCTAGGAGGGACACTTCCATTTTAATTATCCCATTTGTATGATACCCTCAGCAACACCAATACTACATCGCCAGACTACTCGGTTCCTTTTTCCACTTCACCCCCTGTTATTGCAGAAGTCCAGCCTTTTGCTATCCCTCTGCAGTCATCTACAGTTGATTCATCAATAACCTCCATCGATGCATCTTTTAAGCCTTCCCCTCCACCTTCACCTAGCAAAGCACAGAGTCCACTTTCACTCCCAGAAGTTAGTAGTCATGTTCAGGTTCTACTTTCTAAAATCTCTGTCTCATTACCCTCCCCAGACAAATTTGTGTCAGCCCCTGAAATTAGTATTACATCTCTAGCTACCACTCAAGTTACTTTACCTATCCCTACTTCTGCTGTCACATATACACCTTCTCTGATTTCCACGATTGGTGTCACTTCTGTTCCTGCACTGTCCATTACTGAGTACACAGATACAGATGTGGTTCCTCTTGGAAATTATTTCTATTGTCAAGATGACAAGGTAGTAGTTAAAAGAAGGAGGAAAAGGGGTCAAGGCCAAGGTGGCTTAGAAGCGCATGAGCCAGATCAGGTGATATGGGCTCCCATAACTAATAACCCAAGAGTTGAAGCAATTGAAACAACAGCATCCTTATGGGATTTTTCCACTGCTAACTGGGTTTCAGTCTAGGTCTTGGACAAAGAAGTTGACATCAAGGAGGAAGAAATTAGAAACCTGAAAGAAGAATTAGTTAAAACAAGGGAACAACATTCTGTTGATGTGTCTGACCTTAGGAAAACTTGGGTAGACAAAGTACAGGATCTAGAACAAAAGAATGCTACTCTTCTTACTGAATTTAACCTTTTGCAGTCTCAACATTTTGCTGGTCTTGTAAAGATAGCCTCTTTAGAATAGCAGATGGAAGATGCAACTGCAAGTGCATCTTCCTCCAGTATTCTCAATTTCACACCCTGTGACCTCAAAAACCTATCTCTTGAAGTGAATCAGAGTCAGCATGAGTTACTGAAGAAGTTATATATTGCCTTACACGAGATCAGGGAAAATTTTATCAATTTTTCTAAGATGTCTTCTACTTTTGAGGAACAGAAAGAAAAAAGGCTCCAAGCTTGTAAAGTGAAGAAGAAATTGGTCAATGGAAATTGTATATCAAGAATGTTCTAGAGGACATTCCAATCCCTAATACTTTCCAGATGAAGAAAGTTAAGGCATCCCTGAACTTGTGGCTTGATTTGAATGAATCAGCTGAGGAAATCATTAATAAGTCACAGGACACTTGCACTAGACGATGGTATGCCGCTGATAATATCATGAATGACTTAGGTTTGCCACTCATGAATCCTATTCTGGAAGCTCTCCCACCAAAGTACAGAGTTGAAGAACTTGACAACAGATGTGAAGAATTCGCACAGAAGATTCGGGATTTGGAACAAATCAACATCCAAGATGTGGATCGTTTGGTTAAAGAATCGGTCATCATGGAAGGGAGGATTCTCATGTACCTGCGTATCTGGCATAAGCTAGCAAAGCATGATATGGAGAATAATGCATGCAATGCTCAGTTGTCCCTCGAATCAGTTGTTTTCCCAAATATAGATGAGCTGTTAGATATTTATGAAAAATGGTAGGATTTTCTAGATCTTTAAATTAGATCTGATTTTCTAATCCTTGTTTTGTAGAATCTCTCCTTTTAGAACTCTGATGTAAATTTAGTATAAAAGGAGGAGAGTTTTCTTAGGAAATGGTTGGGAATTTTGGAATTTTGATTCAGCGGGAGTATGGACTGAAGATGCTCTGTCTATTCGAGCCATTGTAATTTTTGTACAAGACTTTTATATGCAGTAAAGTTATCTTTTATCCACCTTCTTATGTTCTTCAAATTTCTTTGAGAATCGTTGAGTTAAATGTTTCAAATTGTCATCAGTCATGCGTTCAATCTATTGCAGGTCACTTATTGATGTATATGGTCTTTCATACATTTTTCTATATGTTTTGACTCATGTTCTGAATTGTCCTATTAAATTTCTTTAATTGAACAGTTCTCACTTTTATATTTCTGCAAATGATTCGATGCAATTAAATATGTATAATCAATTGTTAATTTTTCAATTAACACAATGATTACAGATCAGTTGTTTAAATAGGCTTAAAGCACTTTGAAGAATTGTCTCTTAATTTTTTATTGATCGATGATCCTTCAAGCTACAAGTGGAAGAACCTGAAGACATTTCTGTTTAAGGTATCTAATACTTGTTAATCACATTTCAAACCTGATCTGCACAATATCAACTTTCCCTTTTTAGGTTAGATCTGACTTAGGATAGATTCTTTCCTTAGGTAGGTTAGGTTAGGTTTCTTAATCAGCTATCACATCTTGTTTTCCTTAATAGGAGAACTGATCTTTGAAAGATCAAACCTTTTAATCTTAGAGTGCCAATGGAGGCCAAATATCCGTGGGTGATTACCACACCAAACAACTCGAGGATAGGGTAACTCTTGCGTAGGGTTAACTGAATCCTTTGGCTAGGTTTTCATCCCCTGTTGTGTGCCTTGGAACCCATTCTAGCACTTTGTACTTACCCTGCACCCCCAAGGCATCAACAGTGCCCCGAGATATTCTTCACACCGGATGAGCCACCTGATGAGAGAGGTAATATTATCATTATGTTTAAATTACTCCAATTGCATTTTATTCTCTTTATACTTAATGCAAATGAAATATCTTATAAATAATAATTTTTTTAATGAATTATTGTCTAATTATTACTGTTTACTATATATTTTGCAGACATTAGCACATTTGATGCTGAGGTCGGGCTGCCTCCTCCCACTCATAAGGATGAGGATATGGAGGAGCACGATCAGTATGGGATATAGTCTGGTAGACATCCTAGCCACTATCCATGTATGCCCCGGGATAGGTATCAGTAGGATGTGGCAGACATGTTGGCCACATTGTTGGAAGATGTGGGTGTTCATCCTATGCGGGTACATGATATTCTTCGATAGACTCATCCTACGAAGATATGGAGCATTATTACTCATCATATGAGGTTGTTTATGCAACACATTGTCAGTGCATGCATTTAGTTTGCTACTAGGAGGGATGAACATCAACCTCCTCCTCCACCTCCTCCACCTCCATCCCATACTCCATCAGCTTTGACATATACTACTCCACCTTCTCCTTTGACTGCTGACATAGCCTCCACATCCTATGAACCTCCTCCTTGGCCTCCACCTCCAACATCTCATTCACCTCCTCCTCCACCTCCGACATCTCATCTACCTCCGACATCTCATCCACCTCCTCCTGATCCTCCTTTATCATCTTAGACATCTCCTCCACGTCCTCCTCCTCCACCTCCCCCTCATACTGATCTAGATTCTGATCCGTTATACCTATTCAACCAACCATCCTCTATAGATCCATCAGCTCCCCATGGTCCTAATCCACTAGTCTCCTCAGCTTTGGAGAGGATGGTAATTATATCGGGTGAGATGATCCAGATTCCTAGAGATGCTTTTTTTACTGATCTACATGCTAGTTTATTTCCTAGCAGAGGTAGTGATCATGCCTTTGGATCTATTGTTGGAGGTGTCAATACATCTGGTGGGTCGACATATAGTGATGATGATATGGTTCTGGGGGTGGAATAGACATGTATATTTCACATTTATCATCAGTTTGATGTTATTGTTTATATATATATATATATATATATATATATATATATATATACACATGTCATTTTCCATTTTGCAAATGTTGATGGTCATGATGTATATGTTAGGTCAGGTTGATGATGTTCATTAGATGTTTGTGTTTTCCATTTTGCAAATGTTGATTTTGATGTTGACACTACAACAATTTACCCCTTTAAAGGAGGTTTTGACTTGAGGTGGTCTTGGTAAAATCGCCCCCAAAAGGGTTTTGGGGGATTTAGCGGTGGCTCTTAAAAACCACCTCCAAAAGTTTTCAAAATTTGACCTTTGGGGGGGTCTTTCAAAAATTGCCCCCAAAAGTCAAATTATCAGGACGTTTGGAGGAGGTTTTTGAAAGACCCCCCCCCAAAAGGTGTTTTTGAAGGCGGTTGTTTAAAACCCCCCACCCAAAATTCCAATTCTCAAGACTTTTGGGGGTGGTTCAAAAAAGATCCCCCCTAAAGGTTTTTTTTAAGGTGGTTATTTAAACCCCCCACCCAAAAGTCATGATAACTCTCATGACTTTCGGGGGGGGGGGTTAAATAACCACCTTCAAAAACACCTTTAGGGAGGGTTGTTTTAGAACCTCCCCCAAAAATCATGAGAATTCTCATGACTTTTAGGGGGTTTTTAAATAACCGTCTTCAAAAACACCTGTAGGGGGGGTTTTAAATAACCGCCTACAAAAACACCTTTAGGGGGGTTCTTTTTATAAGCTCCCCCAAAAGTCCTCATTGTTAATTTTTTGGTTGATATTCATGTAGTGAACAAATTACTTAGTTGATAGATTATATAGTGAACAAATTACATGGTAATTACTAACACACATATCAATGATTTTTGCATTGCATACAAAGAATGCATTGAGTACTTTGAACTTGATGGATAAATAGCTCAAGTTGTTGAGTGCTTTGAGCTTCATTCATGAGGAAGGGATGAGAAATTCCAAATGTTTTTTGGCTGAATGGGCTAGCTCAAGTGTTTGAGTGCTTCGAACTTAATGTAGGGCTTGCTTGAGTACTTGAGTTCTTTGAGCTTCGAGCATGAGGTTGGGAAAAGACGTTTCAAACAAGTCTGAGCCTAATAGGCTAGCTAGAATGGTTGAGTGATTTGAGCTTCATCAACAGAGTAAGTTATTCTTATAACAACCAGGTACTGCTTCTAGTGACATGTTTAGAAATATTTTGACAACTAGAGAGAAATTTTCTGCAAGATTAGACAACTCCCTTCATATAGGGCTACCTTGAGTGGTAAAGTTCTTTGAGCTTCATATGTGAAGGTGGAACAAGATGTTCTAATCATTTAATTTGAACCCATTAGGCTAACTCCAATGGTTGAACGCACCTCAAATTTGGGTGTACATGACCTCAAGGTTGGATGCTATCTTCATCAAATTGACTTTAAGAAGGTATATACTTGAATGGAATGGGCCTTTATTTTAGTAATGTTAAAAACAAGTAGAATTCAACTCCTTCATAGAAGAAGTGGAGTCATTGTTTATTGAAGCCTATGCTTGTGTATTGTTTTGATCTATCATGCAAGTGTTACCATTAGACCTACCCTATATGTCATAGCGATTGAATCGTTTGGTTATCTATAATTATGCAACACATAGGTCTAGTTGGGGCACATAAAATGTAATCCCCTTATATTCCTCTATGTGTGGTATTGTGGAATGGTGATTATGATGATGATTATTTTCTTACCATTATGCTGGACCAAACACCAAATGCAAGCATATCGATAGCTACAAGTGGATTTTTTTAGGCCAATTATTGAGGCCGATATAAACAATAACAATTGTTTTAGATCCAAATAAAATACCTTAGATCCCCACCTACATTA
>BSBM01000418.1:9875000-10145000 GCA_027924585.1 Larix kaempferi | reverse complement strand
TGGAGATGAGGATGATGGTGATGAGGATGATGGTGATGAATATGATCATGATGATGAGGACATGGTGATGATGATGATGATGGAGATGTTGATGAGGAAGGGGGAGATGACAATGATGATGAAGAGGATAACGATGACAACGATGAGGAGGATGATGATGATGATGGTGAGGATGATGATGATGATGGTGATGATGAAGAGGAGGACAATGATGATGATGATTAGAATGATGGTGATGAGGATGATGATGGTGATGGTTATGATGATGACGATGATGAATATGTTGGTGATGATGATTGTGATGGTTATGATGATGATGATGATGATCACGATCATCATCATCATAACCATCACAATCATCATCACCAACATATTCATCATCGTCATCATCATAACCATCACCATCATCATCCTCATCACCATCATTCTAATCATCATCATCATTGTCCTCCTCTTCATCATCACCATCATCATCATCATCCTCACCATCATCATCATCATCATCCTCCTCATCGTTGTCATCGTTATCCTCTTCATCATCATTGTCATCTCCCCCTTCCTCATCAACATCTCCATCATCATCATCATCACCATGTCCTCATCAACATCGTCATAATCATCTTGACATATTCATCATCATCATCGTCATCATCATCATCTTCACCATCATCATCATCATCTGCATCATCCTGCTCATCTTCATTGTCATCTCCCCCTTCCTCATCATCATCATCACCATGTCCTCATCACCATCGCCATCATCATCTTCACCATCATCATCATCATCTGCATCATCCTCCGCATATTCATTGTCATCTCCCCCTTTCTCATCAACATCTCCATCATCACCCCTAAACACCTAGAAGCACTTAAATGCACTTAGGGATTATGGGTTAGAATAGGGCCTAAAGGATTTTATGGGGGAGGGGCTCTAGGAATAAACCGACACATTTACATTTGTTGGGTAATTAATGCAGTGAATGTTACCCACCGAAGTATACAACGTTCAGCAAAGGCGCGCACACGCTCCTTGGCACATGTGCGTCCCTGCTGAAGATGAAATTTAGAAAAACACCCGTGCTCTTCTCCTGCAATTTCTCCTTGCTTCATCGCATTTTGTTGTCTCTTTTCATGCACAATCCGACAAGATCACCATTTTTTGTTGAATTCAATCACCATTTGGTGCTTCCTTGACCATTTGGATAGAATACACAACATTTGGGGCTCTATTTGGCTATTTGGATTGAATACACACCTCTTGGGCTCTATTTGGATCATTTGAGTGAATACACAACAACTGGACTCTATTTGGCTCCTTGGATTTAATTCTCATGCTACTTGGACACACATTAACTCTTCTTACATATAGTGGACACATCAAAGGAGCATTTTACATTTGAAGCAAAGAGCAATCATAATCCTTGAGGTATGGTCACAATTTTATCTTGTTAAATGTATTTTAGTCTTCATTCACTTGTTTGAATGGCATCTATTTTGGTTTTTCCTCATGAATTGTATGATAGATCTATTTCAGTCTTCTTAATCTTCAACATAGACAATAAAAAAATCTTACCAAAAAAAAACTACAACATGCACCAAGCAATGCTTTCAACCTTTCATGAAGATAATAAAAAAAAATTACTTGCATCACCACCAATGACATTTCATAATAACATTCCTCCATCTAGTAGACAAACATTTGTTGAATTCCTCATGGTTTCACTACAACAACTCACACAAACACCTATACAATTGAAAAATCTTAGTCTTTTGGGGTTGTTTTCCCTCATCCATACCATGAAAATGGAGTATGAGCTTTTAAGATTATATGAAAACATTCTCACTAGATGTTGTTGTACATAATCAATTGCTACATAGAGCTTTAATAATATTGCACATTGAGTTTTAATATCTTGTTTGTTGTTCATTCTTACAGGGGTGATATTTTTGTTTTTCCAAAAAATGCATTGAATATGGGAAACAGACGTAATAATAAAAGAAAGTCTAAAAGGATGCAGCTGCCCCCTGAAAAGGCCCATGAGACAAGAGAAAATGCCAAGTTGTACATGCAAATCCATATAAATGAAAATGTTAGTGCCTTATATCCATCAACAAGTAATGACGAAGTGGTTGAAGTCAATCAAATCTTGTCTAATGTCGAGTATGAAGGGATGGATGTTGACCAAGTTCTTAACTGGAAACCTCCCCAAGAAGAGCACACACATGGCGAACACACTCCCTTGTGGGACCAATTTGTGAACGAAGGGCCACAACAAACCGTTGATGAGACTCGTAATTCCTTGCCGACTCCCTTGCCTCGACTATCAACTGGACGAAGAAGAACTCCCAAACGTATTCATGTGGATGAAAGTTAATTTTCAGGACTTGAAGGTAAGATGCCCAAATGCACTATTGATTTCCATTGTAGCAAGATAATCAAATATTTTTTTGAATCCAAAACCAATGCAGGAAAATGTCAATTGTTTCTTGCTTTGTTAAAATCACATTGTCTAGCTCATGTTAGGAGAATTTTGGGCATAAAGGTAGTTAGAAGTTCAGAGGCCAACAATCATGTTGTTAGAAATCTACAATCTGCATTTAATTTGATTGGAAAAACTTCTCGTACAAAAGATTTTAATGCGTCCCATCGTGTACTGTCGGAATCGATTGTAGACAATCCACACGGCAACGTCCCCTACTATCACACACATGTAAAATCTTTAAAGTAGATAGAAAGACTCTTCGAAAGTATTCTACCATTAGAGAAAAAATTCAGACCCCATGCCAAAAATATTGTTGGGCCTTTGTTGGTAGGTTACCTCGTTCAGACATGAAGCTCATTGATGCTGTTAAAGAACTAGTGCAAACGTTTTGGCATGATAACACTAGAACGTCATCGAATCAAAGAGATGTTTTAAAGTTGAGAAAAGGTGTTAGGGGGGTGAACCCCATGTCAAGCACTTCCTTGACACGACACAAACAAAACTCTATGAGAGGTTCAAGAATGAGCACACACAATTGAACTTGGGCCAAAGGTCCTTTGAAATATGCAAACCTTGGTATGTTAGAATTTGCATTGATCGCAATACATGTTGTTGTAGATACCATGTAGAATTTGAGTACTATTATGATACATATAGACATATATTTTATGGTTTGCATACTAACATTGTGCAGGATTTCCCATCGTTACAACTACCGAATGCATCCAGATAATTTATACATAGCATAATGTGTCCAAGACCTAAAGGAAAAAAATTTATAAAAGATCATGTTTATATGGGACATGTTCCAGTTGCAGTGGATTTGCATTATTGATCTGCTGCATCCATGCAACCGCGGAGCATGAATTTGGGAGGATGTAAGTAGAAATGTAGAACTTCCAGTACATAACATATCGAGTAGATAGTTCGAAGGAAAGAAAAAAAATTGCATTGGTGAAGTCATAGGTAATCTAAGTTTGCATACTTTCATACTGTACATGTTGAATTTTGTACATATATATTTAGATTGAAAATGCCACTTTGTATTAATGCCCTTGGTTTTGTGGCACTAGGTACAAATTTGAAAATTCATGAAGGAATTCTGCCAAAAGACCAAGCATTATGTACAACACGTCCATGTAGCATGACGGCAGGATGAACAGTACAGATAGTGCAGGGACACCTTTCCCAAGGGCACAATATTGTCGGTTGTGGACTTTGCGGAAAACTACACCCTACAGCCACAAAATGAGATTCAAATTCAATACTACCATTCAGACCAAGTTAGCATAATGGTCCATATCACGTACAGGCACGCGCCAGAGAGCAGCAACGACATGAGGATAATATTGAAAGAGACCAACTTCTACATTAGTGACGACAGGTGCCACGACCTGCATTATGTGCAACATTGCTTCAAAATTTTCTATGATCAGCTGAAGGAGAGAGGTATACAGATGCATCAGCATTGGATATGGTCAGATGGTTGTGCAGGCCAATTCAAAAATGCATGTGTTTTCCAGTGGTTGAGTATTTTGCACAAGACTTATGATGTGCTGCATGTGTGGAACTATTTTGACACCGGGCATGGAAAGGGAGAGCACGAAGGGGTTGGAGCATGCCTCAAAACTTCCCTACGAAGGGAGGAGATGAGGTGCATGGGAGGCCCTCATATTCGGAATGTTGAATCCACAGTTCGATGGTGCAAAGAAAAAATGTTAGATCGAACCACAGAGCAACACATACCAACAGGTAGAGGACATGTTGTCATAAATTTCTGGAATGTAGTCGATATAGATTGATCGTGTTCTTATAGTTGTAGTATTGTGCAAGGAACTCATGGATTTCATTCGGTTCAAAGCTCAAACAACCCCTTATTTGAAATATGGACGCGAAAACTTGCTTGCTTTAGTGGGTCTTGTAGCAGTTGTGAGTGGGATGAGTGAGAATCAATGGATTGGGTTGATGAATGGGATCATGTATCACTTGCAGTGGAGCCACGTGTAGTTGTTGAAACAATCTAGTTAGAGGAAGGTCGGTCCTCTATTTCGAATGAATATGATCATATATTTGATCTTGTACAACCAGGTAAACATTTCTGCATGCATATCCCGGTTAACTCCTTGTTTTTGTAATTATCCAAGTTATCAAACCACTACTTGTTGGAATATGACCTTTAAATGCATTTTTGCAGGACACATCTACGCAGTTGTCGCCCCAATAGATAGTGCAGTTGGGATGAATTATTGGTTGGCATGATGCATACAGGGGAAGCAAACCCTCCTCGCATCATTAATGGATAGTGAAGGCATTACCTTTTCGACTCGCTCGATGGTTGTTTGGGGGGAATATCTTACAGTGGATGGAAAGGGACCAAAGAGCAATGGATACACATACACGGATTATAGACCAGGGTCACGGGTGTATCACTTTACGCACTTGATCGTTGGTACAAACATCCAACTATAGACAATGTCAATGAAGTCATCAAACAAGGTATGCTACTTACTACCTCATGCAGAGAATGAGAGGTTGTTCGAGACAATAAAAAACTGAGACGATCCAGAAGGCCTAATTGACTAAGGTACATAGTATAGCCATGTGATTTTTTATTCATGCATGATTAATGTTATTCATGTTAGATAGTTTATTTGATATCGTTTATTTGATGTTTGAGTTATGATTAAGTTATGATTTATAGCCATGTGATTGTTTATTCATGCATGATTAACCCTAGAAGCACTAATATGACCCTACAAACATAATCTAGCCCTAGAAATCCTAGAAAGCTAAACTAACCCTAGAAACACTAATCTAACCCTCAGAAACTAATCTAGAATCCTAGAAACCTAATCTAGCCGTAGAATTTGTGAACCACCACACGTACCCTCAATGCTTGAGTTTGTGGAGGTCGACCTATTCATCATCATCACCATCTTCATCATCATTGTCATCTCTAGGTTCCTCATCAACATCTCCATCATCATCATCTTCTTCTTCATCATCATCATCATCATCTTCTTCTTCATCATCATCATCATCATCATCATCATCATCATCATCCTCATCACCATCACCATCATCATCAATGTTTTCATCATCATCACCATCTTCATCATCATCATCATCATCATTATCTTCATCACCATCGCCATCATCATCAACACCTTCATCATCATCACCATCTTCATCATCATCACCATCTTCATCATCATTGTCATCTGTAGGTCCCACATCACCATCTCCATAAACATAATCTAGCCCTAGAAATTCTAAAAAGATAATCTAGCCCTAGAAATTCTAAAAAGATAAACTAACCCTAAAAACACTAATTTAACACTAGAAAACTAAGCTAGAATACTATAAACCTAATCTAGTCCTAGAAACCTAAACTAGCCCTAGAAACACTACTCTAACCCTCATAAACTAATCTAGAACTTGGATGAATATGGGGATCATTTAGGAGCTATGATTCTTCTTCATTGGCTTCTTGAGTTGGTTCTTCATTGCCTTCATCCACATAATAATGGATAATTTCATTGTTGTTCAAATATTTTGGAAACGAGGGCATGTTCAGGCTTTTTCATTAGCGTTAGTAACAATATTCATATTCATATTGATCATGGCTTATGATAACCATTCATGCTAGGGTTTTTTGATTTGCAATGTCATTTGTTCATTGAGGCTTCTTTCCACTTGAAAACCTTCAATCATACTCAATTCAATAGTGTCATTTTGAATCGGTTCTAGAGAATATGTATGTGGTTCATGTGATGCAACAACTTCCATATTGTCTTCAGCTACTTCATCATCTAATTGAGTAGCACTAACATGTAAATCATTGTCACCTAATGGTTGGAAATGTCCTTGAGGGAGGCTTTAGACCTATCTCACCCATGTCAATGCTTGATTTTTTGGAGGTCAACCTCCCACCCCACATGTCCTATTCAAAAAAATTTGTTGTCTTGGTTTTGTGCCCACGCAAACTTCATCATCAACATCATCTTCTTCTTCATCATCATCATCATCTCCATCATCCTCACCATCATCATCACCATCTTCATCATCATTGTCATCTTTAGGTTCCTCATCCACATCTCCATCATCACCATCTTCATCAGCATCACCACAAGTGCCCGGCGGAGGATTTTGCAAAGTTGACCCCCGTGTGCAAAAATTGCACACTCCCTCACTGAGCAAAACCCTGGTTTCCAAGATGGACCTACAAGGTGACACTTGGGCCACTGGACCGGAGGATAGGGGCACCCCTAGCACTATCCGGATGTCCTGAAACCAACGGAGTCGACGGTTCGTCGATCGGAGCCACGGTTATCATTCTATGGCTCGTTCCGTCTCGCATCCAAAAGGCCTTCAAGGACACCTACTGGATATCTGCCGGGGGCATAGAACTCCAACTGTGTAGCAAAACCTAGTTCTGGGGAGACTTGCAAGTGTGCCTAGGGAGGTTCCAATTGGGAACACTAGCCGTAAGTGCCCGACATAGGATTTTGCAAAGTTGACCCCCGTGTGCAAAAATTGCACACTCCCTCACTGAGGAAAACCCTATTTTCCAAGATGGACCAACAACTCTCTAGTATTCATCCTGAAGCTCTTTTGTTTATGTCTAAGATAAAGAAACTACCAGTTCATGAGCTGGAACATATCGATCTTAACAAGATTTATACAATCTCTGTTTTATGAGAAACTGACCTTAGAACTTCTCATAGCAATGACAATGAATGCTTCATTTTGCATTTGTTAGTAGAAGAAGATCAATTTTCGACAAAACAATGTAGTTATTACATGTGGAGGTAGTGGTTTCCCATGGAAAATGAGTGTAGGGTTGAGTAGAGGAAAGATGTTGGGAAATGGGCTACTACATTATCTTTTCCGATGGGTGAGCGATGTACAGAAGGAAAGATGGCGGTTGTAGGTATCTATGCTTTTCTTCTGACGGAAATTGTAAAAGGATTTCCATTTATAATACAGGTAGATTTTTTACTGGTTTTGTCAAGAGAAAGTACCATTTTCAATAACAAGTGGAACTAGGGAATCCTTCGTTGTGTTCCATTAGCCTTTTGTTCAGCATTTCGTGCTCTGATAAGTGGTAATTCACCTCTATCATCGAAAAATTGGGTCTATAGGTACCTTCCCTTTCATATTCCTCGTTATCCACAGCTAACACAAGTTAGAGATGCCATTCAGACCAAATTGAAAGCTGAGGAAGTGGTTTTATGTGACGTCAGCTTTGGGAATAAACGTTTATGTATACCAACAGAAGCTCGGACAATACTCCCTGCTTTTAAACATATTCTGGAGAAAGCAAGAGGACAAGTTCATCAAAGCGACTTCATTCATCTATATTCTCGTAATGTACACATAGTCCATCCTTATCTTGATAAACAAGAGTTTTATAATAGCTTGAATTTTTTGGGCATTGTTATCTCCCTATATTCAGTTGTCTGGTTGGTTGACAAGCTTGCCTGAAAATCTGTACGTTGAACTTCATTGTTTTATTGTTGAAAATTGGAAGGGATTTTCAAGTCACTTGCAAAACGCTCCTTGGGGAAAATATGTAAGTTCTTCCAACAACATAGATTTGGCTAGTGTATCAAATGCTGCCGTCCACACCAGAATTTATCTTTGGTCAAAGGAGTCCCACATATTGTGGTTGAACAAATGGTCTGGGGAACTTGGAAGTGCCACCAAATATTATTCCATGCCTGAATCTACCCAGAAGGCAATTATAAATTTAGATCCTAGAGAAGGTTAAAAACTATATGAGTGGTTGAATCAGTATCCTAAAATTACAGAGCTTTCTATCTCAAAGTTTGTTGAGCGGCTCCTGGATGTAGTATCAGACTCAACAGACAGTAAACTTGTTATCACCACTACACATTTTTTGCACTATTAATCTGCAAATAGCTACATCTGGCCCGAAGATCTTACCTATCTTTTCAAGATTATTCCCCTAGTAGATGAAGGTGGGAAAATCATTAGGTTACGAGGCTCTCTGAAGATTCTCCAGCCTGCATCCACGAGTAATTGGGCCAAGGTATCCTTGAATGGCCCTGGGGTGCCCGACTAGAATGCCCGTAGCACCCGAACCGTGGCTCGGTTCGTGAATCCGTCAATTTCGGTGGGTCCAGGACACTAGGTTTTAGCTAGGGGACCCCCCATAGTGTCCCTTGAAGACCCAGAAGTAGTGCCAATGGGCCATCTCCGGAGCTAGGGTTTTGCTCAGTGAGGGCCATTCCAAATTCGCTCAAGGGGGGCATTTCTCGTCCAGAGGCTCCCAGGCATTCATGGCCACCGTGGATAGGTCCACAATGGCCACGTGGACCTGTGGGAGATGAAAAAATCCAAGTTCGCTTGCCGGTTTCGGTTCCATGGCCCCGGAGCAAATCCTCCAAGTGTCGTTGAATGGCCCCGGGATGCTCGACTAGAATGCCCGTAGCACCTGAACCATGGCTCGGTTCGTGAATCCGTTGATTTTGATGGGTTCGGGACATCGGGTTTCAGCTAGGGAAACCCCCATAGCATGCCTCGAAGACCCGAAAGCGGTGCCAATGGGCCATCTCCGGAGCTAGGGTTTTGCTCAATAAGGGCCATTCCCATTTCACTCAAGGGGCCATTTCTCGTCCGAAGGCCCCTGGGTGTGCGTGGCCACCGTGGACAGGTCCACAATGGCCATGTGGACCTGTGGTAGGCGATGAAATCCAAGTCCGCTCGGCGGTTTGGGTTCCGTGGCCCTGGAGCAAATCCTCCAAGTGTCCTTGAATGGCCTTGGGATGCCCGACTAGAATGCCTGTAACACCCGAACCGTGGCTTGGTTCATGAATCCGTCGATTTTGGTGGGTCCGGGATGCCGTGTTTCAGCTAGGGGACCCCCCACAGTGTGCCTTGAAGACCCAGAAGCGGTGCCAATGGGCCATCTCTGGAGATAGGTTTTTGCTCAATGAGGACCATTTCAATTTCGCTCAAGGGAGCCATTTCTCGTCCGAAGGCCCCCAGGCGTGGGTGGCCACTGCGGACAGGTCCAAAATGGCCACATGGACCTATGGAAGGTGACGGAATCCAAGTCCACTTGTCGGTTTGGGTTCCATTGCCCCGGAGCAAATCCTCGAAGTGTCCCTGAATGGCCCCAGTATGCCCGACTAGAATGCCCGTAGAACTCGAAACATGGCTCGGTTCGCAAATCCGTCGATTCTGGAGGGTCCAGGATGCTGGGTTTTAGCTAGGGGACCCCCCATAGCATGCCTCAAAGACCTATAATCAGTGCCAATGGGCCATCTCCAGAGCTAGGGCTTTGCTCAGTCAGTCCCATCCCAATTTCGCTCAAGGGGGCCATTTCTCGTCTGAAGGCCCCCAGGCGTGCGTGACCACCGTGGACAGGTCCACAATGGCCACATGGACCTATGGGAGGCAACATAATCCAAGTCCGCTCATCAGTTTGGGTTCTGTGGCCCTGGGGCAAATCCTCCAAGTGTCCCTGAATGACCCCGGAATGCCCGACTAGAATGCCCGTAGCACCCAAACCGTGGCTCGTTTCACAAGTTTGTCGATTCCGGTGGGTCCGGGGCACTAGGTTTCAGCTAGGGGACCCCCCACACCATGCTTCAAAGACCCGGAAGTGGTGCTAATGGGCCATCTCCGGAGCTACGGTTTTGCTCGGTGAGGGCCATTCCAATTTCGCTCAAGGGGGCCATTTATCGCCCAGAGGTCCCTGGGCATGCGTGGCCATCGTGGATAGGTCCAAAATGGCTATGTGGATCTGTGGGAGGCGATGGAATCCAATTTCGCTCGCCGGTTTTTGTTCCATGGCCCTGTAGCAAATCCTTCAAGTGTCCCTTAATGGCCCTGGGATGCTCGACTAGAACGCTTGTAGCACCTGAACCGTGGCTCGGTTCACAAATCCATCAATTCCGGTGGGTCGAAGATGCTGGGTTCCCACTATGGCCCCCCCCATAGCGTCCCTCGAAGACCCAAAAGCGGTGCCAATGGGCCATCTCCAGAGCTAGGGTTTTGCTCAGTGAGGGCCATTCCAAATTCGCTCAAGGGGGCCATTTCGCGTATGGAGGCCCCCGGACATGCGTGGCCACTGTGGACAGGTCCACAATGGCCACGTGGACCTGTGAGAGGTGAAAGAATCCAATTCCACTCGCCGGTTTGGGTTCTGTGGCCCTAAAGCAAATCCTCCTAGTGTCCCTGAATGGCCCCAGGATGCCCGACTAGAATGCTCATAGCGCCCAAACCGTGGCTCGTTTCGTGAATCTGTCGATTCCGGTGGGTCCGGGACATCGGGTTTCAGCTAGGGGTCCCCCCAAAGTGTGCCTCGAAGACCCGAAAGCTATGCCAATGGGCCATCTTCGGAGCTAGGGTTTTGCTCAATGAGGGCCATTCTAATTTCGCTCAAGGGGGAAAAACCCTAGCTCCAGAGATGGCCCATTGGCACTGCTTCCGGGTCTTTGAGGGAGGATGTGGGGGGTCTCCTGGCTGAAACCTGGTGTTCCGAACTCACCAGAATCGATGGATTCACGAACCGAGCCAGGGTTCGGGTGCTATAGGCATTCTAGTTGGGAATCCCGGGGCCATTCAGGGACACTTGGAGGATTTGCTTCGGGGCCACCAAACCCAAACTGACGAGCGGACTTAGATTTCGTCGCCTACCACAGGTCCACATGGTCATTGGGGACCTGTGCACAGTGGCCACGCATGCTCAGGGGCCTCCGTACGAGAAATGGACCCCTTGAGCGAATTTGGAATGGCCCTCAGGAGCAAAACCCTAGATCTGGAGATGGCCCATTGGCACCACTTATGGGTCTTTGAGGGACGTTGTGGGGGGGGGCCCTAGCTGAAACCCGGCATCCTAGACCCACTGGAATTGATGGATTCATGAATCAAGCCATGGTTTGGGTGCTACAAGCATTCTAGTCGGGCATCTCGGGGCCATTTAGGGACACTTGGAGGATTTTCTTTGGGGCCATGGAACCCAAACCGGCGAGCGGACTTGGATTTCATTGCCTCCCACGGTGGCCACGCATGCCGAGGGGCCTCCGAATGAGAAATGGCCCCCTTGATCGAATTGGCATGCCCTTCACATTGGGGTTGAATTTTCAAAATACTTCATTGTGCAGGTATGGCTAGCATTCTCAGCTGGAGCCTCCCTAGGCACACTTGAAGGACTCCCCGGAACCAGGTTTTGCTGCATGGTTGGCGTTCTATGCCCCCGGAAGGTATCCAGTAGGTGTCCGTGACGACCTTTTGGATGCGAGACAGAACAAGCCATAGAATAACGACCGTGGCTCCGATCAATGAACCATTGACTTCATTGGATTCAAGATGTCGGGATAGTGTTAGGGGTGCCCCTCTCCTCTGGTCCCATGGCCTAGGTGTCATCTTGTACATCCATTTCAGAAACTAGGGTTTTTCTGAGTGAGGGAGTTTTCAGTTTTAGCACATTGGGGTCAAATTTGTAAAATACTCTACCAGGAAGGTATGGCTAGTGTTCCCAGCTGGAACCTCCCTAGGCACACTTGCAGAACTCCCAAAAACCAGGTTTTGCTGCACGGTTGGAGTTCTATGCCCCCGACAGGTATCCAATAGGTGTCCCTGAAGGCCTTTTGGATGCGAGACAGAACGATCCATAGAATGACGACCGTGGCTCCGATCGACAAACCGTCGACTCCATTGGATTCAGGATGTCGGGATAGTGCTAGGGGTTCCCCTCTCCTCTGGTCCCGTGGCCCAGGTGTCATCTTATACGTCCATTTCGGAAACTAGGGTTTTGCTTAGTGAGGGAGTGTTCAATGTTTGCACATTGGGGTCAAATTTGCAAAATTGTCAACCGGGCAGGTATGGCTAGCGTTCCTAGCTGGAACCTACGTAGGAACACTTGCAGGATTCATCGGAACCCAGTTTTGTTGCACGGTTGGAATTCTATGCCCCTAGTAGGTATCCAGCAGGTGTCCCTGAAGGCCTTTTGGATGCGAGACGGAACAAGCCATAGAATGACGACCGTGGCTCGGATCGACGAACGGTTGAATCTGTTAGATTCAAGACATCGGGATAGTACTAGGGGTGCCCCTCTTCTCCAGTCTAGTGGCCCAAGTGTCACCTTGTAGGTCCATTTTGTAAACTAGGGTTTTGCTCAGTGAGGGAGTGTGCAATTTTTGCACACGGGGGTCAACTTTGCAAAATCCTCCGTCGGGAACTTACGGTTAGCATTCCTAGCTGGAACCTCCCTGGGCATACTTCCAAGACTCCCTAGAACAAGGTTTTGCTGCACGGTTGGAGTTCTATGCCCCTGGAAGGTATCCAACAGGTGTCCCTAAAGGCCTTTTGGATGTGAGACGGAACAAGCCATAGAATGACGACCATGGCTCCGATTGACAAACCGTCAACTCCGTTGGATTTAGGACATCGAGATAGTGCTAGGGGTGCCTCTCTCCGCTGGTCTCATGGCCCAGTTGTCATCTTGTACGTCCATTTCGTAAACTAGGGTTTTGCTCAGTGAGGGAGTGTGCAATTTTTACACATTGGGGTCAAATTTGCAAAAGCGTCGACCGGGCAGGTATGGCTAGCATTCCCAGCTGGAACCTCCCTAGGCACACTTGCAGATCTCCCCGGAACCATGTTTTGCTACACGGTTGGAGTTGTATGCCCCCAACAGGTATCCAGCAGGTGTCCCTGAAGGCCTTTTGGATGCGAGACGGAATGAGGCATAGAATGACGACTATGGCTCGGATCGACAAACCATCGACTCCATTGGATTTAGGACGTTCGGATAGTGCTAGGGGTTCCCCTCTCCTCCGGTCCAGTGGCCCAGGTGTCACATTGTAGGTCCATTTTGGAAACTAGGGTTTTGCTTAGTGAGCGAGTGTGCAATTTTTGCACACGGGGGTCAACTTTGCAAAATCCTCCACCGGGCACTTACGGCTAGCGTTCGCAGCTGGAACCTCCCTGGGCACACTTGCAGGACTCCCCGAAACTAAGTTTTGCTGCACAGTTGGAGTTCGATGTCCTTGATAGGTATCCAACAGGTGTCCCTGAAGGCCTTTTGGATGCGAGACAGAATGAGCCATAGAATGACAATCGTGGCTCCGATCGACGAACCATCGACTCCATTGGATTCAGGACGTCCGGATAGTGCTAGGGGTGCCCCTCTCCTCCGGTCCAGTGGCCTAGGTGTCACCTTGTAGGTCAATCTTGGAAACTAGGGTTTTGCTCAATGAGTGAGTGTGCAATTTTTTATGATGATAGTGATGGTGGTGTTGATGGTGATGGTGATGATGAAGAAGATGGTTTAGTGCTAGGGTTTGGGTGAGGGTTAGGGTGAGAGTTATAGAAGGAAATTGAATTAGGGTTAGAGTTAGAGTTGATGATGATGAAGACATTGATGATGATGGTGATGGCGATGAAGATGATGATGATGATGATGATGATGAAGATGTGATGATGGAGATGTTGATGAGGAACCTAGACATGGCAATGATGATGGTGATGGTGATGAAGATGATGACGATGATGATGATGAAGACGTTGATGATGATGGTGATGGTGGTGGTGGTGATGATGGTGATGATGCAAAAGATGGTTTAGTGCTATGGTTTGGGTGAGGGTTAGGGTTAGAGTTATAGAAGGAAATTGAATTAGGGTTAGAGTTAGAGTTAATGATGATGATGAAGAAGATGGTTTAGTGCTAGGTTTTGGGTGAGGGTTAGGGTTAGAGTTATAGAAGGAAATTGAATTAGGGTTAGAGTTAGAGTTAATGATGGTGATGAAGATGGTGATGATGATGAAGACGTTGATGATGATGGTGATGGCGATGAAAATGGTGATGATGATGAAGATGTTGATGATGATGGTGATGACGATGAAGATGATGATGATGATGGTGATGATGATGAAGACATTGATGATGATGGTGATGGTGGTGTTGATGGTGATGGTGATGATGAAGAAGATGGTTTAGTGCTAGGGTTTGGGTGAGGGTTAGGGTTAGAGTTATAGAAGGAAATTGGATTAGGGTTAGAGTTAGAGTTAATGATGATGATGAAGATGGTGATAATGATGAAGACCTTGATGATGATGGTGATGGCGATGAAGATGATGACGAAGAAGATGTGATGATGGAGATGTTGATGAGGAACCTAGAGATGACCATGATGATGAAGACGGTGATGATGATGAAGATGGTGATAATGATGAAGATGGTGACGTTGATGATGATGGTGATGGTGATGTAGACGATGATGATGGAGATGGTGATGAGGGACCTAGAGATGACCATGATGATGAAGATGGTGATGATGATAAGGCATTGATGATGATGGTGATGGTGATGAAGATGATGATGATGATGATCAAGATGATGACGATCAAGATGATGATGATGATGATGGAGATGTTGATGATGATGAAGATGATGATGATGTTGATGGTGATGAAGATGATGGAGATGCTGATGAGGAACCTAGAGATGACAATGATGATGAAGATGGTGATGATGATGATGATGGTGATGATGATGATCATGATGATGAAGACGTTGATGATGATGATGATGGTGATGTACATTGCATATTAATGGTGTGGCTTGGTCTAAGGTGGTGCTCTCAGATAGCTTTTTCATTATGAAATTTTTAACAAGACATGAATTAAATTTAAGATCTAAGTGTATTGTTAAATATAGTGAGCATTGAGCATGGGGAACACAGTCTAATAATATGTGTATTGTTAAATATAATTTGTTTGGGTGAAGCCAATAACCAAAATAATCAACATAATATAATTTTTTTTGGGTTGGGGATATACCTCAAGGTACCCAAAGCATGAAAAAAATTTCGGTGGCCACAAAACCAAGAGAGCAAAAAATGTCGAAGAGGACATGTGGGGTGGGAGGTTGGCCTCCAAAAACTCAAGCATTGACATGAGTCATGAGTGAGGTAGGTTTAAAGCAACTTCTCTCATACCAAATGAGAGAAGTGGTAGGTAGGTCACAAAGTGGGATTGAGATGCTTGATGGTGATTGTAGTAGTGGACATGGTATTGGTGAGAATGATGTCATGATAGTGGAATTAAACATTAAGATGGTGACTCTAGAGCTTGGATCCTAGCCTAGAAACATGAGATCCTATCCTCGTAACCCTAATTGGTAGCGTAAACCCTAGTTTGTATTCTAATCACAATGAAACCCTATTATATATATTAATGTGCATACATTTGAATCCAAGTCACTATACACATATATGCATAGTTTCTCATCTATATAGCAAGGGGGAATACAACTAGAAAACCATTGTACCTAGCACCGGATACCTTATTTAGAAACCTAATGGTTTGAAATTGGTTGTGCCATGAAGATTTTTATATGGTGTATATGCACACCTATGGAAACCTTCTCAATGGATGGAAAACCTAATATTATCATAACATTACTAAAGCTTAGTCCAACATGTAGTAATGCTTACATGTTCCAGTGTTGATGACGCACGAATGGATGCATGCAACTTGATGAGGGTGTATTTGTGACTCCATTGATGTAATGCACTTGTCCTAAATGTCTTTAACAAGTGTCTGAGTGTCTAATATATGAATTATGATGTCCCAATACACCTCAATCCCTTCCAGACAAAATTCGACATCATTTGGGGTATTGGGGTAACAAGTTGGTGTGTTGAGGTGGATATAGCCTCAAAATACACCTCATAGTAGTCATTTATTGTAATGTCAACTATACATGTGTTTAAGTCAACGTGTCTACATAAAATTAGATCGCTATCACATAATGATAAATTAAGGAAGTCCTAATTGTAAATGGTAGTGGATGTGATGGTTATCAAATCAAAGGTGGCTATATCCATGAGTGAGAATTAATGAGCTAGCTATACATTGTGCTTAAGGTTGTCCTATTTGTATGGTGACAATTGATTAAGAAATGATTCCATAACTTGGTTATTAATTTGTTGCATGATCTTAAGTGGACAAAATGGTCAAAATAAATACTAGTGACGACATTTCATTATGTAGAGTATGGACATTTTGGATCTCATTATGTAGAGCTATTAAAAATCATGTTGGATCTCATTTTAAACTTTTGACGACAATGGAAATTTTCTATTTTTAAGTATTTTTTTCCTAGTACTCAAGTTCCCAATATATATCTTATGTGCCATGAGGTGTGATTTGTCCATCCATTTATTCCGTTTATTTTTAGATTAATTCTCACACGTGATTTTGTTTGAGGTAGCCTATGTTTACAATGTTTTCTTAAAATAGATACCATTAGAAGCTTTTACATGTGGAAAGATAAACCAAGATGAACTATGATATCCAACTTCTCTTCTAAGATCTAGGTAAAACCCAAATTTAGACAACATCATATCATGATACACACAACATGAGACAACAACAGTAGACAACGAGATATATAAATCACATAACTGAAAATCCATGTACATCGAGGCTACAAAACTCATCCAAACATATACAATTTCTAGCAAATAGTGGAACATGGTTCCCAATGTATGTACAATGACAACTCGTGCCCTATACAAAATGCGACAACTCATGCCGTAGATCCAAAATACATGGAAACTCGTGCCATAGATACAAAGTACATCAAAACTGGTGCACAACCGTGCCACATCGTGTCTAATGTACATAACACATGGTGTGTCAAGCATTGTGACCACCCCCGTCACTCCCAGGCGCATCTCCAAAGTCGATATTTTTTCTCTTCGAGCTACTGGTATCTTGGGTGTTCTTCCCTCTAGGAGTAGATCGTCTCTGTGGGCTCTAGAACAAATGATATAAGATATCGTCATTTTCAAGCATTTGCAACATTTACCACATTTATAAAACAAATGTAGAATTCAAATCTTAAATAAATCACCTCTGATGCAGGTAGGAAATGTGGGGCAGGTGTCCTGGATCTGCGGAGCCTCTCAGCAATTCTAGCCTACAACATTTACAACAATCATTTCATTAAAAAGTAATAATTTCTTAAATTAATTTTTGTTAATGCATCAAAATATTTTCATAAATTAGCTTGATTCTCACCATGAACACCTCCGATTATGGACATGGCTGGGCTTCTGGGCTAGCAGGTGGAGCAAATGGTCGGACAACCAGCTCCGATGCAGTCATGGGGGGGGGGGGGGGGCGCAAATGTAGTGGCAGCCACTACAGGTGCAACCACTGGAGATACAAATGAGGATATGGGAAGCGTAGATGCCACAATAGTGGAGGGAAGTGGGGATGATATGGTGGGAGAAGACATGGTGGTATGGGGTGCAGGAGGAGGTTGTGGACGATGAACCCCTTCCGGTTGTACGATAGAGGGTATCGAACCAAAAGGGCTAGGGGGGGTGTTGAGGGATGGTGCATGGGAGGGAAGTCCTACATAGAGGGAGGAGGATGGACATAAGGGAGATTGTGGATGAAGAGGGGAAGCTGGAAGGAAGGGGGGGCATGGACGAATGGGGGAGGATGGATAGACATGGGGGCGTGGATACATTGGGGAGGATGTATGGACGAGGGGGCATGGACGAGTGTGGAAGACTGGATGGAGGGTTGAGTATGGCGGAAGAGGGGAGGTTGGATGGAAGGGATTAGGTGGATGTAGGGAGGGGTATAGATGGAAGTGAGGGGAGGAATCATGGGAGAGGGTGGATACATGGGACTAAAATGGGGACCCGCAGCTGTTGGTGGCACCTACATATACATTTATAATATCACAATTTAGTAAACAAACATTAAATTAAACCATAGTAAGTCATAATAATTCAAATTAAAAGCATGCTTATAACTACACATTGTACCTGTGTATATGGTGATCTGCCAATCCCTAGCGGGGATGGTTGATCACCGTAGTTAGGGAACACCTGTGGACACCAAAATGCATGCATGTTATGAACATGTTAAACAAGTCATTATTTAGGCAATCAAGATATTCAAAAACATTGTGCGAACTATCAACGTGTATGCCATAAATATAAATACTTGAATAATATAAATGACATAAGTAATAACAATATTGTGTCAGGTACTGAAAATACCTCCGTGTGGGGTGCCGCAATTTCAGTTGCATCTCCCATTACTGCATCCAGGTTGGGAGATCCTACATTCTCCCATGTTGGTGTGTCAGCTCTAAATAACTGTACATTGAAATAATAGTTTGAGTCAAACAAAAATACTTTAAAAATACTTTACAAGTTATCAAGTGATGATTGAAAACACATTAAAAAAATTGCTTACCTGATCCATATAACAGCCCTCGATCGGGCCAAGGAAAGTGTGCCCGCAATGGAGACAAAGTTGTGGAATTGTCCCCATCGAACTGGAATGCCCAACATGGATACCACTAGTCATGGGTCTATCCTAGCCCTGTCATGAAGGCCCTGCACCTGGATCTCTATCAAGGTCACCCGACCTCTCCACTGTAGTCGGTGCTACAAAGGAGGTGTGTATGAGGAGTCCACGTGTAACATTCCTCATTGCCTCCTCGATCTGATCAAGATTGTGGGGTAATTGAGGTGGCTAGGGAGAGGGGTTGGGCTCGCACTTGGGAGATGGTGGTGCTGTTAGTGGGTTCCTCCTGGTAGCAGGTCGATCTTGGGAAGAGCCACGCCCAACACCCTAGAACTTGGTTATGTAAAAATAGTTGACATGGAAACTGAGGAAAAAATCATCCCACAGTTGGCGAAGGAAGTACTGTGGAACCTCCCTATTATTGCACAGAGGTTTATCGTACACCATGAACCACCTCCACATCCAATTGTCCCTCCATGGTTGGTAATGACACCAATCCATGCAGACACGTGGCTTTGTAGTGTTCGGTGGTTGGTTTTTTTTCAGATTTGTGAACTTACTATATAATTGGGATTTTGTAATGTTCAAATCTTTTATTGCTTCCTTTGAGATGCCCGTGGAGTAATACTCCTGTATCCTAGCTCTAAATCCAGTCATGTCAGTCAATTGATGGTGTGCATGGATGAGGGAGTCAATTGAGTTCTCAATTGACATGGCAAGAGACAACCGAGATGGTTCCGCCGAGTTCCTTAGATCGCGAGTGTGCACTTGCATTTCATTTACATAATGGTTAAGGTCATCTTGTTCAAAATTTGGTTGGGGGTTTTGGTTTTTCTCAGCATTTGGATTGTGTTCACGGTTTGGGTTTTCTTGTGTTCCACTAGACTCGGGGTTAACATCTTGTTCATGCATTGTCTCAATTTACAATCTGCAATTGAAAATTGGTTCATTGTTTTCAAAATTTGGGAATTATTAACAATTAAATAAACAAAAAAAATCAAAACATTGACATAAAGAATGAAAAAAATGAAAAAAAAACTTGATATTTACCTATCAATCGATGCGTTGATGAGTTTGTGGGTGAATTTGGGTGGTTTTGGAGTGGATTTGGCCTCCTTTGGTGGTTGAATCGACATGCATGCGGGAGTGGAGGTCGTGCTTGGGTGCAAATAGAAAAATGGGGCATTCTGCTCTGTCTTTATTTTTAATAAGGATGCGTGTGCGCCACCATTGTGCGCACGCGCCTCGGTTTGGTACCGAACCTAGCTGCGCATGCGCGCTGCCTTAGGTGCGTACGCGTAGTTTTTTTTTCTTCCACTAGCGCTTCTGCATTGCAATGGATTTGGAGACCATCTTTGTGCACCTGCCCATAGGCATTATTGTCCTTTTTCTATGATGTAAATGCCATGTTAATTACCAACATTGGTACGTTGGTCCACCTCATGTTTTCAACATATGTAGGAAACCACTTAGTAGTTAATCCACCCAATCATCATGATTGAAACATGATGATCATATGCATCTTCATCAAATTTATTAATAGGTTAATGAAAAGATATAACATGAACATCGTAATATATTGGTGAAAGGGTGGGCCATAAACACCATTGACCTTTCACTATAATGATATAAACTTGCAAGTTTCTAACATTGGCATTTTCCATTTGAAGGAAAACTCATAATCCATTTAGTGATGGTTGAGGAAGAGCCTTAGTTGGTGGCTAGCTCATGTTAACAAATGAAACACTTTATGTTGTTAAATTTAGAGCATTAATTCATTATACTCTAGGATCTTTGCTGAGAGAATAACATCTACAGCATATCAATGCATGACAATCATAATATGACAAGCATCACAAGCATCACAAGAATCAAAATCATAGAGACAAGAGACACAGAGTTTCCGTGGGGAAAACCCTAAGGTGAAAAACCCCACAACTTCCTCAGAGATAGAGAGAGCAATGGCTCAAACAAGATACAACCAAATAACATTGAGATAGTCTCCTAGCATATGATCCTCCTCCTCCTCACTAGTGCACCACTTTTCAGAGTGAGAGTGAGTTACTTTTCCGAGTGAGTAAAATAGAGATCTCCTATCTCTATTTATACTCACCTTTTTGCCCAGTGACTTAATGGGGCCGACTTGTCTACTTAGATACATCCACATTATAATATATATAAATCAGGGCCGACCCCACATGGTGGTCTAATAACCCATCGGCAAGTACACACATGTGATGTACCTATAATAATTAATTAATGCAAATACACGAGATATCAGAAATAATAGAATAGAATCGCTTTTATATTGATCACGGGCCACTTCGAGGGGGCAACCTCCTTTGAGCAAGCTCAATACAATTAACTTCACGGTGCCTTCAATGACCTTAACACACACTTATATACTAATTATATGCCCAATACCATGAGTCAAAACCATGGGACATATAATACTACGGGATGACTTACAAAGCATATGCGTCCAATACTATGGGTCAATACTATGGGCTAATATAAACTACGGATCAACAAATACTACAGGACGACTTACAAAGCATATGCGTCCAATAACAATATACTAACATAGTAAAGAGAAGGGTTTACATAGGTTCCTAACATCCCCTCTCCCTTAGAAAAAGCTTTGTACTCAAAGCTTTGGTTGGAGAAATTGCTGCAGAAGCTGAAGGAGTGGTTCCCTGGCAGCATCCTCGGGTTGCATTTCAGGCCACTGACGCCTTTGGAGTGTTAAGGAGGATTGCTTGGAAGGCTGTAGATGAAGAAGAACCCTGTCAGCTGCATGGAAAATGCGCTCAGAACGGTGCTGATCGGCTTGTTGATTCAGGCGAATTCTGGCCATGTGAAGATTGTCCTGCAGAATGAGAAGAATCTGATTGCGGTTTCGAAGAACCGAGTCAGTTGCCTGAACTGGGGAGCTGCTAAGGGTGTATGGAAGAAGAACTGGCGGTGTTTGTCCATAGACCGCTTCATATGGTGTTCTTTGAGATGTGGTATTGTACCACCAGAGCGCTGCTAGAAAATCCATAGAAATAGTTGGCCAAAGCTGTTTAGGGATGGGCAAGGGTTTGAGCAATCCTGAAAGGAGTGTCGTTTCACCCTTGTTGACTTGGAAAGTATCATCGTCAGCCACCCTCTGTTGAATTGTCATTTTTAGTCCCTGCCAAAAGAAGTTACATTGTTCTTGGTCATACCTGTTGCAGAACCCAGAGTGCCCTGTTGATGAAGAAGCATGGAGTTCATAGAAGAGAGAGCCCTGTTGAACATATTGCACCCAATTTGGAACAAGCAGAGAAAGAGTTGTAAGAGAAACCGGGTCATCAATTGTGCAAGAAGGAGCATCTTCCACCATATTGTCCTTACCTTTCTTGTAAGTGATCACATAGGGATAACCCATGAGGTGGGTAACCCATTTCAGGTGTGTTGGGGAGGAGACCCATTGTTCCAGAAAATTTTCCAGACTCGGGAGATCAGTCTTGATGCAGAAATAATTCCCTAATAGGTATGGCTGCCACTTCTGTATTGCATGCAAAATAGCCATCATTTCCTGCTGAGAGGTAGATGTGGCTAAATTCTTATCGGAAAGGTCTCGTGAAGGTAGCAAGCGCATTGGTTCAGCAAAGATACCTGCATATATATCCAAGGAAGTAGTGGAGACTGTTGATGGGTGCATCTGAATGGAATTGAGCTGAGCGATGACACCATGTGAATTCTTCTTAAGGATTTTTTCCAGGCGATGTGAACTGATGATGCAGAGAGACCCTGGTTGTAATCCCATAAATTTGTGTTGTGCCCCATTGACTTTAAACTGCATCCAAAGTTCAGCAAAATCCCATAAGATGGGGCCAAGTGTGCGTAACCATTGAACGCCCAAAACCACATCACATCCGCCTAAGGGCAAGGCAAACATGTCAGAGCATAGGTTATAATCTTCCATAGAAATACAGACATTGTGACACTTCCCCTTGCAAGGTAAGGTGCCCCCATTGGCAACCATGACTTCAAAGCTGGAGCAAGGATGGACAAAACAATCAGCCTGTTTGGCAATCCGAGGGTCAATGAAGTTATGAGTGCTACCAGAATCAATGAGTATGGTAAGAGGGAGCTTCTTGAAGTATCCCCTGACCCGCATTGTTTGTGGGGTGGTGACGCCGGTTACAGCATGGAGAGAGATCTCAGGTGGGTCGTCCTGAAATGGGGTGTCAACAGGCGGGTGTTGAATGTCGATCTGATCATCCACTGTATCTGTAGCTGCTTCACCAAGTTCTAAGGCAGGCGGAGAATCCACATCCAAGAGATAGAGCTTTTGTTGAACACATCTATGTCCCCGAGTGAATTTCTCATCACAATTATAGCAAAGCCCTTTTTCTCGGCGTGCCTGCATTTCTATTTCAGACAAATGCTTGATAGGAGTTGGGTGAGGTGAAGGCGTGATGGGAGGTCGTTGGGAACCCATATTTCTGAAGGGAACAAGGCTGGATTTGGAGCGTTGTTGAGCTGCAATCTTGTCCTCAGCTGGCTTAGCCAACCCTAGGACTTCCATCATTGTGTTGGGACAAAACATTTTGACCTCTGAGCGAATTTCATCCTTGAGACCACTTATAAAACAACTCCTGTAGAATTCATCAGACAATCTTTCTGTGTGATTGGCCAATTTCTCAAATTCTGTCTAATACTCTCTCACTATACCAATTTGGTGAAGTTTAGTGAGTGCTCCTGTGAAATCATCAAAAGCACTAGGGCCAAATCGTGACAAAATGACTTGGCAAAAATCTGTCCAGTTTGGCTCGGGATGAGCTTTGATGTACCAACGGTACCATTGAAGGGCTTCCTGTTCCAAATGAAAGGATGCAAGTGGAACTTTATGGACATCGAAAGTATTATGCAAACTGAAATATTGTTCTGCTCGGTATATCCATCCAGTCGGATCAGTACCATTGAAGCGAGGAAAATCAAGCTTCGGCCCACGAAAATTGTTGGAAGAAGAGAACCCGGTGGCTACAAAAGATTCTGGCTGTTGGTTATTGTTCATGGCTGAATGCTGAAGATGGAGGATGAGAAATTTTTCATCTGGATCTTGGAGTTTGGTTTGGATGGCTGCAAGTGCTTCCTCCATGGTGTTTGCTCCTGCACGGGTGACAACCATAACCAGTTTTTTTTTTTTTTTCAAGACTGGAGTGGCTACGGCTCGAAAGGGATCTAGAACAACGCCGAATGGATTGAAAACGGCTGAATCTGGAACGGCTTGCAAATGGATCTGAAACGGCGCAGCAGTGATCAACAATAGTTCAGCTGAAAGTAGATATGGACCCCAGGTATGTGCGGCTTCCTAACAGTTCAGGGGTTTCACTCGGCCACCAATGCTATCTGAAGGCTTGCGTATTGGGGCAGTACCCCTCACTCCACGGCTCAGGTAAAACTGATAACCGCTTTGCCACAAACGACAGCTCTTGGTTTACCTCACGGGTGGGAACTAGTCAATCAGGTAGGGGTCCTTGCCCTTTTCACTGGCAGGTCCTCTCAATGGGCCAGCTACTTCAGGGTTCCTGTGGTACTCCTCACAATGATTTTTAGGGCTTATGCCCAAGTACTTCCCATAGTTAACCGGATAGGGATGATTCCCAAATCTGAACCTGCAACAGAAAAAATTTGGGCAGAAATTCCACCCAATGTTCAAAAACTAGATCTATATTGCTCAGAATCGGTATTATAGCATGTTTCCGGAACTGGAACAACCACTCTGCTTCTACCCATGAAAGCGGAATAGAAATCTGGGCACTCGGTCAAAAGATTTTCTCGCTGCAATTTTCGCGGCCGTCACCGAAATTCTGAAAAATTGCTGATTTTAAATCTGCGATATATCCACTTTTAGAACTCCAAATGAGATGATTTGTTTTTTGAAACTGCGTATGTTTGAAAGAGGAATTCAGATATGCAATCGGTTTCTTCTGATTTTGTGCAAAAAAATTTAGAAATTGATCTGAAAGTTGCCGCCCAAAAAAAGAAAAAACAAAATTCCCACTTGTGCCAAGGAAAGTGCTCTGATACTAGATGTGATGTACCTGCAATAATTAATTAATGCAAATACACGAGATATCATAAATAATAGAACAGAATCACTTTTATATTGATCACGGGCCACTTCAAGGGGGCAACCTTCTTTGAGCAAGCTCAATACAATTAACTTCACGGTGCCTTCAATGACCTCAACACACACTTATATACTAAGTCTATGCCCAATACCATGAGTCAAAAGCATGGGACATACAATACTACGGGACGACTTACAAAGCATATGCGTCCAATACTATGGGTCAATACTATGGGCTAATATAAACTACGGATCAACAAATACTACATGACGACTTACAAAGCATATATGTCCAATAACAATATACTAACATAGTAAAGAGAAGGGTTTACATAGGTTCCTAACAACACACTTGTGACACTTGTCAATCCTCATGACGACACTTCCTTATAGAGGAATAACACATCTCTTATAAGGGTACAATAAATATATATATAAAATACACTGATGAAATACATTCTGAAGTTACATATACATCAACACTCCCTCTTAACTAGGAAGGTATTTCTCGACACAGATCTGCTAGACAAGTCTTCTTCTCGGGATCATCGTCATTGATGCATCGTCATCGTCGTCGTCACTGCTGTTGCTATCTCAACCAATCTATGACTCTACTCGTCATAGGAAGTTCTACAGAGCCAGTCCTTTTTCATACTGGATGTAGGCCCACCACCTGCAGGTCTTCATCATCACTGGCCATACTGTGGAAATCTCAGGACTTATTACGTGCGTCACAAAACCTTGAAAGAGAATCCCAGGCTGTTACGAGCACATGACTCTACCTATAGGATCTCCCAGGGCACAAATTACATGTGAACTCACCACAAAACCTCGCAAGAGCGTCCCAAGACTAATTACGAGCACAAGGCTCAACCTATCGGATCTCCCAGGGCACAAATTACATGTGGTCACCACAAAACCTCGAAAGAGCATCCCAGGACTGATTACGAGCACAAGGCTCAACCTATCGGATCTCCCAGGGCACAAATTACATGCCATAGGACAAAACCTCGAAAGAGCATCTGCCAGATATCCCAGGGCACAAATTACATGCCATAGGCAAAACCTTGAAAGACTATCTGCAGATCTCCCAGGGCACAAATTATATGTCCTCCCAAGCAAAACCTCGAAAGAGCATTTGCCAGATGTCCCAGGGCACCGAATTACATGCCATAGGCAAAACCTCGAAAGACCATCTGCAAATCTCCCAGGGCACAAATTACATGCTTATTTGCACAACCTGTTCCACGGCCACAGAGTATCAATCTGATACTCACCATACATCATCCTGATGTACACATGATCATCGTGATCATCATCACTGCAGCATCCTGCTGCATGTTATATGGAGAAGCTCGTCATCCACGATCATCCTGATCATACAATGCATCCATCTGATGCATACCATGTATCTCCCTGATACATATCATCATACACAGTGTATCCACCTAATACATAGATACATGATCCACACAATGTATCCATCAACATACATGATCTACCTGATCATACCTGATACATATCAATATACATGATCTACCTGATCATACAATGTATCCACCTGATACATATACAGATACATGGTCCAAGCATCCAACATGATGCATATACACAATACATACAAATGATCCATCCGATCATATCCAGCATCCAATATGATGCGTACATACATATAAATGGTCCAACTGATCATATCCAGCATCCAACATGATGCATACATACATACATAAAAATGATCCAACTGATCATATCCAGCATCCAACATGATGCGTACATACATACATAAAAATGATCCAACTGATCATATCCAGCATCCAACATGATGCGTACATACATACAAAAAAAATGATCCAACTGATCATATCCAGCAGAAACCAGAACATCATTCTGATGCTCATCATCCAGCGCTTACATCCACAGCCATGTGAAGGATCCTCCTTCCAACATGCTTGGAATGGCTTCAGCAAATGTGTCCATCACTTCTTCCTCGAAGTGTCCTCGATCTAAAGAACGCCAAGCCTCTCTTTGAAGTACTCGAACTTCACCCTGGCTAGTGGCTTCGTCAGCACATCTGCAATCTGCTCGTCCGTCGCAACATACAGGAGCTTCACAGCTCCTCTCTGCACCATATCCCTGATATAGTGATATTTGATCTCTATGTGTTTCGACCTGTCATGAAACACTGGGTTCTCGAACAGCTTTACACAACTCTGGTTATCACAGAAGATACCATTAGTCTCCAATGGGAGATCAAATAGCTTAGACAGTAGCTTCCACAGCCATACTGCCTCACAACTAGCTGAACAGGATGCAACATACTCAGCCTCAGCTGTACTTAGTGCTACGCAGGACTGCTTCCTGCTAAACCAAGAGATCACACCTAATCCCATACTGAAGCAGCACCCAGATGTGCTCTTCCTATCTGCAGCACTGCCAGCCCAATCTGAATCAACATAACCTTGCAGGTTAAACTTTTGATTTGCTTCATACTTGAGCCCATAATCCACTGTACCCTTAGGTACCTCAGAACGTGCTCAGAACATGCTTTACAACAACCAGGTGAACATTCCTCAGATCCGTTAGGAACTGGCTCAATGTGTTCACAGCAAAGCAAATGTCTGGTCTCGTGTTCATCAGGTACATCAAGGACCCAATCATCTGACGATACAAAGAGACATCAACCGGCTCAGATGAGGCATCACATAGAAGCTTCAGATTCGATGCCATAGGTGTGGCCATGGCCTTGCAATCCATCATCCCAAATCTCTTCAGGATATCTACTGTGTACTTCCCTTGACCAAGGAAGATCCCACCTGCATTCTGCCACACCTCCATCCCTAGGAAATAGTGCATCATTCCCAAATCTTTCATATCGAATTCAGCTGCAAGCTTCCTCTTAGTATCTGCAATCAGTCTGTCATCTCCTGTCACAAATAAGTCATCCACATACAGAAGTAGAATCACAGGATTCCCTTCCTCAACCTTGTAGTAAAGGTTGGAATCCGCTTTACTTTTGGTAAAGCCCAAACTAGCTAGGAAACTGTCCATCCTTCCATACCAATTTCTGGGGGCTTTCTTCAAGCCATACAAGGCTTTCTTCAATCTGCATACATATGATTCCCTGTCATGTATTTCAAAACCGAGTGGTTGTTCCACATATACTTCCTCTTCTACTACACCATTCAGGAAAGCAGTCTTGACATTCATCTAGTGTATTTTCCATTTCATTGCTGCAGCCAGGGAAAGTACTGTTCTGATAGAAGTATACCTGGCTACAAGTGCAAAGGTTTCTTCATAATCTATTCCCTCTTTTTGAGAGAATCCTTGAGCTACAAATCTTGCCTTGTATTTTTCCACACCGCCATCTGCAGCATGCTTGATTTTGAAGATCCATTTAGAAGTCACAACAGACTTCTCTTTAGGTCTTGGGACAACATCCCAAACATCATTCTTCATTATTGATTGGTATTATTCAACCATGGCATCCTTCCATTCTCTCTTTTCTGCTGCTTCTTCATAACTAGAAGGCTCTTTGTTCATAATGTCACAGAGTAAAGCAACATAGCTGGTCTGTGATCTGGTTCTCTTCTTTGCTCTGTGTTCTTCTTCTGGAATACCGAATCTTTCTGCATCTTGAATGAGCTCTCTAGCCCATATAGGTTTTCTCTTGTGAGAGTTATCCACACGGACTGGATCTACAAGTTCTTGTGGATCTTCAAACTCACAAGCAGCTTCTGGAACTGCTTCAGTCATGGTAGTGTCCTGGAATCTTGTTTCCTTAGGTTCTTCATAAACTTCGGTAGGTTCCTTCCTTGATTTGATGAATGTTGAGTTTTCATCAAATGTTACATCCCTACTGACATCAATCTTCTTGAACCCTGGAAAGTATATTCTGTAAGCCTTCGAGCTTTCACTATAACCCACAAAGATACCCTTCTTTCCTGAAGGATATAGTTTAGTCCTCTTTTCTTTTGGGACATGAGTGTATACTGGACAACCAAATATTCTGAGATGACTGACTTCAGGTTTCTTACCAGAAAAGACCTCTTCTGGTGTCTTGTTGTCCAATATCTTGTGGAGTGTTCTGTTCTGCACATATACAGCTGTTCTAGCTGCTTCTGCCCATAAATGCATAGGAAGATCCTGGTCATGCAACATTGCCCTTGCTGCTTCCATGATAGTTCTGTTCTTCCTTTCTGCAACTCCATTCTATTGAGGATTATAAGGAGCAGTCAAATCCCTCTTAATCCCTGAATCACTGCAAAGCTTCTTGAAGTCACTTGAGGTGAATTCTCCACCATTGTCAGATCTGAATGTCTTGATTTTCTTGTCAGTTTGATTCTCCCTCAAGGTTTTGAATTCCTTGAATTTATCAAGCACCTCATCTTTGCCCTTCAAGAAGTATACCCAAGTCTTCCTAGAGAAGTCATCAATGAATGATACATAGAAAACATATCCACTCAGGGAACTGGATGACATAAGGCCACATACGTCTGAGTGGATGATTTCCAGGATGTATTTTGCCTTGCTTTCACTGCTTGGGAAAGCCTTCTTAATGTTCTTACCTTTTGCACATCCTTTGCAAACACCTTCATGTTTGGTCTTGATTTTAGGAAGACCCTCTACTGCCTTGCTTGCAATTGGAAGTGCCCTATAGTGCATATGAGCAAGTCTTCTATGCCAAAGTCCACTTGGCTCCATGGATTCATGCACCATGGCATGTTCAGGTTGTCCCTTCAATTTATACAAGCCTCCCTCTTGCTCTCCAATTACTACTGCATCATCTATGGTCTTTCCCTTTGGCCACATTAGGACTTGGCCATCCACAAATGCAACCCTCATACCTCTTGCATCCAATGCAGAAATGGAGAGTAAGTTCTTCTTGAGCCCAGGTACATAAAGTACTTCTTTCATCTTTAATGATTTTCCAGAATCTAGGTTGTAGGAGGATTCACCACTTCCTTTGATTGGGTATTGATAATCATCCCCAAGTTTCACCTTATGAGGTGATTCATGTTCAGATAGGTTCACAAAGGATTCCTTAAACCCAGTCATGTGTTTGGAAGCCCCACTATCAATCAAGCAATTATTACAGCCATGGGAGATAGTACCTGTAAGAGCATAAATTAGAACATATTCTTCTTCACTTGATGAGTCATCATCACTACTACTTTCTTCCCTAGCCTTCTTATTTGGAGGTTCATCATCTTCGGCAGCATGAGCATGATATCTTCTTTTGTTATTCTTTTTCTTCTTGTTGAAGTTGTTGTGGTTGTCTTTCTTTTTCTTGGGACAATCTGAAGCAAAGTGTCCCTTCTCATTGCAACTGAAGCATCTGAGATCTTTCTTATCTTTATGATGATGGTGGTGAGAGGATCTTCTATTATGAGATGATTCCTTCTTGGATTTACCTTTCCTGGTATGTACTGTGAGAGCTTGATCTTCATTCCCCATCTTTTCTTCTCGAGCCACAAGTCTTGCTTCTTCTTGTGAGCATTATTCCCGAAGTCTGCTGAAGGAGATCAACTTCTTCCTTGCACAAATTCCTTGGATAAAGGAATCCCATGACCTGGGTAGGCCATTTAGAGTGGTCATCACCACTTCACCATTCTCCACCATTTCATCCACTGCTTCTAGTTGTTCCTTGATCTGGGAGACCCTTGAAAAATAAGATTGAATGGTTTCTCCATTCTGAAACTTTACTGCTTTCAATTGGTTCCGCAGGGTCATCTTCCGATTTATGTTCTTTCCTTCAAATAGCTTGGTCAAGGATTCAAACATCTCCTTGGGTGTCTTGAGAGAAGACACATGGGGTATGAGATGGTCTTTGATAGAATCAGAAATGATTCTCTTTGCCTTGACCAAGTTCTTCTTGTGCAATGCATTGGCCTCTTCATCCTTTGGGATAGGGATGTCTTCTTTCACATATGAGTCCAACTCATTCTCTTCCAGGATTAGCCCAATCCTATACTTCCAGGCTCGGAAGTTATCAGCTCCTTCAAGCTTATCCTCAATCTTGGTGTGGAGAGACATCTTTAAGAGTACTTCAAATGGAAATAGAAAAGATTTAGGACTTACCACTTGAAGTCCTGAAAACTGGATCTGGTCCGGGATTAGGGTTTGTCAGAGAAACCCTAAAAATTCAAAATGTGAATTTTCAAATTTTGAAAGGATAGAAAGATGCGCTTTGATGAGCTGATCAGCCTGGTGCATTCAGATTTTGAGATCAGCAAAGTCTTGCCCTTCAAAATTGCCTTTTTGTCCTCCCAGGTTCACTAGGGAGAGCCCTGAATTAGGGTTTGCATTTCCCGGAGATCTACTCAGCCAAAAATCTTGATTCAAAGCTCGAAACTTCGATTTTTGCAAGGAGCTTCCAGCTATGCCTTCCGTTTCCAGAAATTCCTATTTTTGTGGAAACCCTAATTTTTAGGGCCAAATCTGAAAATGCTTGGAACTGAATTCTGATTGGATAGATAGATGCGCCTTGATGAGTAGATCCAATCTACTATAATTAATTTCAAACATCTGTGGAGAGAAACCCAATAAACAAGGATATCAAGCTTCCGTCACTGCAAAATGTCTTCTTCTCAGGTAGCTCTGATACCATGTTAAATTTAGAGCATTAATTCATTATACTCTAGGATCTTTGCTGAGAGAATAACATCTACAGTATATCAATGCATGACAATCATAATATGACAAGCATCACAAGCATCACAAGAATCAAAAGCATAGAGACAAGAGACACGGAGTTTCCGTGGGGAAAAACCTAAGGTGAAAAACCCCACAACTTCCTCAGAGATAGAGAGAGAAATGGCTCAAACAAGATACAACCAAATAACAATGAGATAGTCTCCTAGCAAATGATCCTCCTCCTCCTCACTAGTGCACCACTTTTCAGAGTGAGAGTGAGTTACTTTTTCGAGTGAGTAAAATAGAGATCTCCTATCTCTATTTATACTCACCTTTTTGCCCAGTGACTTAATGGGGCCGACTTGTCTACTTAGATACATCCACATTATAATATATATAAATCAAGGCCGACCCCACATGGTGGTCTAATAACCCATCGGCAAGTACACACACTTGCGACACTTGTCAATCCTCATGACGACACTTCCTTATAGAGGAATAACACATCTCTTATAAGGGTACAATAAATATATATATATATATATAATACACTGATGAAATACATTCCGAAGTTACATATACATCAACATATGTTTCTTCCAATATCTTCTTAAGCTACTTTATTGCATGTGTGTGATGGATGTTTTGGCATGAGTTAATTAATATACTTCAACAATGTTCGTTTACATTGCAAGCATGTCCCACATTATTTTTTAAATGATATACTTAGGTTGTGGCCGCATGTATTCAATATAAAAATGTGTAAATAAGTGGGGTTTGTATTTTAATTTTTGAATGATATTTTCAAGTCAGAGCATGGGTATGAGACTATGTCAAAGTGAATTTTAATTTCATGTTTGAATGATATCTTTAATTCAAGTCATGTGTATGAGACTATGTTGGAGTTATCTGAATGGGGGTATCTACCAATAATGAGTTGACTTTGAATTAGGTTGATTTGGTCAACTATGTGTTATGAAATAAAAATAAATTCATATCCATCTGTAGTGATAAGGTTGTTTCTTCTTTATACTTTTTAACAACAAAAAATATAATAATTTTTTACTACTAAGGAATAACAATAAAATTTGACACATCCAAGACTCTAACCAGCTAGAATAGACTTTTAGAGCCTTTTAGTTTATTTAAATTGTAAAAGGTGTAAACTACATAACTTTGACATCTCAAGAAAAACCATAATAAAAAAGGACATAGATAACTAATAGGAAAGCTCAAAAGTTGGTCACAATGGACATGCATTAGTTGGGTCAAGTCCAATACCAAGACACTTCTAAGATGAAACATGGTGCAATTTCTAAATAATATATTAATAATTGCAAGTTTTGTTGAGATAGCACTTGGAAACAAGCAACAAACCCTCATCCCTTGGATACAAGCAGCCTATAAAATTTAGTTTTGTGGAGTACTTGAGTATGTGTCAAATTTATAGTACCATTAGATGAATTCAATTAATAACTTTAGAAAGTAATTTGTTCCTCATTTGGTGTTGTCTTTGGCATGTTTGATCTCTCATGTAGCTTCATACTTGGAACTATACTAAATAACACTCCAACTGCGCATATTCATAGCTTAATGGTGATTCCACTTTGTTTTTGGGATTTAGTGATACATATAATTATATCAACATGAATAACTGATCCATTCCTAGCTTCATGCAAGCCTAGATTGAATGGTTGAGTGGTTGAGTGATACTAAATGATTCTTTTAGGGATTCAAGGCTAATAAAGATGTAGACACCTCCAAACACAAGCGATGACTTCTCGAGGGGATCCTTGTCCTTAGAATAGGGATATGGGTGCAATTTGTAAGGTTTTGAGGTCTAGGTATTGGTCTTGGGAACCTAGACATGGACACGGGAGGAAATTTGAACTTTATATCCTAAAGGAACTATCTAGGAATCTATGGTCAAGAAAGACACTTCAAATGACTATATAAGACCATTTGAGGGTATCCTTGACATATGATTGGAGATACCAATTCCATTTGGAGGAACTGAGCAATAGCATTTAGGGATCAAGGAAATGAACAAGGCCTTAGTTGATCACATAACATTGATCTGGGACATCTTAAGTATTCTAGTGGAAATATAGACACCATTAATAGGTTTTGAGCTTAAGGGATGGGCCTCAAAACACTAGAAATGGTTTGAGGGGGAAGACCAACATCTCATGCCTAGAATACATCTAGGGGTTATAGACCATGCATAAGTTAAAATACCACCACATAATCATTAAGATAACTTGTCCATTAAGCAATGTTCATTATGGGCTTCAAAACCCTCAATGTCATCCACTTAGTAATCAATCCAAGGTTTCTTCAAAGTAATGAAACCACGTCCATAAAATAATATTTATTAATCCATCACCAAAGCTAGATTAACCTCAAAATAAGCATAAATAGTGTTGAAAGCTACTTTTTCAGTGTCAACTAGATATAAAAAAGGCCTTTAAAGAGGGGATGCTTCATTATAATAACTAGTGATCCCAAGGGGATGTCCCAAAATCCCCCTTTCAAGGTTACATCAGCTTCATAAAAATGCTCCAAAGTGGGCATACTTAGGATTAGCCGCTTCCAAAATATGGATTGATGCTCGAACCATGGAATATAGTCCCTAGAATATTGATTCCTTAAGCTAAAACACATGACCTCTCAAGGGGATATTTGACCTCAAAATCGTGATATGGACACCATTATGATTTTTTTAGCACAAGGTATTGTTCACAAGGCCTTGAGCATGGTGGATGGAGGAAACCTATGCCTTAGACCATAAAGGGATATTTTTTGCTTCCAATGATAATAACAATGCCTTGAACAAACACAAATGGCCTCTCAAGGGGAGCCTTCACCTTCAATAGAGCATATTGGAACCATTATGGTATTTTGAGAACTATGTGTAAATATTGAGGGATAAACCAAGATAGAGTGATGAAACATTAGCCTTAGTCCTAAAATGTAGCCTTTGAAACTCAAGGGCCATGAATAAACTCTTAACCTACCACACTAGGGATGGGTCTTATAAGAAAATGGTCGGGGAAGAATTGAAAGAAGTATACCTTAACATAATATTATTGAGGTAATGGGAAATATTAAAGGCCATGAACCATAACATACGCCCTTTAAAGTTGATAACATATGCCTTTTTCTATAGTGCGACATCAAGCATCCTAGCACTATGGATTTATTGTGAAGTTATGAGCTTGTATGCAAAATAACTTGTTCACATAGGATTCATAACATTTCGTGTTCAAAAAGAGCCTCTCCAAAAATCCAAAGATTCATTTGGAAGACACAGTATGCCACTGATCCTACACTGGTATCTAAAGTGCTCATGACTAAGCATATTGTGCTTTGAATTTAGAGCATGTAAGGGGGGACACCTATTTTGATCCTTCGGAACCTCCTTTAATATGTTAATAATTTAGCATGGTATCAAGTGGTCACAACTAGGTTGATTACAAAAACTAGCACAAAGAAGGTCAAGACATGTTGATTGTTTAAATTATTTTGGGGTCTTCTTGAGTGATCAATATTGACAAAATCAACCCTATTTTAAGGAGATCATTTATGCACTAAAGTGTATAAATAGATTTTCTATATCGATCCAGATCTAGATGAAGGTATTCAAGACATTAGCGTGATCTTCGAGTTCTGATCCAAGTGTTCTCTTGTACTTTGTTACGACTAACTAAGCCCAAGTTGATGTGTGATGCTTTGGATAAGTTTGTTGTTGTGAAAAAGTGTTGATATGGAATAAGGGCATGTTCACCCAGCTCAATGCCCAAATAAGGAAATGACCCAAGAATTCTTATCCATCCAACTTGGAGGACAAGGAACGCTACTCCCTTGAGGGCGTAGCCTTCTATGAGATTATTATGCATTTGTGTGTGAATTGGGAATTTAGTTAGAGGCATCCCTTTCTAGTTTTTAGTACTTTGATTGAGCATAATGGTTTAATAATAATTTCCTAGTTTTTTAGTGATGTGCAATTAATTATTTTCATTCATATAATAATATTTTCTAGCCATGCTAAGGCTTCAAGGGAAATAATAACAACAAGGACATGTGAGAAAGATATTGTGATTGTTTCGAGGTTGCACACAACAAGGATGTTTCTCACAACTTAATCAATGGTTAGGGATGTCAAGGAGCTATGCATATAAGTTTAGAGTGGGTTAGGGGGTATGTGATTACAGGTAGGGTATATGGGGGTATGGGGTTTGAGGGTTTGAGGGTATAATGGGGTTAGGGATAATGAATATAGTAAATTGTATATATGTAGTGTATATTAACGTCAGAGGGAATATTTGGATTACAAGCAAGTTATGGTGGTCATTTCAATATTTGTAACCCCTGGGATGGTTCCCATTTCCCATGGCATGGCTTTTGGTTCAAATTCAGGGTCTAAGGCTATACCAATTTCCCTTAGGGATCATGTTCAATGTGTGATTCCTTAGAATACCACATAGGACCTACATAGGGAATATTTATCCTAGGAGTGGGATATAGTCAATGTATTGACTAGCCTAGACACAAAGAAGCATATCACAGGGTCTATAACCTTGGTTTTGCTTCCCAAATTGTGATAAAGCCCTTGAGAACCATCCTTGATGCGAAAAACCTAGCAAGATTCACTTTACAAGGCCTCCGTGGTGGTTTTGGATTGTGTGCATGGTCCATTATCTATAAAGCCTATTTTAGGCCCTAAGATGTCAATGTTCCTCCTCTCAACATTCCCATAACCCCAAGAACCATCCCCAATGCTTAAAATTACCTTAAAATGGAACTCATACAACACTTATAGGCAAATATTCATTTAGAAGGACTGTGTGGTGATTTTCGATCATGTTCATAGTCCATAACCCATAAAATCCTCTTTTAGTCATGTTGTGGCCACAACAGATCCCATGCTTACTTAAGCATGGGAGCCCCGATTTTAATAAACACTAAGGTGTTTGGGTGAGTCAATTTGTAAATATTAGAATTTTGATTTTACCTCTAAAGTTATTCACCCATGCCTTTGGTTTGCTTGTTTGCAATTGTTGTTCATTTGTCCAAGGTGTTTCGGTCTAAAAAGAAAAGAAAGCTAAATTTTTTATTATTTTGTTGATTGTTATCATCATTCCGAAAATCATCATTTGGAGTCTCCGAAACCCGCAACCCGACATTTGCGGGTTGCGGGACTGTTGTTTGAAATTTTGGTATTTGGTGATCCCACAATCTGCAACCCGACATTTACGGGTTGCGGAATTGATCGGTAATAAGATCAAGGAATAATTACCTCGAAACCCAAACTCCGCAATGGCGGCATTTGGATTTAGGGATGGTCGTTTTCATTTATTTGTTGTTTTCTCCTGAAACCCGCAAGTTGTAAATTTCGGAATGCGGCTTTCGGGATGGTTACCCCGCTTCACAGTGTGATGCTCTCGAGACCCATTACCCACATAGTCGATTTTTGGCTTTCGGGAATCCTTTTTCTTTTTTGATTTTTGCTACCCGCAACCCGTAAACCCGCACTTTCGGATTTTGGCTTGCGGAATCTTTGAATAAAAACTTCATGAACATAATTGAATTCGATTCTGCATCCCGCTCCAGCTAATCTCAGCCATCCATTGTTATGAACTTGTGGTCATGTTGATTTTGGGTAATCAGTTAAGTCAGGATGCGCTATTTTTTCTGTTGAAAACTGGTTCTCCCAAATTATCATGTTTCTGTATAATTTATAACAATGGATACTACTACAAGAATATTAGTTGCTTCATGTTGGATGGACACCATTGCTCTGCCTTAAGTTCGCCGTGTCTGGTCTCAAGTTTTGACATTTTGTCATTTTTGCTCCGCTTCTTAATGATCATTTCTTTTCACTTAAATTCCGACTTCAAAGCTTCTATCCTTCTCATGGAAGTTGGGTGAGATTGATCCGATTTGTTACGTGTGAAGAACTGATCACCCGTGTACTCGAACTCCTAATCGAGACTCTTTCCAGGTCAATTCTGTCACCACAGCCTCCGTTTCCATTATTAATTACTAGTTATAATTATTGATGAGGGGTTGCCTATAACGATGTGATCGTAAAGGCAATTCAAAATCATGCAAGCAGTAATTGAGCCTGTACTTCGCACAAGATTAAACTCAAATCTAGGCTTTTTCATGATAGTTGAAGTAATTGTAATGGGTTCACTATGTTAGTTTAATCATTGCAAATTGCCTCGCTCAATCGACATCACCCTGCCTGTTGGTCTTAAAGTAACAATTAACTTGAAAATTCTACATTGTTCATTGCTTTCTGTAATAGGAAACATTCTGTGTAGCGTTTTGGGCATCTTGTTATCTAAGATTTATCCAGGATGAGTAATTTTCATGCAGGAGGTGAACCTTCTAATATTCATGTTGATAATGAAGAACTTTACCCCTTGTTGTAGCAAGAAACATTGTCACCACCATTTGATGCAGGTGTTCCTGATCTTAGTAGCGGCAGTAGTGAAGAGGACTTTGAAGCATTATCTTCCTATGTGCAAAATTCCATGGAGCAGAGCAAGGAAGTTCTGGAAGAACAAGCTGACCTTGATGACGATGTCATACAAGACTTTATAATCAATGGAGAGCCTGACGTACCGGCCACTGTTTCTGAAGTAAATCCTTTAATGGATTTCTCTGTTTTTGACCAAAAATTCCTTGATCCTAATTTTCCTACAGCGGATGTTCCACAAACCATGCCACCTGTCGAATATAATGAACAATCTGTTATTGAATTTTTATGGTGCCACGAGACCTTATCTGATTAAAGAACGAGTCTTTGTAAGACCTTTTTGGTGATAAGGTGGCGGAAAATCCTTCAAGCTGGAAAATAGGAAGTTTTCTTGGATCGACGGTTGGAGCCGATTTTTTTAATTTCTATTTTGTATAATTTCTCCTTCTAGAATTTGGGATAAAAAATTATTATTTAAGGAGGAATGTTTCCCTTAGAAAAGGGTTGGCAATTTTGTAATTATGATTCAGCAGGAGTATGGACTGAAGATGCTCTGTCTATTCAAGCCATTGTAATTTTGGTACAAGACTTTTATATGCAGTAAAGTTATCTTTTATCCACCTTCTTGTGTTCTTCAAATTTCTTTGAGAATCACTGAGTTAAATGTTTCAAATTGTCATCTGTTTAAATGTGTTTAATCTTTTGTAGGCTATTCATTTCTGCACAAAGCCTTCATATTGATTTTTCTGTATGTTAGGTTCAAGCTATAAATTGTTCTGTTAAATTTCTTTGACTGAACAGTTTTCATTTTAAATTTCTGCAAATAATTCGATGCAATTAAATATGCATAATCAATTGTTAAATTTTCAATTAACACAATGATTACAGATCAATTGTTTGAATAGGCTTAAAGCACTTTGAAGAATTGTTTCTTAATTTTTATTGATTGATGATCCTTCAAGCTACAAGTGGAAGAACCCAAAGACATTTTTGTTTAAGGTATTTAATACTTGTTAATCACATTTCAAACCTGATCTGCACAATATCAACTTTCCCTTTTAGGTTAGATCTAACTTAGGATAGATTCTTTCCTTAGGTAGGTTAGGTTAGGTTTGTTAATCAGCTTTCACATCTTGTTTTCCTTAATAGGAAAACTGATATTTGAAAGATCGAACCTTTTACTCTTAGAGTGCCAGCGGAGGCCAAATATCCGTGGGTGATTACCACACCAAATAGCTCGAGGATAGGGTAACTCTTGCGTAGGGTTAACTGAAGTCTTTGGCTGGGTTTTCATCCCTTGTTGTGTGCCTTGGAACCCATTCCAGCACTTTGCACTTACCCTGCACCCCCGAGGCATCAACAAATGGCGCTAGAAGGAGGGAAGATAGTAAAGCATGCCTAAACAAGCTATTAATAAACATCCTCTAGCAAGTATTTCAATGGTTCAAACCCAAAGCCAGACAAGGGCTTCAACATCTGAACAACCAACTGACTCACGACCTATAGTTCTCCCGGCTACATCGGCGCAACCTACATCTATACCTGTCACACCTGTGGTACAATAGGAGAACAGAGGAGAGATTATTTTCACATCACCCACAAGGGGACCCATCTCGTTAGAGCAGTTATTGAAAACATATGTCGATAGGGTTTTAAGAGTTGAACAACATCTTTCCGATCAAAGAAGACGCGGCTTGGCAGCTCTAAACTTAGAAGGTGTTTTGCAAACTAGTGATCAGGAAGAAAAACAAGTTCCCACTTCACACACCTCTGATCCATCAGTTCAAGATACTGATAGTTTTAATGCACAGGATCAACATACAACTGATCACCAATCTGAAAACCAGTACCTAATTAATCGACCAGATTCTCTTGAGTATAATCGTGAGACCACTCACACAGCAACGCAAGGTCAGCCAAATCTTGGAGTAGGCGGTCCACCACCGTCCCCTCCTTCATCTTCATCATCTTCCTCAGACGAAGAGAATTCTTCTAGTTCGTCATCTGAATAAGAAGAACAAGAACCTCCAATGGTTGGAGAAGGTCAAAATAGACCTTGGCTTGACCAAGGTGCAGTTTTCATACTAGGTGATCAACATAGATTACCAAAAAATCCTTAGAAATGGCTACCTAAATACAACCCTGATGACAAGATACCTGTGTTGGACCACATAAAAACTTTCATGCAAGCAATCAGGCTTAGAAGCGTGGTGCATGAGGATGTAGTATGCAGACTTTTCCCATATACCTTTGAGGGCAGAGCGGCCACTTGGTATTTTGCTTTGTCAGCTCAATCTATAACTTCCTGGGATGAATTCGAGAAACATTTTACCTAGAAGTTCGAGGATGACAAAGCACCGCAATATCTTGTCTTAGAGTTGTCCTCCATGAAAGCCAAAGGAAAAGAAAGAGTAAAAGACTTTAACCAAAGGTTTTCATATCTCAAAAACAGAATTCCTGCCAATCTTCTTCCTGCTGAAGAGTTGTTGGTGGCTTATTATGAAAAGGGTATGCCTCCCCCTATTTCAATATGGGTCAAAAGGGCACAAAAGGGTACTTTACTGGAAGCTTTTGATGAAGCAATCCAAGTTGATAAAGACATCTTTTGTCTAGAAGACAACCCTGAAACTTCAGAAGGGAAACCTTCTACTTCTAGGAAGAAAACTGAGAATTTCCCTAAAACCACAGTTCAGAACAAGGATACATTTGATATGACTGAAATGAAAAAATTTCTTCAGAAGATGTCAAATGAGATGGTGGATTTGAAGAAGAACACTAATGATAATTAGAACTAGAACGGAGGTTTTGTAAGGCCACCATTTAGGAGACCTTACCAACCTCCACAAAACCCACCACCACCGAATCCAGCAGATGCACTCACAAACGAGAAACTCTTTTCAATTTTTAGAGCATTGGCAGCAGAATATCAAGTCAATCCTGACACTTCCAACGATCAGACTACCCCTGATTCTCCACTACCTGAAGAAGAAATGGAAGGTGATCCACATGTTGATGCCATGGGTTGCTTTTCAGAACTGCCTATGTGTGAAGAAGAAGAAGAACCTAAGGCGGTGTTTAACACACAACATCCTTATAATACAAGGTCAAAACCACAGCCACCTCAACAACCTTCATCTTTTCCCACAAGAAACAATCTTGTCCCATAGAAGGATACAGTCCTCCCTCAAATGGAGTACAACCTGGTTGAAGACCTAAAAAGAGTCAAAGCAAACATATCTCTGTTTGAGCTACTTAAAATTCCTGCTATGAGGGATTCTTTACCTAAAAATATGGTAGTCAAATAGTCTTGAGAGTCATAGAATAATAATCTATACTCTGTCACTAAAACTGATGATAAAAAACCAGCAAGTAAGAGAACTCCTCCTTTCTTGCTTACTTTTGAGATTTTCAACCGGAATGTGCAAAACTGCATGATAGATTCAGGAGCGTCATCGAATGTGATGCCCCTCTCTATTTGCAAAAAATTGAATGCAACGTGGGAAGTCTATCCAACCTAGATTGTGCAACTTGACAGATCCAAAGTTAGAGTGGTTGGAAAATTGAGAAACGTTCTGCTTACATTGTCAGCTGATTCCAGGATCCATCAGACAGTTGACATTGTGATAGCTGACATCCCAGAAGCTTATGGGATGTCGTTAAGAAGGGACTGGTCAGAGAAACTTAAAGGTTATTTTGCAACCGACTGGTCCCAATTATGGTTGCCATACAATGGTCAACCGAATAAAATTAAGATCAACAGAGAACCTTTTATGAAACAGACAGTTACTGATCTTAATGATTCAAGTGAGCCTGCTGGTTATCTCACCTCTCGTACGGAGCAATTTACATTCGATACCTTTTTCAGTGAATTCCCTACTGATGCTTCACTAGAATAAAGCATTAATAACGAATCACATATCACTCAGGTTACTTCTATACCTTTTTCTGGTGAAATTGTGCATAATATATATAATGTGAATACAAATTTTAGATTAGACCCTGTCTCCTGGACTTTATTTTTCGATGGCCCGAAATCCAAGGAGGGAGCTGCAGTGGGTTGTGTTCTTATCAATCCTAAAGGAATGAAAATCATGATTGCTTGTAGATTAGAATTTGAATGCACTAATAATGTAGCCGAATATGAAGCTCTTGTGTAGGGGCTCAAGAAGGCTATTGACTTGAGTGTACAAGCAATAGAATGCTATGGGGACTCCAAAATTATAGTCAAGCAAGTAAAAAATAAGATACACTGCTTATCTCCGTGTTTGGCTAATTATCAAAAGCTGGTAAGGGAACTAACCAACTCATTTTCAGCATTCAATATTAAATATGTTCCTAGATCACAAAATTTTGATGCATATCTGTTAGCAAACACAACTTCTAGACTAATTCCGCTGGAAGGTCTGTATCCTCAAACCTTTTCAATTGAATTGATGTTCAGACCATCTATTCCAGATAATATGACTAATTGGAAAGTGTTTGATGATGACCGACAGATAATTGACTTCCTCACTGCTCAAAATATGTTTCAAGACATGGCCATCGATGAAGTAGAACATGAAAAGTCTCTCACTGATTCCTCAAACGTCATCCCGAAGTCGATGATCAATCTAGAAAAGTTTTACGATTTACAGGACAAATTCAAATCTCAGACTAATTGTAAAACTCAAAGTTCATATTTAAATTATGAGTGGGTCAACCTAGGCACCAAACAGGAACCTCGTTTCATCAATTTGGGAATTGATTGCACCCCTGGAGAATGCAGATCCATTATTGCATTGTGTAAATAGTATAAAGATGTCTTTGTCTAGACTGATGACAAATTGAGAACGTTTAACGCTAGCGTCATGTTCCACAACATACCCATGAAACCAGAGGTTAAGCCATTTCAACAAAAGCTGTGGAAAATGCACCCCAGTTTAGAGTCTTCTATTAAAAAGGAACTGGATAAGTTACTCAATGCTTGGATTATCTTTCCGGTCAGGCACACTTAGTGGATCGCCAACTTAGTACCTATCCGTAAGAAAAGTGGATAAATTCGACTCTGTGTTGATTTCAGGAACCTAAATCAGGCTTCTAAGAAAGACAACTATCCTGTTCCACCTATGGGGTAGATTCTTCAGAAGGTAGCCGGGTCAGAGATGTTTTCCCTCCTAGATGGTTTTTCGGGGTATAACCAGGTTATGGTTGCCCCAGACGATCAATTGAAAACAACCTTCAGAACCCCATGGGGTACTTTTGCTTACAGATGGATGCCTTTCGGGTTGATCAATGCTGGAGCTACTTTTTAGAGAGTTATGGATATAGATTTCCAAGGGTTAATGCATAATTCTGTCATAGTTTATCTTGATGATATCACTATTTATTCTAAGAAACGACATGAACATGCGTTTTCTTTGAAACAAGTTTTTGATCGCTGCAGAAAATTTGGCATTTCTCTCAACCCGAAGAAATCTATTTTTGCAGTAACTGAAGGAAAGCTTCTGGGCTTCATTGTTTCGAAAGAAGGTATGGTTATTGACCCTGAAGGTACATAGGTCGTTTCAAAGATTGGTTTACCTGGCTTGCGCAAAGAAATGCAATCCTTCCTAGGTAAGATCAATTTTGTACGGAGATTTGTACCAAATTTTGCTCAAATAGTCAAACCATTGCAACTTTTGGTCAAGAAAGATATGCAGTTTACTTGGTTGCAGGAACAAAGAGATGCATTTATCAGAATTCGAAAGGCCATTGTAGAAGCTCCTGCCCTCATGTCCCTAGATTTTGATAAGGATTTCATTCTTTATACTTTTGCCACTGATTTTTCTTATGCAGCCGTGCTAACGCAAAATCATGATAATGATGCAGAAATCCCCATCTCTTTCATGAGCTCAACATTCAAAGGTGTAGAGCTTAAATATTCACAGATTGATAAGCAAGCCTATGCAGTTTATAAATCTGTCAAACATTACAGACCTTACTTGCTGAAGTCCCGAACCAAAGTCATTGTTCCATATTCTGCTATTAGGAATGTCCTCATTCAGAAAGAGTGAGGGGAAAAGAGGGCCCATTGGATGACTGCCCTACAAGAATATGATCTTTAGATCAGACCGAAAAAAATTGTAAAAGGGAAGAGCCTTTGTCTTCTTACTGCACAATCCAATGACCCCGCGCAACAACAGTCTGAATGGGATCACGAGGAAGAAATTCCCTCAGGTGTTGTTAACGTTATCGATGCCTCGACATCAGAATGGTACGATGATATCAAAAATTTTCTGAACCATGGTTTTGCTCCTGAAACTTTCAATTTTAAGAAAAGAAGAGCTTTAAGACTAAAGTCTGCTCCTTATCAATTCATTGATCAGGTTCTTTTTAGAAAAAATTATGATGGAGTATTTCTCAGATGCTTGGAAAAACATGAAACTGATGACATTTTGTTTCAATTTCATACAGGTCCAGCTGGAGGCCATTTTTCAGGAGAGACGACAGCACACAAGATTCTCAGGGATGGATATTATTGGCCCACACTGTTTAAAGATGCCTATGCTTATGTGAGAAAATGTGAGCCATGCCAGAAATGCACAGGGAATTTTAAGAAACCTGCATTTCCTTTACAACCAGTTACGATTCAGTTTCCATTTCAACAATGGGGACTGGATTCTATTGGGCCTATTAACCCTCCTTCATCTCTCCAACATAAGTATATTCTCATAGCCACGGACTATTTCACTAGATGGGTTGAAGCAGCTCCTCTTAAACAATGCAACGCCACCCAAGTGATCTCTTTCCTTGACATCCAGATTGTCACACGCTTTGGTGCTCCAGAGTATTTAGTTTTTGATAATGCATCCTACTTCTCTTCAATTGATATAACTAAATTTTCCTTTGAGATGGGAATTAAGCTTAAATTTTCTGCCAATTATTACCCTTAGGGTAACGGCTTGGTTGAATCACCAAATAAAAACCTAATTAATATTCTCAAGAAAACTATAGCCCCTCATCACAGAGATTGGCATACACAGTTGTATAATGCATTATGGGTAGATTTAATTACCCCGAAAGCAACAATTGCAAATTCTCCCTACTGTCTGGTTTATGGAAAAGATGCCATTCTTCCCACTAATCTTACCATTCCTTCGCTACAATTGGCCCAGTCTGTTCAAGAAGATGATTCTTCTCCCCTCCAGCAAAGGATTGATACCCTTTTAAAGCTAGAGGAGGACAGGGAAATAGCCAAGAACAAGTTGTATCATCATCAACAGATGGTGAAGAGATGGTTTGATGAAAAATATTCTTCTCATAGGGATTTTTCCATTGGTGACCTGGTTTTGAGGTGGGATAAGCAACATAAAGATAAAAATATGTACACCAAGTTCCAACGTCTTTGGCTAGGACCTTTCATTATTACAGAAAATATTGGTCCCAGCACAGTTCAATTGCAGACATTGGAGGGAGTTGTAGGCACCTACCCGGTGAATATATCTCTTCTCAAAAAGTATTTTGTCTAAGCAATCTGATGCATTTGTATATAGGTGTGGTTTGTTTTCAGTCATTTCTTTTCTAGTCTGGACATTCTGATTGATTTTGTTGTTTTGATTTGATTTTTAGTAGTAAGGCTTCACACTTTTGGTAATGGCTTGGGATCATTTTTTTTTGGGGGGGGGGGCAACAATTGTTTCTGAAGTTTTAGCATTGTTATTCATCCTACTTTTTGGATTATGATTATAATTTGCTATGAGGAATAAACAGTCAATAAGTGCAGTATTTATGGATTCTTTTCACCTTGATCATTATCTTTTACAATGCTTCATTTGTGTAATTGAGGTATAGAGGCTAGTTATCATTTTTCTATATGATGTTTCAATATCTGACATCATATCATAATAGCTTGACTAGCATCGACTGCTCATGGATCCTTTTACAATCACTTTAAATTTCCTTTTTCTTTTAAATTATAAGTTACAAGGTAGGTGGTCTTGTTATCAAGCCAACCTATTAGGTTCATAGGTATTTAAGTGGAATGACATCTTCACATCAAGCCACCACACTTGGAAGATGACTTCCAGTTCTCCTAGAAGGTGGAAGATCCTATTATAGGTCAGTCCATTCATGATCTGCAAAATATCAGTGAGTAACATTACCACAATATGGTCACCAAGCCATGGTAATTCCTTGTAGCTTATGCCAAAATAAATCTTTTTTTTTATTCATAAAATTTTGTTGTATACAAGAACATGGGGGTCTTATTACAAGCCAGCCTTGCCATGATCATTGGTTTGACCGTGGACTAGAATTATCACTATGTGGTCACCAAGCCATGATAATTTCTTTCGGTTTAATAACTGGAAGACAAGGAGTCTCTTCATCGAGCTATCTTGACCAGTTTCCAAATCAGGCCCGTGAATGGCACTGTTTCATCTGATCACCAAGTCAGTACAGTGGTCTTGTATCGACAAAGTTTTATGTATAGTAAAGTTATCTTCAAAAAAAAAAAGAAAAAAAAAAAGAGGAAAATATGAAGAAGTATACATAGCCCGAGAGGATTACTCAATCAATAAACCAAAGAGATCTGTAATTAGGATATCCATGAGCATTTCTAAGGTTGCTCTCAGGTTCAACTCAAGCTGGTTTTTCAATGACTACATCATGATAAAGATTCGGTATCACTCTCTAAATCTCTTTATCAGCTGAGTGTTATCTTTACAATGGTCATTGATTGAGATTTATCCATTTTTATGTTCACTATTTGTTGGCTGTTATCTTTTTAGTATCTTGTATGAATTGGGTTTCAAGAAATCGATTGATTAACATGTTGTATTTAGTTGGATTTGATTGCTGAGATAACTAGTTCTTCCCATCCAGTCGCCATTTGTTGTGGCCACAACAGACCCCATGCTTACTTAAGCACGGGAGCCCCGATTTTAATAAACACTAAGGTGTTTGGGTGAGTCAATTTGTAAATATTAGAATTTTGATTTTACCTCTAAAGTTCTTCACCCGTGCCTTTGGTTTGCTTGTTTGAAATTGTTGTTCATTTGTCCAAGGTGTTTCAGTCTAAAAAGAAAAGAAAGATAAATTTTTTATTATTTTGTTGATAGTTATCATCATTCTGAAAATCAGCATTTGGAGTCTCTGAAACCCGCAACTCGACATTTGTGGGTTGCGGGACTGTTGTTTGAAATTTTTGTATTTGGTGATCCCGCAATCCGCAACCCGACATTTGCAGGTTGCGGAATTTATCGGTAATAAGATCAAGGAATAATTACCCCGAAACTCGAACTCCGCAATGGCGGCATTCGGCTTTCGGGATGGTCGTCTTCGTTTATTTTTTGTTTGCTCCAGAAAGCCGCAAGTCGTAAATTTCAGAATGCGGATTTCGGGATGGTTATCCCGCTTCACAGTGTGACGCTCCCGAGACCCGTTACCCGCATAGTCGATTTTCAGCTTTTGGGAATCCTTTTTCTATTTTCATTTTTGCTACCCGCAACCCCAAACCTGCACTTTCGGATTTCGGCTTGCGAAATATTTGAATAAAAACTTCATGAACATAATTGAATTTGATTCCGCATCCCGCTCCAGCTAATCTCAGCCGTCCATTGTTATGAACTTGCGGTCATGTTGATTTTGGGTAATCAGTTAAGTCAGGATGCGCTATTTTGTCTGTTGAAAACTGGTTCTCCCAAATTATCATGTTTCTGTATAATTTATAACAGTGGATACTACTACAAGACTATCAATTGCTTCATGTTGGATGGACACCATTGCTCTGCCTTAAGTTCGCCTTGTCTGGTCTCAAGTTTTGACATTTTGTCGTTTTTGCTCCGCTTCTTAATGATCATTTCTTTTCACTTAAATTCTGACTTCAAAGCTTCTATCCTTCTCATGGAAGTTGGGTGAGATTGATCCGATTTGTTATGTGTGAAGAACTAATCACCCGTGTACTGGAACTCCTAATCGAGACTCTTTACAGGTCAGTTTTGTCACCGCAGCCTCCATTTCCATTATTAATTACTAGTTATAATTATTGATGAGGGGTTGCCTATAATGATGTGATTGTAAAGGCAATTCAAAATCATGCATGTAGTAATTGAGCCCGTACTTCACACAAGCTTAAACTCAAATCTCGGCTTTTTCATGACAGTTGATGTAATTATAATGGGTTCGCTGCGTAAGTTTAATCATTGCAAATTTCCTCGCTCAATCGACATCACACTACCTGTTGGTCTTAAAGTAGCAATTAACATGAAAATTCTCCATTGTTCATTGCTTTTTGTAATAGGAAACATTCTGTGCAGCGTTTTGGGCATCTTGTTATCTAAGATTTATTTAGGATGAGTAATTTTCATGCAAGAGGTGAACCTTCTAATATTCATGTTGATAATGAAGAACTTTACCCCTTGTTGTAGCAAGAAACGTTGTCACCACCATTTGATGCAGGTGTTCCTAATCTTAGCAGCGGCAGTAGTGAAGAGGACTTTGAAGCGTTATCTTCCTATGTGCGAAATTCCATGGAGCAGAGCAAGGAAGTTCTGGAAGAACCAGCTGACCTTGATGACGATGTCATACAAGACTTTATAATCAATGGAGAGCCTGATGTACCGTCCACTGTTTCTGAAGTAAATCCTTTAATGGATTTCTCTGTTTTTGACCAAAAATTCCTTGATCCCGATTTTCCTACAACAGATGTTCCACAAACCCTGCTACCTGTCGAAGATAGTGAACATTCTGTTATTGAATTTTTATGGTGCCACGAGACCTTATCTGATTAAAGAACGAGTCTTTGTAAGACCTTTTTGGTGATAAGGTGGCGAAAAGTCCTTCAAGCTAGAAAATAGCAAGTTTTCTTGGATTGACGGTTGGAGCCGATTTTTGTAATTTCTATTTTGTATAATTTCTCCTTCTGGAATTTTGGATAAAAATTTAGTATTTAAGGAGGAATGTTTCCCTTAGAAAAGGGTTGGGAATTTTGGAATTATGATTCAGCAGGAGTATGGACTGAAGATGCTCTGTCTATTCAAGCCATTGTAATTTTGGTACAAGACTTTTATATGCAGTAAAGTTATCTTTTATCCACCTTCTTGTGTTCTTCAAATTTCTTTGGGAATTGCTGAGTTTAATGTTTCAAATTTTCATCGGTTTAAATGTGTTTAATCTTTTGCAAGCTATTCATTTATGCACAAAGCGTTCATATTGATTTTTCTGTATGTTAGGTTCAAGCTATAAATTGTTTTGTTAAATTTCTTTGACCGAATAGTTTTGATTTTAAATTTCTGCGAATATTTCGATGCAATTAAATATGCATAATCAATTGTTAATTTTTCAATTAACACAATGATTACAGATCAGTTGTTTGAATAGGCTTAAAGCACTTTGAAGAATTGTCTCTTAATTTTTATTGATTGATGATCCTTCAAGATACAAGTGGAAGAACCCAAAGACATTTTTGTTTAAGGTATTTAATACTTGTTAATCACATTTCAAACCTGATCTGCACAATATCAACTTTCCCTTTTAGGTTAGATCTAACTTAGGATAGATTCTTTCCTTAGGTAGGTTAGGTTAGGTTTGTTAATCAGCTTTCACGTCTTATTTTCCTTAATAGGAAAACTGATCTTTGAAAGATCAAACCTTTTACTCTTAGAGTGCCAGCGGAGTCCAAATATCCATGGGTGATTACAACACCAAACAGGTCGAGGATAGGGTAACTCTTGCGTAGGGTTAACTGAAGCCTTTGTCTGGGTTTTCATCCCCTATTTTGTGCCTTGGAACCCATTCCAACACTTTGCACTTACCCTGCACCCCCAAGGCATCAACAAGTACCTAAGATTGTGGTGTTCTACCTCAAACCATCCACAAGGCCCCAGGGTAAACCATTCAATTGCAACTTTTATAACCTAACATTGCAAATAAATCAAGTCAGGCCCAAAATATTCACAAAGGAATCCAGCTCGGACTTGACAAAACCATGAGATGCATTGTTTAAAAAATGATCTCTCCTTTTGAGAGATGTTAGAGGATGCAATTAGAGGTAAGTCTAACTTGAAGTATTTTTTATTACTATTTAGGTATACTCCTCGCAGTGCACATTATCAATGTACCATGGCATTTTTTTATCTAAGAAACATTTATTAAAAAAAAATGAAAAAAACTACAGTTGTTGTATAGGCTACCAATGACTATAAAGATCGTTAAACATGATTGCGAATTCGAATAAAATTGTAAGGAGGACTAATAGAAATGGTGGTGTTATTACATGTCTAATCATTTGAACGGTACCACCTGCCAGTTGTAACTATTGTCCTCTCTATATATTTCGATGTCACTCCAAGTGGCATCCCATAAATGTGCCACCTACCACTTGTTGCCATTATCCTCATCATTCTCACAACATAACGATCTTTATAATCATGGGTAGGGTACTTCCTATTGGGGTTAGAGCTCCCTTTCAACTATGGTTTCAAATCCATTATGTTTTTATTTGCCTCAAGTAGGGAAAATGGTTAGTAAGATCATTGAGAAATGATCATCTCCCAGTTTCCCAATAATGTATCACTTATGTATGTGAATTAAGTACATCTCTTATGTTTCAATGGTCCTTAGTGCACAACTTGAGTGTGTCTCATATGTGCATCAACATATTTAATTTAGGTACGTCACTTATGTGTATGATTTAGGTGCATAGGTTGGATGTGTCGCTAACATGCACGAGTTTGGTGTGTGAAAGGTTTGATGTTTGTGGGCTATGTCTCCATCATCTTTGTCTCTATCATTTACATTTTTATGTTTTATCTCCACTTTAGCATTATGCTTGACATCGATGTTATGAAGAGAGTGCATGCAAAAATTTTCATCCTCATCCTCATCATTCTCATCCACTTCCTTGCCATCCTCCTACTCACCTTCCTCATCCTCCTCATTGTTATCATTTGTTGATGTAATTGTAACTTTGGAATGTATTTCACATATATGTATATTGTATTCCTATAGAGATCTTATTATTCCTCTATACGGAAATGTCATCATTCATATTGTAAGTGTCGTAACTTATACTTGATGGGTTATTAGACCACCTTGATGGGGTCGGCCCTGTATAAGTCATGTGGGTTAAAGGGTTATTAGAACACCCTATTGGGGGTCGGCCCTGTCAGCATTATGCTATGTGGCTAAGTTGAGGCCGACCTAGTAAAGGTTATTAGGCAAGTCAAGTCATGTATAAATAGAGTGCGGGAGGCACTCTATTTGATTATTCACTTTCTCACTCATACACTCATTGGAGAGTGGCGCACTATTGGAGGAGGAGAAGCTACTGCTAGCAGTGTATCTCTTACGCTTGGGTTTTGTATCATGTCTCTATCTATCCCTGAGGAAGTTGCAGGGTTTTTCACCTGCTTGGTTTTCCCTGGTGAAACTCTGTGTCTCTTGTGTGCTTGCTTTATTGTGTCCATGATTGATATGCTGTAGATATGCTGTACATGTTGTTCTCTCAGTTAATATCCTATATCAGATTGAAGTAAATTATGAAAAACTAACATGGTATCAGAGCTAGCCTGAAAGAAGGCATGGTATGGCATTTATGACACTCGTTGCACTTGTGAAGCTAGGGCTTGATATAGAAAAAACTAGTCATCGTAGAAATTTCTCTATAAATTCATTTTGGAGAAGATTTAGGATCTAAAAATCTTACAGGTCAAATATAAGATCCCCATGTACCTTGTATCTGAGGGAGAGCCTCTAATTCAATGTACTTTCAGATTTATGATCTGTACAATATAGGGTTTCTGCCTGTTCCAGATCTGAGTCATAAACATGTGACCTAGGAAAAAAGGTCACAACTTGGGCTAGGAAGCTCCAAATGAAATTTCGTAAAATTTTTAAAGTAGGGCATGGACTGTAATTTCACAGGTCCGATTTTCAAAGGCCGAAATTGAACCAGTGACATGTGGCACTCCGTACAAGTTCGCTCTCCTGTTTTAACCCATAAACAGGTCACATTGCGACACTTGGAATAAATCTCTCTCAGAGAATCCATTTGAGGTCAGACCTGTGGGGTTGGAAAGCTAACAGGTTAGGCTACAACAAGAAGAAGTTTCAGACCCTGTAGATATGAAACTTTGGAGTTACACTAGAAACAATCAGGTGCATATTTATGTCAAAACATAATTGGATTTTGAGCACCTTCATTCATGGCTCCAGGAATTTAGGGTTTCGGAGAATGTTGTAATTTTTGTATCGGAGACCACGGCTAGATGCTCCTCATCAAAATTGAAATTTAGAGACCAAGATCAAATTTTTTGGTTGGGAAGAAGGTCGGGCTTGATCAAACCCTAGTTCAGAACTTTGATCGGAAAAATGGAAAATTAGGGCTTCTACAAAAGTTGCAATTTTTGAATTCTGTGACCATGGCTGGAAGCTCCTCAAGAAAATCGAAGTTTAGAGCTTTGAATCAAACCTTCTGGTTGGGTGAAGATCCAGGAAAATCAAACCCTAATTCAGGGTCCTCCTGAGTGAATCCAGAAATCTAAAAGGCAATTTTGAGAGGTGAAACTTTGTAGTTTTCAAATTCTGAGTATACCAGGTTGATCAGCTCATCAAGGCGCATCTTTCTATCCTTTCAGAAGTTTGAAATTCAAAGTTTGAATTTTTAGGATTTTTTGACAAACCCTAATCCAACTCCAGATCTAGTTTATGCAAATCAAGTGGATTGGGTTAATCCTAGAATAGAATGGATTGGTCACCTGCATAAGTGAAGAAGTTCCAGTTTCAAAGGGATATGAGGCTAAGGCCTTACATAAGTAGATTACAAGAAAACTTGACAGGTATGACTTACGGGTATGTTTCGAAATCTGTTCATGATTAAGTTTATGTTTCTGTCCATTAAGATTAGTACAATCTTGATTAATTTTAGACTTGTTGTATCACCTTAATAAAAATATGAATGCATGATAGAAGATATCCATTGATTAGGGTTTTCACACTTATGATTGTATTAATGCATTGTGGTGTTGTATGAGGTTGATGTTGTCCGCTAACATGAAAGGTACATCAAAAAAGACAAATCATGTTCTAGTATAAAAACATATGACCATAGTGACATGAAGACAAAGATTCATCCATTGTCATGGATCACATATAAGATTTACTTACAAGGTATCTATAACTTGGTTCTATAATGGTTAACCTATGAGATATGTAGGTTACTAGCACAAGTCATTGAAGAGAACAAGAAGACATTATGTGGGTATGTTAGGCATAACTAGCTAGCATGCTAATCCAGGTATGTTTCTCCTATATCAAGTTAGAATCCTACCTTGTGTTAGGATATCTGCTATAAGTATACATGGCATGATTGATAATGATTATTCATTGAAGTTAGTAATCATGGGTTTATGCATATTATGCCTCTTACCTTGATTGATGATATGACTAACTAGAAAAGTCCTATGGTCAAATAGGAATATGCATGAGTAAAAGAATTGTGATAAATTATCTGTGTATGAAATGATCTTGACCATACATGTTTAAGATTACTTAGAATCATAATTTTTTTTATAGTATTAAGATTATACTAATTAATGTATGTATGAAACCTCGAGGATAACACAATGATGATACTAGTAAGTATACATAGTGATCGAGGATGGATATAAGTTCAAAGATAGGTAATCCAGGAAGCAAAGATCAAGAGGGAGCACAATCCAGTAGTTCCTGCAAGGAAGCAAATATTGAGAGGGAGTCCACCCAACAAACAAACAAAGATAAGTACTTGAATTGTCATTTCTTGTACATTTGAGTGTTTAACTAATATTGATCAATGATGTATATGCTTATGTTGCCAGACTTAGGTTGAGTGTTATGCATATTAGAATAATTGCATTAATGAACAGTATACTACTAATATGCATATGATGGGTAAGTGGGCTATGGCACTATACAACATTCCATTGCTACTTATCTAGAATGAAACCTCTTTGCTAACATGTTGGGAGTTGTGCACACTCTTAACAATGTTCTGGTAGAGATTGGAAGGCATATAGAAAGTTACGGGATATGGATAAATGTTGTATTAAAGCATTGGCTAAAATAATTGCATGACTGTATGACATATTTCTTTATGTGTAAGAATTTGTTCTGAAAACTATGAGATGTTTCTAATCATGCAATTTAACTTGATTTGTAGGAAAGATCGTATACCATCACCTACAAAAGAAGGACTACAACATTTGTTCCAGCAACGAAGTTCAAACTATCTATTGAAGATATTGAAGAATCTGAAGTTCCCAGGATATGGGATATAGTAAAAGGATTCCTTGGTCGAGAAGTACCAATCGATCATGTTTGGGATGTGGTCCCAAGACCTAAAGGGAAGTTTGTTGTGACTTCCAAATGGATCTATAAGATCAAGCATGCTGCAGATGGTAGCATGGAGAAATACAAAGCGAGGTTTATAGCTCATGGCTTCTCCCAGAAAGAAGGATTGATTATGAAGAAACTTTTGCACCTATATCCAAGTACACTTCCATTAGATCAGTACATGCTCTGGCTGTGGTCATGAAATGGAAGATACACCAGATGGATGTCAAGACATCTTTCTTGAATGGTGTAGTCGAGGAGAAAGTGTATGTGGAGCAACCACTTGGTTTTGAGACACATGACAGGGAGTCATATGTGTACAGGTTGAAGAAATCCTTGTATGGCTTGAAGCAAGCTCCTAGGACTTGGTATGGTAGGATAGACAACTTTCTATCCAGTTTGGGCTTTACCAAGAGTAAAGCAGATTCCAACCTTTACTACAAGGTTGAGGAAGCAAATCTAGTGATATTACTCTTGTATGTGGATGACCTATTTGTTACAGGTGAGGATAGATTGATTGCCGATACTGTAACATCCCTCAAATTCAAGCCCTATTGTTATTATTTTTGTAAATGTAATTATGATTTGTGTAAGCGGATCTGGTGAGGAGCTCAAGGCCAAGGCCCCACCAATGGACATTGAGAGTATTTTATTATCTTAGGTTAAAAATATTCTTATACTTAGGAGACGTAAGGATGTGTCGCCACTAAATCCTTTAACGTAGAGGGGGAAATCGTCTTGACTACAAGGACGATGCTAGACCTTATCATGGTTGAGGAATCACACACACACACACACATATAAAGTATTATATGATAAACAAAGTAACTATAAAGGGATATATATATGTATGCAAGGATAGGAATTTATGTGTACATATAAATAAGTGATATATATATAACCTTTAAAGTAAGGTGGAAAAACAGAGATAAAGATTGACAAGTTCTTTCAGCAAATAATTGTTTAAATAAATATTTAAGTGTACTATTGTAGTGTTAATTTCAGCTTATGTAACGTGTCGTAAAATAAATAATAACTATCAACTTACATAAAAAGATAAGTAAGTTATTAACCTAGTATTGAAGAAATACTAACAGGTATATTGGAGTTATCTTAAAAAAGATCTTATGGAGTAAACATATAAGATATTTTATAAATAAGTATTTATCAAAATACTTAATAAAATTGTAGGCTTAGTATGAGTGGTCTAATCTACACTTTGTGGAAAAAAAACATAATGATACATATGTTTATTAAGAGCACCAAAAACATCGTATATGAGGGAGAAGACTCCTTAAAATAATTATCTATCATTACAAATAGAACCTAGTAGTCATCAAAAGTCATCAAAGAAAAATAAAGATATTTTCCGTTATGAAATCTATGTAAAAGAATGGGTTCTACAAAGGACAAATCACACCTAAAAGGAGGAATCTTATATTCATTGTTATGGATATACGTAATATGTATTACACTTAGTAGCAATGGCAATTAATACTAATTAGATGAATGTTATATATATATATATATATATATATATATTATAAAAGGATATTTTAGAAAGGAGAGATATAAAGACTACCTCTACAAATGGCGCACTCGAGTTGAGTGGTGTAATAAATGGAGTTAAGAGAAAATTGCTAGTTAGGAGCATCCAGTAGGCAAGAAGAGCAAATTAATCCATTTGGGCTCGTTTGATGCCAGTTGTAGTTTAAGGGAGAGAGTTGGCGGCAAGTGGGGGAGAGAGCCGAGCCACTCCGCTGAAAAATAGTTGAGAAGTTGAGTCTATTTAGCAGGCCCATTTCTGCGATAAGGGGATAGAGGACGGAGGAGGTGTAGTTGTGTCAGAGGAGTTGCTCCTCCATCGCCATACCTTTCTAAACGACTTGACCACGGTTGCATTTTGTAAAATTTGTGCGTAGAGAGGGTTGTATCGTACAGGTAGGATCGCCTTCAGTGATCCCCATACACTATGTAGGGATCTCGTATTTCTCAGGTCGAGTATCCGAACCGAGGAGGAGATCTCTGCAGAAATCATATAGGTGGTCAGAGATAAGTTCCCTTTTAATTTGCTTTCCTGTATCATTATACTGCAACCCTAAGTTTATTATGTTTGACTGTTATTTCGATATTGTTCTATTCAAACTCTGCATAGCAACTATGGCCTTCGTCCATAGTCTTTGTAAAACAAAAGTTTGATCGTAGCATGTCTTGAAATTAGAATAGCGTTGTCGGTATTCTTTGGGGTAGAGATCCTTATTTTAAAAAGGGCGTTTAACAAAGTTATAGTGCCTTCACACGGTGCAACCTTATTAACATAAGTATATATATGTATATCAAGGTTAATATATAGTGCCTTTAAATGATAGTTGAATCAAGGTTAATATATATATCAATATGTATATATATTAACATATTCAAATAGAGATATAAAGATTTATATTTATGTTTCAACAAAAATAGTTGTACGTATTATTTGAAAGATAGACACTCAGGGATATGTGTAAGTCTTTAGATGAGTCCTAGTACCTTATGATTTAAGTTGGTAAGGGAGTTCTGATTTTATGAGTGTTTATCTTTCTTGTGGATCTTATTTTTATGCAAGATAGATAAAAAGGAAAAAGCAGATCTTTAGAGGAATGATACTATTTTTATATAGATCATTGAAATTATTTCTTTTAGTATCAAGAGAACCTTGGTGGCTATTTCAACACTTAGGCTAGAACTTTGTAACCATGGGAATGGCTAGTATTTGATTATCTTGTAAAATATTTCCTCAATGAGAGGAACGGCCATGGTAACGACTAAAGTTGCAACTTGTAACACTGTGTTGTCAGAATAAATAAATGATGCACACACCTTGTGGACATAGCCCGAGTTTGGGTGAACGACGTTAAACGGCCTCTTTTTTTATGTGTTCTAATGTGTCTGTCATATGTGTCTTTTATGTATGTTTACTTGTCTCCTTCTTAAAGTGTTTATGATTACTTTGACTTGTTCATACATATGATAGGAATTGTCTAGTTGTTTACATGCATATTGCTCATACGTGTACCTAATATCTAAGTTTATGTATAAATTGTTATCCTTGTGTTTATTCCTTAGTGTGAATCACTTATAAAATATATGCATGCTTATCAAGATGAATTAAGGTTTTATAGATTTTAATTGCATGATTATATGCTCAAAATAGGTTAAGCATAGTCATTTCTAAGGGTATATTACCTTGTGAAAATGTAAGTTCTCACTTAAAAAAAGTCAAGGAAATTAATGCATGTTCCCATCGAAGGGGTTGGAAAATAAGTTTGTATATTTAAATGCATGATAATATTTTGGAAGACTTTTGAGTATTTAAAAAATCAGTTTAACTTATCATAACAAGTTAAGTATGTATATTTTAGCGTCATATAACTAATCCGTTCTTAAATGTGGTGATTTTGTCACTAATATACTTCCGCGACAATTAAAATTAGCATTTATTACTGTATGAAGAAATTTTAATTTTTTATGAAATTTTGGGTACGTGACAGATACCAAGAGGAAGCTTGCTGCCTAGTTCAAGATGAAGGACTTGGGGATGATGCACTATTTCCTAGGCATGGAGGTGTGGCAGAGTATAGATGGAATCTTCCTTGGACAAAGGAAGTATGTAGTAGAGATCATGAAGCGGTTCGAGATGATGGACTGCAAGGCCATGGCCACACCTATGGCATCGAACCTGAAGCTTCTGCGTGATGCTTCATCTGATCCGGTTGATGTCACCGTGTATAGTCAAATGATTGGGTCCTTGATGTACTTGACGAACACTAGACCATATATTTGCTTTGCGGTGAACACATTGAGCCATTTTCTGATAGATTCGAGACATGTTCACCTGATAGCTGCAAAGCATATTCTGAGGTACTTGAAGGGTACAATTGATTATGGGCTCAAGTATGATGCGAATCAAAAGTTTAACCTGCAAGGTTATGTTGATTTAGACTTGGCAGGCAGTGCTACAGATAGGAAGAGCACTTCTAGGTGCTGCTTCAGTATGGGTATATTACCTTGTGAAAATGTAAGTTCTCACTTAAACAAAGTCAAGGAAATTAATGCATGTTCCCATCGAAGGGGTTGGAAAATAAGTTTGTATATTTAAATGCATGATAATATTTTGGAAGACTTTTGAGTATTTAGCAAATCAGTTTGACTTATCACAACAAGTTAAGTATGTATATTTTAGCGTCATATAACGAATCCATTATTAAATGTGGTTATTTTGTCACTAATATACTTCCGTGACAATTAAAATTAGCATTTATTACTGTATGAAGAAATTTTAAATTTATATGAAATTTTGGGTACGTGACATATGGTATCAGAGCACTAGGTTAAAACACTCGGTCTTGATGAGCTCAACATAAAATTAATAAGTATGGAGTTAATTAACCAAGTTGTTTTTGTTTCATTTTGAATGCATGGACTGGAATGGACGAGGGGTAATATTATTCATGGTGCAACTTCAAGCTTCTCTAAAAGGGTAAAGATAAGTATTTATAATATATCGCTTCTCTTTACAAAATTGGTAGAAAGTTATATTATCTTTGTCATAAGTTTTCCTTGCTAGATAAAAGGTATAGGTACTCCCATGATTAAATGACATTATCATAGAATGTGATATTTTAGTTAAAATAATTTTAGTGCATATGAAAAATAATGATTTTTGTTAGAAGGAATAGAAGCGTCATAATCTTATTGATGATTCATAAATTGTCCTTTGATAAAGAACTAGTCTAGAAAGAATAAGATAATGATATAGAAAACTTTGACGAAATTGCCTTGACAATACAAAGGATTATGAAAAGTGTTGTGAACATACTGATTTAAATTTATCATTTATTCCGCATTTTGTTGATATTCTATCGAAGATTACTAAGAGGATTACCTATGAACATTACTAGGTCAGAAGTATAGTTTTATTAATACACTATGAATTATTTGATGGTTGTTAAGAGAGTTTCAGAAAATGTTTCCTCCTTAGATATGATAGAAGGTGATTGGATAAAAACAGTTATTGGTAGAAGTTATAGTTACTTAGGTACATTCTTGAAATAAAATTTGGGTCTCAATTGTCAAAGTTAGTAGTTACATCTTGATATCATGCTTAATTCAAAAAGGTATATGTAGTCATTCTTTCATAGATTTAATAGAATGGAGTTCATATAAGATATAGCCTACAAAGTAAATTTAATTATCCTAAGTATTGATAGCTATAATAGATGTGACTAGGTTACATGATATGTTTAAAAGGAAATGTATGAATTCATGTAATGAAATGATGAAGTTTTTTTAATATTATTTTTGCTTCTAGAAAATCGTCACTTTATTTCTTAACAATACTTGTATTTCATTTCAGAAATTCTTATCGTTATTAGAATGTTAAGGAATTAGGCTAAAAATATATTATTGCACGTAGTATTCCTAGGAGTTTAAAATGATTTTATTGAAAGCATTATAATTCTAATTATTTCTTCTAAAGGTTTGGTATAAAGACTGACGTGCATCAAATTAAAAGATCTTGTTAATAATAGGAGTTTGAATATAGGGAAAGAAGAATTCTAATATTGTTGTGATTGATTGAGCATGGCATCTTTTAAAGTTTATTGAGAAAAAAATCTTTGGATAATAAGTTTCAATTTGAAATGAGTTTGTATGTAACTAAATGTTTAAAAATTATGATGCTAACATGTTTGTTTATAGCAAAGTGGACCTCAAATCCACATTTATAGACATTGAAGAATTTACATCAAGATGAAGTGAAGAGGATGCACAAGTTAATTGAACAAGCATATGTGTTCAATGGTTGAGCAATCAAATAAAATAAATTTTTAGTTATACTAACATTTCAGGAAGTGACCTTAACATCGACCGATGACAAGATCAAGAAGGAACGTTGATTATAAAGGAACTTATACAGATAAGCTGAGCTGAATCGCTCAAAAGTAAATAATGATTTACTTACAATGGTAAGACTTATCATCGACATGTAACCATGAAAATGCAAAGAATATGATGATTGAATCTATTTTTGGTTGCTATTATGTGTGTGGAATACAAGAATTAATAAATGTTTGTCACAAATAAATGTTTCCTGGACTCAAACGAGAAGGTTTGAGAGGAAAAGAAATTATCTCCTGGATCAAGTAGAGGAGACAGCATCATGAACTCAGTAACTAGCTTATTGTTATGGGACAACTATACCCTAAATTGTGGTCATGTTCCCCACGGAAGTGGAACATAGCGGGTGGGTAGCTCGTTGGATGTTATACTGACCCAAAATTCCTAGGCAAAACTTTATATCCATCGAATTGAGCAGAGGAAGGGCTCACAATTTTTCCTTGTGGTGTTAGAATTGAGCCCACAAGAAGATTCGATGAGGGGAAGCTATGTCTTGAGTTGCAATGAAAGACTGTCATGTTCCTACTGAAAGTATGCAGAGGTATTCCTATTGAGTTTGCAGAAGGCTCGTGTTTTGTATGCAAGTCTCCATGATTGCTGAAATACAAAAGAGCATTTTGTATGCAAGTCTCTACAATTGCTGAAGTACAAAGAGTTTGATGATCAAACAAAGTTTTGTTGAAAGAATTGTTTTATGATATAAGCAAGTGTTAATGATTTATCTTATGACTAGATTATGAGATGTATTCATGCATGAATGATATGAATGTTGGAATAAGCAAAATATTTCCTCAAGGAAGAGGAAGAATGATAAACATTTACTGTTTTGAAATTTTGTATACTCATGTTATACTAAAGAACGTTGGAAGATCTTGTATGATCTGTGTAATGTGCAGGATATAAGTGATAAGAGCTGACGGGATCCACAAAAATGAGAAGACAACAAAAGCATAAAAAAATAAAGCAAGCGAAAGATGGGGAAGGATGCAAAAGACAAAATGTTGAACACTGAGGACGGTGTTATCTTTAAGGGGTGGAGTGTGTAACATCCCTCAAATTCAACCCCTATTGTTATTATTTTTGTAAACGTAATTATGATTTGTGTAAGCGGCCCTAGTGAGGAGCTCAAGGCCAAGGCCCCACCAATGGACCTTGAGAGTATTTTATTACCTTAGGTTAAAAATATTCTTATAATTAGGAGACTTAAGGCTGTGTCGCGACAAAATCCTTAAGGTAGAGAGGGAAATCATCTTGACTACAAGGACGATGCTAGACCTCATCATGGTTGAGGAATCATATACACACACACACACACACACATATATATATATAAAGTATTATTTGATAACCAAAGTAACTATAAAGGGATATATATATGTATGGAAGGATAGGAATTTAGGTGTACATATAAATAAGTGATATATACATAACCTTTAAAATAAGGTGGAAAAACTGAGATAAAGATCGACATGTTCTTTCAACAAATAATTATTCAAATAAATATTTAAGTGTACTATTGTAGTGTTAATTTCAGCTTATGTAACGTGTCGTAAAATAAATGATAACTATCAACTTACATAAAAAGATAAGTAAGTTATTAACCTAATATTGAAGAAATATTAACAGGTATATTGAAGTTATTCTTAAAAAGGATCTTATGGAGTAAACATATATGATATTTTATAAATAAGTATTTATCAAAGAACTTAATAAAATTGTAGGCTTAATATGAGTGGTCTAATCTACACTTTGAGGAAAACAAACATAATGATACATATGTTTATTAAGAGCACCAAAAACCTCGTATATGAAGGAGAAGACTCCTTAAAATAATTATCTATCATTACAAATAGAACCTAGTAGTTATCAAAGAAAATAAAGATATTTTCCATTATGAAATCTATGTGAAAGAAGGGGTCCTACAAAGGACAAATCACACCTAAAAGGAGAAATTTTATATCCATGGTTATGGATATACGTAATATGTATTACACTTAGTAGGAATGACAATTAATACTAATTAGATGAATGTTATATATATATATATATGTGTGTGTGTGTGTGTGTTTTCATATATATAAATTATAAAAGGATATTTTAGAAAGGAAAGATATAACACTATAAGAAAAAGGGCATTTTAGCCTCACATTAGCACCACTATTTGTAAAGGATTTGGGAAATCCTCAATTTTCAAATAATGGTGCAAAAGTGGTGATAATGTGGGGATACGCACGTGGTGCTAAGATTTATGGTGCAAAAGTGGTGTTTGTAAAAAAGTTGTTTTTGGTGTTAAATGAATATGTGGCATTCCATGGTGGATGGTGCAAACCACCAAAACCAATCTTAGATGGATTTAACTTTTGTGGTGCAAAACACCAAAACCAATCCAACATGGATTGAAACTTTTTGATGCACAACACCAAAAATATTATTATTATTATTATTTAATATACAGAAACTTGTATATGGTGCAAAGCACCAGAAAATAACAAGTGGTGCAAAGCACCATAAAATAATAAATGGTAAAAAAAAATATAAATCACATATTATATATAAATATATATAATATGTGATTTATATTTTTTTGCACCACACATATATATACTTTTTAACAGAGTTAAAAAATGTATATTAAAACATTTTCTTAAAGCTTATTTTGTTTTAATTCATCATTAACAAAATCATTAGGACAATCAAATAAAGAGTTTGTCACTCTCTCAACCACAAATATCTAGGGTTTCAACGACGCAACCCATTAAGCTAGAGATCGATAAATGACAAGATGAAGAGGTTTAATGCTAAGATTTCAATAGTTCTACCAAAATATTCTAGGATAGTCTCATTGAAACCAACATGTGCATTGATCATCATCCATAGACCCCAAATTTCTTCCAACTGGGCTTAATGGACGAATGGTATATTTTGCAAGTTTCCAAGGTAATATATCTTCATTTCGGCCAACAATCCAAAGAGCTAATACAACAATATGACAGTTTTTGGGTTAATGTTCAAAAAATATTTAACTCTTGCTTTGAAATATAAGTTTTCACATAACATTAGAAATTGTAAGAACAATTTATATATTTCTGGTTGATGATTATATATCACCATAAATAAATAAAAATGACTTTATAAAATAAAAAATGACATATGTTCAACCACATATTTCTCTTTCACCATGAAAGAATATGATAAGATTTTAAAATAAAAATAAAAAAGAGAACTATTTATCTAGAACTGCGGATGACTATTTTTAATATAAGAATTGTTTATAACACTTGCCATAAGCATAGTTGAGGGTAACTTTGTGAAACCTTATCTTTAGCCCTCCTGATCCATCCAGTGGTATGTTTTCCAAGCTTTAAGGCTTAAATGTTATTTCACAACTAGAGGAGGAAATAGAGATATAGTTCAATTTTATTTCACAACCAGAGAAGGAAACCGAACGTATGAAAATAACAAAGTGAAATAAGAAACAACATCAAAATTGCAATATACATGCATATGGCTAAACGATACATAAATAAACATGTCTTTACTTATCACAACATAAGTCTTTTTACATATACAAAGATCACATATTATATGTAGTACAACAACAAAAACAAAAACAAAAACTGACTAAAACCAGACTATGTACCCACATATTATATGCAGTAATAGAGAAAAAGGGAAAAGCGGGTAGCACGAAGACCAGTCTCATAGGGGAAAAGCGGGCAGCAAGCCATGCTCTTCCCATCTCATTAACCGGTGTGATCATCATAAAAAGGCGACCTGTACCATTTTGGTGATGGATGCATTTTAGCTTACCATATGATAATTAGATATATCCTTAAACATAGAACGATATTGTGATTATGTCCCCAAGCTGACACCAGAAAAGAGACCATCCAATTCCTTCCGACGAGGCTCTCTCTTTGATGAACTAACTTCCAACCCAAGGCCGTCCTTGGTGTGCTTCTCCAGTGATAGGTTCTGTTGATTGATAGGTGCTAGGTGCTAATCAATAGGTGCCTTATCACCACCATCCTGCCCATAACGCTTAGCGCTGCTTCAAACTGGGATTTTTTTTTGCTTAAATAACATATTTCCAGATGTTATACATACGTCTCCTCTCCACCAAAGGGAGGGTTATCGGCTACGTCGATCATTCCTCTCTCCAAATCATCAAATCTCTCCGCCCAACCACTATCGATGTCATTAACTAGCCCCACTATCATACTCAACCAATTTGATAGAAACGAACTGTGCAATGAGGAAGGAGCAATAATCTCCCCATTCCCAAGACCTTTCAAAAACCGATCAATTAGAACATGGCGAACATCAATTTTATCCTGCTTACTACTTATTTGATCATGACCTAATGCATTGCGAGATTCGTCATCTTCGCAAAATGTTCTGAATATTGTTTCAAATGCTTCCCTGTCACAGCGCTGAATGACTCCAACAAGCCATGAGAGAGTAGAACAATGTTTGTCCATGGCCTCTTTGTCAGCTTCATAATTGATACATTCCACGTACTTTACTAATGCTATTAAAACTCATAAATAGAGAAAGAGGTGTTTTTTCTTCGCATTGTTGCTTCACATAAAGACGTAACCATTTCTCTGAGTGATCTATAGGTATTGGTGGCATTCAAAGTTGTAATCCACTCTGAAAGAAAAAAAGGAAGCAATAATGTCTGGAAATTACTGCTCCATGATAAATGTTTTGGCACCTCTGTACTCAAACATGAAAAGCATGAGACTACCATTTGCAAAACCACGGCCTGCACACTTAAACTTCTAGAGAAATCTCCATACATGGCCGGAATCCACATCACAAGCGTATTCGGTAGAGTGGACAATCAAAACAACGTGATTATCCATTCCAATATCCCACTTTTTCCCGAACGAAGTCCATATCGCCATAACCACCAAAATAATAATCTTTTGCAGAGAATCTGCAACTATGAGTCTGTAATTCAAAATGTAAGGATTGATACTAGAAATAAAATGGAAAGACAACATTGGAAAAACAAAAATAGCTGCAAAACAGTTTATTCCAAAGCATTGATCTGGAGTATAAATATTCCACCATTTTACATAACCATGAGCCATTATCATTGCCACATATAGAGGAACCACTGGACTCAACACAATATATAGATCCTTCACAGTAATCATCTTTTCCTTTCTCGCTAAAAGACTTACTACTATTAAACTAACCCAGTTCAGATCAATTCTCAGAGCATTCCTATATGGGTTACCCCTCAAAATGGGATGTTTTCTACGTACCAAACCAAAAAACAAAAGTTAAACACTTCAAGGAAATTTGTGCAGAGCTTAAGAAATATAGTTTCGAATCCCCAGGGTATTAAAAGAGACCACGCTACTAATCTTCAACGAAACAACCTTATGAGGCGATATTCTTGACACGATATCAATGGGAATTGAGGACATCCACAGAGCATTCCTATATGGGCTACCCCCAAAACGGGATTTTTTTTCATACCAAGTCAAAAAAAGAAGCTAAACACTTCAAGGAAATTTGTGCAGAGGTTAAAAATTCTAGTTGAGTAATAAAGACTAAATATCCGTTCAAGGAGCTTCTTTGATGGTTGTATCTCAAGGAGGATTTTCCCATTCATTTAGCATGGTCGAGTTACATGTACATTCCCTTTTGACCGAGTTAAAGCAGTCATTTACCCAGTAGATTCATTGGCTTAAGTAGCAAAGGCTTAGCAAGCTCCGCTTATGTTGATTTGAGCAGTACCTTTGCTAAGGGCTTACTAGTTGTCGGGACATGGAGACTCACCTTTTAAGGGTTATTGGGGGCACAACATGATCACCTTGGAGGAAATCTATTGAATGATACAGGTGCCTATCACTGGATATACACCCTAACACAGAGCAGAGCAATCATGGTGCAGAGCAGGCAAGAATGAAAATACCTTGTTTTGATGATTATTTATTACCATCGCCTGCTTGTTATTTCCCCTCCCATGACTTTCCAATATGGTACCCTATTCCTAAATCTTCAAGGTGGGAATATAGTTGGTTCTCCAATGCCATTCAAATCTGTCAAAAAAATAAAAAATTCCAATAAATTTGTATACACAATATGTATCATTCTGAATGCATTCTCTTTAACTTAAAAAGAAGAATAAGTATTGAACATTACCAGTTTGACGATTCTCCTGTGGAAACTGCAATTGGATTTCTTGCAGACAGCCGTTCGTTTTCCTTCTTTCTCCATGTGGGAAAGCACCTCCAGCATAATAGAATTGTGAAATCTGACACAAAACAAAATTTTAATGAAAGAAGGGATTTGCCAAGTTTCAAAAAGATGCCAATGTTTCCATACTTCACAGCTCTTTGAAGAGCACATCCACGGATCAACCAACCTGGACAGAAGTTCGTCTTGCTCAACCCACACATTATAAACAAAGTTATGACTCGTGCAGAATTCAATAGTAATGGAGACCAAGCTTGGGTTTCCAACAAAAATGAAGTCATTGGAAGGCCATGGACACAGAGGCCCAGTGGGTTGTAGTTTGCTAATCCTCTGTTCATCCAGGGGATTGCATTCCGCCATCCTCTGTTGGCGTCAAGCACTAGCAATTACTGAACATTCGACAATTAAATGCAAACCCTAATACAGTGACTGAGGAGATATGGAGCAACAAAATCCCCACACCTACTTGTCCCCAAGTTCGCGCCTGAGAGATTGGTGCTCCGGAAAATAGCCTGCCAAAAAATACTACATGGGTTTAATGCCTCTCTAGTAAAGGATAATCTTAAGACCTTTATCTTAAGGAAATCTAATGAGATATTAATTCTAATAGTGGGGACTGAACTGATTCAAAACTAGATGGGAAGCTTTAAACAAGAGTTCGAAGGCTTAAGAAAGTGCATCGAAGGTGTTTATCAGAATCGCTAATATAGACACAGCACGCAAACAATCAGAAAATTATTCTATCATTAACATAGTATAAAAATAAGTGAGATACATGTTAGAGGAAACAGATGGATGCACGATATGCCTTCAACTAAATATCAAGAGAAATCAATATCTAGCATAGGGTAAAAGTAGAAGAACAATAGAATAAAAATAGACCTGGCAGTGACGATTAGCATAACAGACCCTTGAATGATTAATACCATACTTCCTCCAACGCCCAGGTGACTGTAGATATCCACTCCAATGCCTAGATGGTTGTACGTGCTCACGCCTAGCTAGAGAATGATGAAATTAATGCTCAGTTGTTAAAGATTAACCCCCAAACCAGTTGTGTATAGTGTATTTTGGCATGGAATGTGATCTCATCAGGCTGCTAGTGATGCTAACCTACAATGCATCCTCTTATAGTGGTGCTTGCAACCTTTAAACCCACAACGGAGCTAAGATAACCCCCCTTCTGTGCTCCATTATTCAACAAAGGTTTGTATCCTCCTCGCAATAGACTCTGCTGTGCCCATGAAACATGAAACCCTGTTCTAGAGTCTGGAAGAAGGTTTGGGGCACACGGGACATGGAGGGGAAAATTCAAATTCCCGCCTCTTTAAAATTAATAATAAGATAAATAAAAAATAAAATATTAATTAACATAATTAAAATAAAATTAATAGGATAAATACAAAAATAAAATATTAATTAGTGTAATTAAAATTTAATAGGATAAATAAAATAAAATAAAATATTAATTAACATAATAAAAAATAAAATACAAGTGATAACACAAACATAATCAATGATCAAAATAAAAAGGATAAAAGGGAAGTGATGGAGCTAGAAGACAAATAACCCATGGAGAGAGATAAACTTACTACCATAGGGAGATTTATCTATAAGTCTATCTTTGTTTTTATTATTGATCTCAACGTTGGGGTCAATTATATTATTCTCGGTTATGGTCATAACTTAATTAAAGATACTCTAGGGTTTTATAAAGTGGATGGGAAGTCCATTAGCTTCACTATAAAGCTAAGTTAATAGAGTTGAAGCTATATTGTATTGTTGTAGCAATCCAAATCAATTTCCAAACTTGAATCCAAAATGTCCCTTCACATGCATCAATATCACATAGATTACCAATAATGAACGAAGCATTATAACGTGGTCTTAGACATTATCCATGTCCCTCAATATATCAACAAATGGTTTCTATTTCAATTTTTGGGTTAGAGCTCCGATGGGAAAAAAGGCGAGGAACAGGGGGATTATGAGGAGGGCCATGGGGTATTCATGAAACCTTTATTTAGCACAAGGGAATAATTAATTGAAATATGGAAGGGGGAAAGGGCATACAATGAGGAAATCACCAAGGTGAAACAAGCTATTGTGGGCCTATGCATCAATAAAGGCTACCCAATGGGAGGAGTCCAAGGCTATAGAGGTAGTAAATTTTATCCAAGTTGAAAAGTACAAACATTTAAATTTGATCCTTTGATGATGAAAGGACAAGACAATCCAAGGTCAAGAAAAATGTTGGAGAGGATATTGTTAGTGGAAAGTTTAAAAGTTTAATGGTGGCAGTTTCAAAGTGGGGTCTTCTTGGAAGCAGAGTGAAGGAGATCATAAACATTCCAAAAAGCCTAGAGCCAAGGTTCTTGTTAGTTGCCAAAGAGTTTATCTAGGGAATAAATCTTACGTATTTTGAAGAAGAGTTAGGGTTAACTCATTGGTTAATGAAAGTGAGTCGGTTTTTAATCAAGGATGAGGATTTAGAATCCTATCACATGTTGGATTTACAAGAGGTGAGGAGGTTAATAATAGGGGAAAGGAGAAGGCACCAAATCCTGACTTTTTGGGTAGCAAGTAAACAAAAATACATATAAGGTCGAGGGAGAAATGAGTAAAATGGTGTTATGAGAGGATGTGGGCATGGACAAGGTTAAAAAGCTAGTGGAGCTTACCTTGACTAGACAACTCACAGGGAAACATGTGAAGAAAGACTCATTACAGGGATCAATGGAAAGGAATTGGAAGGAACCCTATGGTAGATGACAATATTCCTTGCATTGCTTTGAGGATGGATCTCCTTTAAATTAAAGTGTGAAAGTGATGTGGAGAAAATCCTAGATAAAAGTTGTTTATGGAGCCTTCACTATTATTCCTGAGACATTGGAAACCTAGTTTTTATCTACAAAAATAAACATTTTGTAGAGAACCTATTTGGGTAATTATATGTTCCTTTCCGGTGAGTTTTGGAGTAAAAACATCATGAAATTATTAGGGAAGGTTTGGGTAGATTTGTTGACTTTGAAATAGAATTCTAAACTAGAGTGGACAAAAAGACAATTAAAAATTTAGTAGAAATGGACCTTCAAGAAGGATTTCTATATGAAATGGTAAGTATTTAGGGAATGGAAAATTTAATCATTATGGGTTGTTGAAAACCACCCTTTAGATGCTTGAGATTCTATGAAATAATAAATGCTTATAAATAATGCAAAGAGAAGGATTAGAAGTGAATCTAGAGGAGTAAAGAAAAGGTCTCCCAAGAAGGAATAAAAGACATTAAAAATAAAGAAATAACAAGGGGTATTTTGGATTATGTGCTAGTCGAAGAGGAGCCAAACAAAGTAGGTGAAGACTAAGGAATAAATCAATTCGAGCAGAAAAAGAGCGAAATGGTAATATCCTTATGCACGGGTGGGCCAAAGGATTTTTCTATTAGGGTGCTAAGGTTAGGGTTAACTCTTCACGGTGTTGCACATAAGATGGGTGCACCAAAAGGTGAGGTTTGTATAGGGTTTCATGTTGTTGCATGGGTTTTCCATATGTCACTCCAATTGAACAAAGCTATCAACAACAATTCAATACAAATATGAGAAGGCCCAATGGATTATGTGTGATCCATGGCTCAAAAGATTAATAATGGCCAATGTAAATGCAGTCCATAGTTTCACTCCTCAGTTTTGCTCGGAAACTATTGGATAGCTTAAGACAAGTAGCTAGGGCTTCCAATCTTGGTCACAAAGGGTATTGACAAGGTTTGCTACCTCCTATAGGTTCAACTACTATGTGCAACTCAAATACAATATAGATGATTGGTTTTGTACTCTTTAGTGAATTATTGATGAAGGTTCATAGTTTATGAAAAAAAGTGAGTAATGGGCTACTGCTTCATCTTCAATTAGGGTTTTAGGGGAAAATGATCGAAAGAGACATTGCATTATGTTCAACGATAAGTAAACGAAAATGAATTGAGCGACAAGTCACGTATGGTTTGAATATATCATTTGTGAAGGATTGAAACCCTAGTTGAGTATTCTAAAGACATTCAATTGATAAATTATTTATATGATCTTAAAAGGGATAAATATTTTTGAGTCTTTGGATGTGATAACTAAAAGGGACTATTTAGGTTCTAACAAAATATCAATTAGAACCGAGGAAAAGGGGTCACACTCTTGGTGGAAATAAAATCTTTAGTCTCTACTATTTTAGAGGGTAGACTTTGTGAGGTAGTGCAGTGTCATAAGAACTTGATGAGCATTTAAATGTTGGGGTTGCGGAGGGTACAACTACGTAGTGTACAAAAGGTAAAGCTAGGGCTTCAAAGTGAAATCTAGAGTGTGTAATTGTGTGTAGTATTATTTCGTCTCACTAAAAGACTTATTTTCCCATTGTCCTAGGGAGACATATCTTTTACTAGTTTAAGGTTTTAGGTAATGCACTTGTAGGCCAACTACATGAAGTTTTTGATTAGCAAGTGTATGTGTCATTTGAAGGAACTTTCAATGGTAATAAGCCCGACCTGGGGTGTTTAATTTTACAACCCTAATGCCAAAAAAATGATGGTCATGAGGGTGGATGGGGGTAAGAACAAGAAGAGAATAAAGGTTTTGAAGAAGAAGGAATGGAATATATGTTTGGTGATGGGAAAAAATATTAAATTAAATCAAATTCTAAATTAATTTGGAAATACCCTAGTTGGTAAATTTCTTGGGAGACTGATGGAAAAGTATTTGGGGAATGAGTAGATGCAACGATCTTGGGCTCTAGTTATTAGCTATGGTTCATAATTTATCTTGTTGTACCATGGATGGGTAGCGTTCATCTCCATTATGAATTTGATGCATTTGTGACTCTAAGGAGTAGTTGGTTCTAGGGTTCTATATATTTGCATATAAAAATTTTCCACCCATGTTTAAAACCTATATCAAATGCCATCTCAAAAATTCATGTATGGGTTAAGATGATGAGCCTCCCAATGGAATTCTAGTATGATGACTCGTGTCTTGCAATTATGGAGAATTAACTAATTGGTAGGAAAATATTAGTGGATCGAGCTTATAAGGAAGACAATTGTTAGTTGGTTTCCAAATTCATGGTTGAAATTAATAGTAAAGAAGGGATTTCTAGAGTTTGGATATCATGGTTGGTGATTTGATATATGCCTAGATGTTATTTTAATCTATTATACCCTTTAGATGCATCTAATTCCATCAAGATGGACATGTAGTGAAGGATTATGATAGGCACTTTAGGAAATTAATATGGGGAAAAAATGGATTAAAATTATGATGGGGTGACCAAACAGGTCGAGGAGGTGGTTATTCAAATTTCTTTTTAAGATGATAGAAAGAAGATGAGGGTGAAGGTGAAGGCTTAAGTTTTGTGGTGGCCTGGGACATTGTTGGGTCTTCCTAGGTTTTAGTAGGAAACATTTCATTTGAAGTCAAAGGTACCATCTTGAACAAAATATATGTTTAAAAGTATGTCATAGCAAAGTAGCTTTCATTATAGATGGCTTTCAAAAAATTTGCTCCAGAAATGTGAGAATTGTGATTAAATTATATCCATGGAATTTATACTCCATTTTTATATGAAATGGTATACTCAATAAATTCCAACATTGCCAAGTCAACCTATGGGTTTCTTTTGACAATACAATGAATTTTTTTAACGAGATTTTGGTTCTATGTTGTGGTGGTACACCTAATCATGACATTGGGAATGATTGTTGGGAACCTAAATTTGACTAGGTCAAGTTTGAATAAGTGAATGAAGTAGGAAGTGACATTATAAATAATGATCCTAGTATAATTGATCCTAACAATGTCGCACTATAGGGTAAATTTGAGGACATCCTATTGGTCTATCTAGAGAAATAAAAATACCATGGATTCCTTCAAATACTAGAGTATGGCCTTCAAGCCTATGTGAATGCCTAAGTAACTGATGGTTCTCTATGATTCCTAAGTAGGTCAAACTCCTCATGTAAAAAGGGATTGAGACAATGTAATAGCGCTAATATGAATGATAAGGATCTACTCAAATAGAATGTGTGTATAATGGAATCAAAGTGTGTGAGGTGTAACAATGTTTGGATTTACTTCCCTGGATCAAAATATGTAGTTTTGATCTAGTATTTTTTTGCATCATTGTTTTCAAAATAAAAGCTTGTGTCCTATGGAGTGGGAGTTCCAAGTGTATAGAGAGTGGGAGTTCCAAGTGTATAGAGAGGTTGACAACTCAAACCTAGACTTAATGTACAATGATTGTTTGGAATTACACACCATTCTTTTCATTTATGGGTCAGTTGGATATTAATTCTAAAGTTACTATGTTTCAATGTATCGTATAAATTATATATTTCATGGAATGGAAACTATTGCACGCAAGTCCAAATCTTAAAAAATAGTTTTAGAACATTTATATGGATATGCCTAGTTTGAACTTAGGTCCATAACTATGGCTATCATGTTCGAATGAATTTTTCAATCGGTCAAGCTTATCCATGGCATACAGTCCTTATATTACTCTTATAATAACTAATCCATGATGGCATAGAGTCCTTATATTACTTTTATAATAACGAATCACCTTCATGGATGTAACCCATTTATAATTAAAATAGAGGATAATCCTATTTTAAGAAGGAGAGTATTAATTTATTGAATTTATGCAAGAGCATTGGAATAATAGTTAGATCAATACTCTAACTATTTAGAATATGAATGGAACACAAGTTTATAATAAAGGAAATTACCATTTTTATGTATTTAAAAAAAAATGGGATTATAGAATGTGAGAATGTTACAATCATAGTGGTAATCTAGAAAATAACTTTACCAAATCCATACAAGTTTACACAGTTATGCAAACCAACTTCAACAAGTTAATATAGAGCCAAATGTCTAGATCTTATTACAACGTAGTAGCTTGTTGTTCAATGGGATTTATCACAAGTTATAAGAGTTTGGGTAATACTTCTTGTTACAAGGAATTATTACAAATATTTTACATTATAAAATACAAAGTACCTTTATTAATTATGTTCCCAGTAAAAATATTGTAAATGATCCTAGAAATATATCAGTGTTCTTCAAATTGTGCCTTTCCTTGTAATATTATTCCATAAATGTTATTATTATCTAATAGAGAATTTGCAAAGGTATTACAGAACCATAGAAAGAAAATATGAAATTCTCCTTCTTACGCTAATCCCTAAACAATAATATTTTCTTAAAGGAACCAACCAAGCACATGAGCAACATGAAAACCCTTCAATAGAGCACTAGTATCAACCATCTTACATCCCGATTGAGTATTCCTTGTCCATCAAACTCAATACCTCATTCCTTTGTCCCATGATTTTCCCTCTTCCTCCCCTTCAACGCTTCTACATGAAATGTAATAAAATATACCTCAAATATTTGTATTGCCACATAACATAATTAAGCTCCCTTGGCCCCTTAATACAGGGCAATATATATTCTCATTTCCGTATCATATTTTATTCCCCAATATGAATGGACGTGATAGGATATTTCCTGCCAAATGATCCCCCCATGGGTGGAGGAAACCTTCTCAGCCACAGATATCTAGAAGCTTCATTTAGGTTGCTAGGTTAAGTTCTTCTCCACTTCCCATGTTGAAGCTCCCAAGGCCAGAAGACCTAGATACATAATGCCTTGGCTACCCCTCTTAATTCATCCATGGCATTGTTCATGGCTTTGGATGCCTATATAATTTCTTTAGGGATAAAAGCATGGTATTATTCCCTACAACACCATTCTGAAGGCCCTAAGACACATACATACTACTCAAAACCACCTAGCGGCATAGACATCCTCAATCATAGGTCAATGATACCCTCATAAGGACATGTGTGGTTTTCAGAGGAAACCCTTATGAAGTCATGTGTGGGGATTTGAGGCATTTTTCATGGATTTAGATGCTTCAATGATTTCTTTAGGGCCAAAGGCATTGTCTTCTTCCCTACGAAGTCATTCCCAAGGCCCTAGGATAGATACATATTGCTCAAAGCCACCTAATGGCACGTATATAATCAATCATAGGCCAATGATACCCCTAGGATCCCATGTGTTATTGGTGGAGACCGTCTTAGCCTTGAATGGTTGGTTGGAAGATTCCTTTAGGGCTTGAGGTTTAGGTCTCCTCCACTGACCATGACCAAGGCCTCAAGACCATAGGACCTAGATATATATAACCATGGATACCATGCATGGTTCTTTGAGGCATTGTTCAAGGATCCAGATGCCTCAATGATTTCTCTAGGGCTAAAGGCATGGTCTTCTCTCGTAGAATGTCATTCCCAAGGTTCCAGGACACCTACATAATTCTAAAAACCACCTAATGGTGCCAATATTTTGTATCATTGGCCAATGATACCCCAATTCCATGTGTGGTTGGTGGAGGCAACCTACTTAACCCTAGATGGCTATAAGATTCTTTTAGAGCCAGAGGTTCAAGTCTCCTTCAATGACTATGTCCAAGGCACAAGGGACACAAGACCTAGGTACATAGTGCCATAAATACTACTGCAAAGTCATGCATAGTGCTTCAAGGAAGTGTCCATGGCTCTGGATGCCTCACCAATTTCTTTAGGGCCAAAGGCATGGTATTCTTCCTTGGAAGACCATTCCCAAGGCCTTGAGATACCTACATGCTTCTCAAAAGCACCTAATGTCACTGAAATCCTCAAGCATAGGCCAATGATACACTCGGAATTCCATGTGTAGTTAGTGGAAGCAACTTCCTTATCCTTGGATGGCTAGAAGATTCCTTTAGGGATCGAGGTTTAGGTGTTCTTTGCTGACCATGTTCTTTCTTTAGGTACCTAAGTTCAGGTTTCCTCCATTGACCATGTTGAAGTTTCCAAGGCCTCAAGACCTAGATACATAGTTCCTTGGATACCCCTACGAATTCATTTATGGCATTGTTCATGACTCTATATGCCTAAATGATTTATTTAGGGCTAAAGGCATGGTATTTTTTCCTATAGAACCATTTCGAAGGCCCTAAGACACATACATTTATGGCTTTGTATGCCTAAATGGTTTCTTTAGGGCCAAAGGCATGGTCCTATTCTATAGAGTGGCATTCCCAAGGCCTCGAGACATGTGTCTAATGCTAAAAACCAACTATTGGTGTTAAAATCACTAATCATAGACCAATGATACCCTCAAGAGGCCATATGTGGTTCTTCGAGGCATTGTTCATAGCTGTGGAATCCTCAATGATTTCTTTAGGGCTAAAAGCATGCTATTCCTCCCTAGAAATTCATTCCCAACACCTTGATACATGTACATACTCCTCAAAACACCCTAATGTCACTAACATCCTCAATCATAGGCCAATGACCGTTGAAAGGCGATGTGTGGCTGGTGGACAGAACCTTCTTATCTTTAGATGGCTAGAAGATTCCATTAGAGATTGAGCTTCATGCCTCCTCCCATGACCATTTCCAATCCCCCAAGTCCCAAAGACTTGGATACATTGTGCCATGGATACCCTTGCAAAGTCACACATGGTGCTTTAAGGCATTGTTCATGGTTTTGGATGCCATAATGGTTTCTTTAGGGCCAAATGAATGGTCGTTCCCCTAGAATGTCATTCCAAAGGCATTGAGACTCATACATATTTTCAAACCCACCTACTGGAATTGTCATCTTTAATCATAGGTCAATGATACCCTCAGGAGGCCATGTTTGGTTGGTGGAGGAAACCTTCATAGATACATAGTGCCATAGATACCCCTCTGAAGTAATCAATGCTGCTTTTAGGTAGTATTCATGGATCTAGATGCGTCAATGATTTCTTTAGGGCCAAAAACATGGTCTTCTTCCATGGAACATAATTCCCAAGGGCTTAAGACATGTGCATGCTACTTAAAACAACCTAACTATAACAACATCCTCAATCATAGGCCAATTATACAACTAGGATGTTGTGTATGGTTGGTGGAGGCAAACTTATTACCCCTATATAGTTACAAGCTTCCTTTAAGGGAAAAGGTTAAGGCATCCTCCACTAACCATGTGTTGTTGTTGGAGGAAACCTTCTTGGTGGAGGAAACCTTCTTAGCCCTCGATGGCTAGAAGATTCCTTTAGTGGTCGATATTGAGGTCTCCTCCATTGATCTTATCTAAGGCTAAAAGGCCATAAGACCTAGATACATAGTGTTTCAATGGATTTGGATGCCTTAATGGTTTCTTTAGGGATAAAGTCACGGTCATCTTCTATGTAATATCATTACGAAGGCCTTGGGACACCTACATAAGGCTCTTGCTTTACTTTTATGACTCCAATAAAGGACTTGAGATCCATCCCTCTATGCAAAAACTCTTGATTATGCTCATATCTAACTATTATGTCAAATATCAACTTTAAATGGTGTATGTTATGGTTCATGGTCTTGATCATTGCCCATTACCTCAATAATATTATGTTAGGGTATAATTATTTCAATTTCTTCCCCAATTATTTACTCAAACCCATCTCTAGTACGGAAAACCACATATTTTCACCCATATCCCACTTTGAGAATAATGATATCTTATACATTGCATGATCTACTAAGTGATAGTTTGATTCATTGCTATTAGCTCGATATGCCTAAAATCGTCCTTTAGGGCCTAGTTATTGTAATTCCCCTCATGACTATGTCTAAGGTTAGCATAACTAGTGTCACTTATATGAATGCTCAGATGCCAAGGATAGTGTTTTGATTTTATGAGTGCGGTTTAAAGCTTCCATTAGGGTTTAAGGACCAAGTTTCTTCCCATGACATTATACAAAAATATAAACCCATGCATACTAGAAAAAAACTCTTAATGGTGTTGATTTCCTTACTTAGAGGTAAAAAATAACCACAATATGTCATGTGTAGTGCTTTGAGCTGTTGTATTTTTCCTTGGATGCACAAAATATTTTACTAGGGAATAAGGCCTATGTTTCCTCTCTCAAACATGTTAAGGGCCTAAACACCCATGTATAGTGCTTAAAAACAACCTCTTACTTACATTAATACCCCCAATGTCAAGCCAAGGATATTCTTAGGAGGCCTTATGTGGTGTTTCAAGGTATACTTGTTAATATGGTATGCCTAAAGGTTTCCTCTAAGGTCCAAGGCATGGGGTTCCTTCCTTAATCATATCTATGCCCTAAAGACTTATACTTAGTTTTACTTCCTACAACTCCCCCCATTATCCCTATTATAAGGCCATATATCTTCTCAAAAATTCATTTATGTTAGTGTGATAAATTATTATTATTCCTACATGCCTAGAAGTTTAATTTAGGCTAAGGCCTAGGTGTCTTCTCTTAACTAGGTCGAGGGCCAATAGACCTATCATTAGTGATCAAAACCTTATAAGGCAATCAATATCCACACATAGATGTTAAGAATATTCTTAGGAATATATGTGTGTTGACCATATTTCTCGGTCCTATATTCCTATAATATTCATTTAGGGCCCAAGGAAGAGGTTTCTTCCCTCGAACATCTCTAAGGATTTGAGACCCATGCCGTGTGCACAAAGCCTAGAAATGATATTAATATCCATTATAAAATTTAATAATATCAATGAAAATATGCCCTATCAAATAATATTCAAATATTTTTTATTAATATTTTATAATTTAGTAATAAATTAAAATGGTTGTATTTAATTATTTGTCAAATTTAAGAATCATGGGTATTTATTTGCTTTAATAATATTGAAAATGAATAGTCCACTTGAGCTATTTAGAAAATAATTATTTGTGAACTTGTTGTGTTTGTGGTGCAATACCTCATAAATGAATCATGTGAGCTTGTTGGTTTAAATAGTGATAAAAACAAATAATTGAATTTGTTGTGATTGTGGTTTAAAACCTCATAAATTAATCATGTGCATTTATTTGAATGAAAAAAATTGAATTAAGTTATTACAAAATAATTATTTGTGATGTTGTTGTGTTTATGGTGCAAATCATTATAATTAAATCATTTTTGTACATGTCCATGTGACAAATATGATATTAGCCCCACTATATGGTACTTGACAACATGACATTTCTTTATGCTTAAGATTCCTTTAGGCTAAGGTCTATGGTTGTTCGTTCAACAATGTTGAGGGCAATTGGACCTATCCTCAATGATTAAAAACTTATAATAGTGTGAATGCCCATACTTAGAGGCTAAGAATACTCTTAGGAATATGTGTGGGGACCTTTGTGGTGTCTTTCTTGGTCCTAGATTCCTAAAAGCTTATTTTAGGGCCTTAGCTAGAAGTTTTCTCCAGATCATACAGATGGATCTAAGACCCATGCCTTGTGTTAAAAACCTAATAATAATACTAATTTCCATAAAACAAATTTAACAAGATAAAAATATCTCAAATGAATAATCAAATTTAAATTCAAATAATTTTAATACTATTTTATAATAGTAATAGATTAAAAAAATAGTCGCTTTTATTTATTTGTCAATTATATTTATATGTTTAAATAATATAAAAAATGAATAAATGAATTGAGATATTTTCCAAATATTTTTTTTGAACTTGTTGTGTTGTGGTGTAAACCTCATAAATGAATCACATGAATTTATTTGCTTAAATATTCTAAATATAAATATTTGAACTTCTTGTAAGTATGGTGCAAAAACTCATAAATTAATCTTTGACCATTTATTTTAATTGATGAAAAAATAAATAAATATTGAATTGAGCTATTTTCAAAATAATTATTTATGAAATTGTTTATGGTGCAAATCCACATAATTAAATCCTACTTGTACATGTCCATATGGAAAATAATAGCTTATCACCACTTTATGGTACTTGCCAACATGACATTTCTCATAAAGGTAAAACTCAATTTCCAATAATATTAACTAATATAACACCATATTAACACCACAAAATATAAGTGGTGCTAATACCACCACTTTAACACCATAAAATATAAATGGTGCCAATAACACCACTTTAACACCACATAAATGTAAGTGGTGTCGATACCACCATATTTACACCACATACTATAAGTGGTGCTAACTTGTGGTGCTAAAAGATGGATTTTCTTGTTGTGTAAAGACTACCTCTACAAATGGTGCACTCGAGTTGAGTGGTGTAATAAATGGAGTTAAGAGAAAATTGCTAGTTAGGAGCATCCACTAGGCAAGAAGAGTGAATTCATCCATTTCGGCTCATTGGATCCCAGTTGTAGTTTAAGGGAGAGATTTGGCGGCGAGTGGGGGAGAGATCCAAGCCACTCCGCCGAAAAATAGTTGAGAAGTTGACTCTCTTTAGGAGGGCCATTTCTGCGATAAGGGGATAACGGGCGGAGGAGGTGTAGCTGTGTCAGAGGAGTTGCTCCTCCATCGCCATACCTTTCTAAATGACTTGACCACGGTTGGATTTTGTAAAATTTGTGCGTAGAGAGGGTTGTATCCTACAGGCAGGATCGCCTTCAGTGATCCCCATACACTATGTAGGGATCTCGTATTTCTTAGGTCGAGTATCCGAACCGAGGAGGAGATCTCTGCAGAAATCATATAGGTGGTCAGAGATAAGTTCCTTTTTAATTTGCTTTCCTGTATCGTTATACTGCAACCCTAAGTTTATTATGTTTGACTGTTATTTCAATGTTGTTCTATTCAAACTCTGCATAGCAACTATGGCCTTTGTCCATAGTTTTTGTAAAACAAAAGTCTGATTGTAGCATGTCTTGAAATTAGAATAACGTTGTCGGTATTCTTTGGGGTAGAGATCCTTATTTTAAAAAGGGCGTTTAACAAAGTTATAGTGCCTTCACATGGTGCAACCTTATTAACATAAGTATATATATGTATATCAAGGTTAATATATAGTGCCTTTAAATGATAGTTGAATCAAGGTTAATATATATATATCAATATGTATATATATTAACATATTCAAATAGAGATATAAAGATTTACATTTATGTCTCAACAAAAATGGTTGTATGTATTATTTGAAAGATAGACACTTAGGGATATGTGTAAGTCTTTAGATGAGTCCTAGTACCTTATGATTTAAGTTGGTGAGGGAGTTCTCATTTTATGAGTGTTTTTCTCTCTTGTGGATCTTATTTTTATGCAAGATAGATAAAAAGGAAAAAGCAAATCTTCAGAGAAATGATACTATTTTTATATAGATCATTGAAATTATTTATTTTAGTATCAAGAGAACCTTGGTGGCTATTTCAACACTTAGGCTAGAACTTTGTAACCATGGGAATGGCTAGTATTTGATTATCTTGTAAAAGATTTCCTCAATGAGAGGAACGGCTATGGAAACAACTAAAGTTGCAACTTGTAACATTATGTTGTTAGAATAAATAAATGATGTACACACCTTGTGGACGTGGCCCGGGTTTGGGTGAACCACGTTAAATGGCCTCTCTTTTTATGTGTTCTTATGTGTCTTTTATGTATGTTTACTTGTCTCATTCTTAAAGTGTTTATGATTACTTTGACTTGTTCATACATATGATAGGAATTGTCTAGTTGTTTATATGCATATTGCTCATACATGTACCTAATATCTAAGTTTATGTATAAATTGTTATCCTTGTGTTTATTCCTTAGTGTGAATCACTTATAAAATATATGCATGTTTATCAAGATGAATTAAGGCTTTATAGATTTTAATTGCATGATTATATGCTCAAAATAGGTTAAGCATAGTCATTTCTAAGGGTATATTACCTTGTGAAAATGTAAGTTCTCACTTAAACAAAGTCAAGGAAATTAATGCATGTTCCCATCAAAGGGGTTGGAAAATAAGTTTGTATATTTAAATGCATGATAATATTTTGGAAGACTTTTGAGTATTTAGAAAATCACTTTGACTTATCATAACAAGTTAAGTATGTATATTTTAGCATCATATAACTAATCCATTATTAAATGTGGTGATTTTGTCACTAATATACTTCCGCGACAATTAAAACTAGCATTTATTACTGTATGAAGAAATTTTAAATTTTTATGAAATTTTTGGTACGTGACAGATACCAAAAGGAAGCTTGCTGCCTAGTTCGAGATGACAGACTTGGGGATGATGCACTATTTCCTAGGCATGGAGGTGTGGCAGAGTACAGATGGAATCTTCCTTGGACAAGGGAAGTATGAAGTAGAGATCGTGAAGCAGTTTGAGATGATGGACTGCAAGGCCATGGCCACACCTATGGCATCAAACCTGAATCTTATGTGTGATGCTTCATCTGATCCGGTTGATGTCACTTTGTATAGTCAGATGATTGGGTCCTTGATGTACCTGACGAACACTAGTCCAGATATTTGCTTTGCAGTGAACACATTGACCCAGTTTCTGACAAATCTGAGACATGTTCACCTAATAGCTGCAAAGCATATTCTGAGGTTCCTGAAGGGTACAATTGATTATGGGCTCAAGTATGATGCGAATCAAAAGTTTAACCTACAGGGTTATGTTGATTCAGACTAGGAAGGAAGTGCTACAGATAGGAAGAGCACTTATGGGTGCTGCTTCAGTATGGGATCAGGTGTGATCTCTTGGTTTAGCAGGAAGCAGTCCTTCATAGCACTGAGTATAGCCGAAGTAGAGTATGTTGTAGCTTTTTCGGCTAGTTGTGAGGCAGTATGGCTCAGGAAGCTACTGTCTGAGTATTTGATCTCCTGTTGGATGCTAATGGTATATTTTGTGACAACGAGAGTCGTGTGAAGCTTTCTGAGAACCCAGTGTTCCACGACAGGTCGAAGCACATAGAGATCAAATATCACTATATTAGGGATATGGTGTAGAGAGGAGCAGTGAAGCTCCTATATGTTGCAACAGATGAGCAGGTTGCAAATGTTTTGACGAAAGCACTAGCCAGAGTGAAGTTCGAGTACTTCAGAGAGACGCTTGGTGTTCTTCAAATTGACGACACTTCGAGGAAGAAGTGATGGACACATTTGCAGGAGCCATTTCAAGCATGGTGAGAGGAGGTTCTTTCCCATGGCTGTGGATGTAAGCGCTGGATGATAAGCATCAGGATGATGCTCCAATTACTGCTCTGTATATACATCATGTTGGATCATGTATATGTATATGCATCATGTTGGATGCAGGATATGATCAGTTTGATCATGTATTTGTATATGCATCATGTTGGATGCTTTGATCAGTTGGATCATGTATTTGTATATGCATCATGTTGGATGCTTGATATGATCAGTTGGATCATGCATTTGTCTATGCATCATGTTGGATGCTTGATATGATCAGGTGGATCATGTATTTATGTATGTATCAGGTGGATGCATTGTATGATCATGTAGATCATGTATGATGATATGTATCAGGTGGATACATTGTATGATTAGGTGGATCATGTATTTGTGTATGTATCAAGTAGATACATTGTATGCTCAGGAGGATCATGTATGATGATATGTATTATGTGGATACATTGTATGATCAAGTGAATCATGTATGATGATATGTATTAAGAAGATACATTGTATGCATCAGGTGAATGCATGGTATGATCAGGCTAATCATGGATGATGAGTATAAGGACGATGCTCTGGATGACATGCATCAGGATGATGCTATGATGATGATCAGGATGATGCTCTGATGATGATTAGGATGATCACAGATGATGAGCTTCAAGATGTTTCTCCAGATGACATGCATCAAGATGATGCTATGATGATGATCAAGATGATCACAGATGATGAGCTCCAGGATGTTTCTCCAGATGACATGCATCAGGAGGATGCTATGATGATGATTAAGATGATCATAGATGACGAGCTTTAGGATGTTGCTCCAGATGACATGCATCAGGATGATGCTATGATGATGATCATTATGATCACAGATGACAAGCTTCAGGATGTTGCTCCAGATGACATGCATTAGTATGATGCAATGATGATGATCAGGTTGATCATGTATACATCAGGATGATGTATGTTGAGTATCAGGTTGATACTCTCTGGCTGTGGACAAGTTGTGCAAGTAGCATAGAAAAATTCCTTTTAAAATCCGGACAGGTAGAGCGGTGTGCTCGTAATAGCCTGAGATGCTCTATCGAGATCCAAACAGGTAGAGCGGTGTGCTCGTAACATCCTAGGATGCTCTGAGCAGGTTTTGCTACAAATTTGCATAGAAAAGATCCTTTAAAATTTGGACAGGTAGAGTGGTGTGCTTGTAACAACCTGGGATGCTCTATCGAGATCCAGATAGGTAGAGCGGTTTGCTTGTATCATTCCTGGGATGCTCTGAGTAGGTTTTGCAAAATTTCACATAGAAAAGATCCTTTAAAATCCAGACAGGTTGAGCGATGTGCTTGTAACAGCCTGGGATTCTCTATCGAGATCCAGACAGGTAGAGTGGTGTGCTCGTAACATCTTGGGATGCTCTGAGTAGGTTTTGTGAAGGTCAACATGTAAAAGAACCTATAGTCTGTGCTAGGTTTTGTTGATGCACGTAATCAATCCTAGGTTTCACAGTATGGCCAGTGATGATGAAGACCTGTAGGTGGTGGGCCTACATCCAGCATGAAAAAGGGCTAGCGCTGTAGAAATTCCTATGATGAGTAGATTTGAGATTGATTGAGATAGCATCAGTAGTGACGATGACGATGATTCAAAGAAGAAGACTTGTGCTAGCAGATCTATGTCGAGAAATACCTTCCTAGTTAAGAGGGAGTGTTGATGTAATTGTAACTTCGGAATGTATTTCACATATATGTATATTGTATTCCTATAGAGATGTTATTATTCCTCTATACGGAAGTGTCGCCATTTATATTGTAAGTGTCATAACTTATAGTTAATGGGTTATTAGACAACCTTGATGGGGTCGTCCCTATATAAGTCATGTGGTTTAAAGGGTTATTAGACTACCGTATTGGGGGTTAACCCTATCAGCATTATGCTATGTGGTTAAGTTGAGTCCGACCTAGTAAAGGTTATTAGGCAAGTCAAGTCATGTATAAATAGAGTGCGGGACGAACTCTATTTGATTATTCACTTTCTCACTCATACACTCATTGGAGAGTGGCGCACTATTGGAGGAGGAGAAGATGCTACTAGGAGTGTATCTCTTATGCTTTGGTTTTGTATCATGGCTCTATCTATCTCTGAGGAAGTTGCGAGGTTTTTCACCTTCTTGGTTTTCCCCGATGAAACTCTGTGTCTCTTGTGTGCTTGTTTTATTATGTCCGTGATTGATATGCTATAGATATGCTGTACATGTCGTTCTCTCAGTTAAGATCCTAGATCAGATTGAGGTAAATTATGAAAAACCAACATCATTTTCCTTGTCATGGTCATCATCATCATCCTCACCATCATTATTGAGGTTTTTTAAACAAATTAAGATGGCTCTCATAGTCCAAGCCATGATCCAAGGTCAAAATATAGAGTCATACGCCATAACATTTTCCTCTATGGATCATGGGCCATGTGTAGGGCCTCTAAACATCACGTGAGTCCCATGTAAATAATCCTTAGATTACAACTAGGGCATGATGGCCATTTTTATATTTACAACATAAAGGATGGTTCTTAGAGCCTAATCCATGGTGTTAGATCGAAATCTAAGCTATTAGAACTGGAAATTATCTCAAGGTCTCATGACCTATACCACCACACAATCCTAAATAGGAAAAATTTAGCTTATGAGTAAGACATTTACCATTTTTAGTAGTTTTACATTGTGGATGGTTCTAGGAGCCTATGCCGTTTTCTAGGGCCAAAAGGTAGGACATGAAATTATGATTTTTCTGCTCATCATAAAATTCCCATTTTGACACATAATTGTTATATCATTGCTAAGGCACGAACTAATTGTTTTGTAGCTTCATCTTGTGTTTTTGACTGTCATAACCACCAAAAACTATCCATTAAACTTTATTTATATAAAAAAAAAATAAAAATAAAAAACCCATTTCACTAAATTCAAAAAACAAAAATCCCAAATTATGGGTGGGCACCAAATTTTGTCAAAATTACCAAAAATAAAAAACCCATTTCACTAAATTCAAAAAAAAAAAAAATCGTAAATTTTGGGTGGGCTCCAAATTTTGTCAAAATTACCTTCCCATCATCTTCGTGGAAGAAAAGAGCAAGTAACTCAATCTAGAGATACACTATGAAAATTTTTAGAATTCATGCAAATGGGGCTCAAAACACCTCCAAGACTACTAAGCGCTACATCACAGTGACATGAAATATATTCACAAGCATCTTGGCCATCAATAAACTATGGTTTGAACATAAAATATGCTACAACAAGGTTTTTTTCCTCATACTTTATGTGGATTGTGATAAGATACTGCGGTAAGAAGCGATGGAATGTGTTGGGGTATGGATGGGAAGTTGTTGTGGGAAGAAATGATTCAATGGAAATGTTCATTGCCAAGGCCACATCATCATCAGGTATGCATCCATATCCTCTGATCCCCTACTTTTATGCCTTTTGAATGATACCTAGTTGAAACATGTTGGGTAGAGGATAAAATCCTGCTTTTTGTCAATTACAAAGTAGATGTGGTCATTTTTGTGCTCGCTTCTCTCTCCTTTTTGTGCGATTTATGGTAAGAAATCGTGCAATTCCTCAAAATTTTTATTTTGGAAAATCCTCGTATTGATCATGGAATTATAGGGAAATGCTCAAATAAGTTCAAGACCTTACCTCTTGTGCTTGAATGATTTATTTACTAGTTATGTTCCACAGAAGCAACACCAATTGATTCATTTAAATCTATTATAATAAGTTATGGTCTAGCATCTAAACTAAATCATCTCTATGCTCTATTGAAATAAATAGACCAGCAACTAAAGAACCCGAAAAGTAGATACTGCTTTCATTTTTTCAATACTGCATCACTATACTTTGTTACTTGATCTTTCACTGGTGCACTCTATCTGTACCTGTACCTACGCATGGAGGGTGAAAATAGCTAGGCCTACTTACATGTGGAAGGGATGGGATATATACAGAACAATGGGTTCATACAGTGATGGCAAGGATCACCTTCCCCTACCATACTTGAGGATCTTTCAACACTACCCAAACATCAGTCGGGTTTCATTTACTAAAGGAAACGGGATTATCTCTCTCTATGACATACCCAAACTCTAGACATTTTATGTTATGTAGAAAACATTATGTTTTATTTTTATTATAAATTTGTATGACTATTGACCAAGTGGGGTCAAGGATGACTGTAATTGATTACTTTGAATATTTTATTATAAATAAATAAAAGTGGAGACAAACATCCAAAGGAGACTATTGAATGAGTGTTCACTGACCCACTAAGAGGAATGGACTGTGGTGGAGAGAAAACTGACACTTGGCAGCATCCTCAACTCACTTCTAACTGTTGCAAGGGGAAACTTCCCTACTTTTATGGTCATGTTCCCCAAGAAAGTGGAACTGAGCAGGTGGCTCATTTACTAAATAAACTGACCAAAGACCTAGGCATGCTACTTATATACCCATCGAATTTAGTAGGAGGTTGTTCATTCTTACATTGCGATAATTTCTAATTACAAGAGATTCGATGAGGGGAAGGTTAGAAGTGCTTGAGTGAACTAAGATTGCATTATGAAATAGTGCAGCCACATTGCTGAGCTCAATATTGCTAAAAGTAGGATGTACTACTGCTGAGTTGCAAGGGAATTTATTCCATTACTCCACACAGCATCTTTGTCCTGGTGGTTCAGTGAACATGCTCGGGGATGCTAAGGCAAGTAACTTGGATATCTTCAGGAGCAGGTTGGGTGGAACGGGATCCTTTGGCTGTTTGTTTCTTCTACAGTTACCAAGTTCATATTGTGTTATCTTATTTAATTTTCTGTCAAAGTATTATTAAGGCTTAGAATGTATTATGATAGTTGTTTACTATTTATTTCTAAGTATATTGGATTGCTGATAAATTTTTTACTTCTACAAATTTTCCACTTGAAATTCTTTATATCATCCAGGATAAAATGCTAAATGATTAGTTAAATATAACAGTTTTGATTGACAGAGTAAAATGCTTCCCTGCATTTTTCCACACACTGTTTCCATTGTCCTACTCTATTACAGGGAAGATGAAATTATAATAGATTCGAATGATTTAGTTTTCATGAATAAATCTAACTTATTTCAGTCCTTTGATTGTTATCTGCCCCTTCAATAAAACATCACTGATTCTAATTAGGAACCAAAAGTATTTTTTTTCATGCAAAGGTTTAGCAACAGAACTTCTAATTTTTATACAAAATAGAATATTATTCTCAGTATTCATTCTAGAAGATAACTATAGAAACATTTCTATCTTCTGTCTAAATCTATTTAGCTCACAACAATACATTTGTAAACAACATAAAAAGTAATTGTTTCTCAAAAATTATTATAGAAAATAATTTATGTATAAATAATATTATGTAAAACCCTAATAATATCGAAAAACATAGTACAAGAGTTTGCATTTAAGTAAGTAATGATCAAGCATCTACGTATACAATTATATAATAATGTAATTGATATTGATAAACTAACAATAATAACTCAAAATTTACATAAAGATAAGTAGATAGCCTATCGATGTTCCAGGGTTGAAACCCTGTGATTGTAGTTTCATTTTGTAAACCATTTGACATAATTTCTCTTTTCTACATAATAATTATACACCAGTCTAGGGTTCGAAAACCCTCGGCATAAACCTTTTAAACATACTGTAAGTACTTACTGTAGAATACTTAAGACCCAATATTACAGACATTGGCAATTAATAATTAAAATCGCAGAAGTCATACTGTCTCACATTCAATGACATAATATCAATTTTCCATTTTAGATAACGAAGAATGTCGAGAATGGCAAGAGGTCGTGGGTCTGGTTATGGATGAGCTCGGTTATGGATGAGCTCGCGCTAGGTTTTCTGTGGTGCGTCGATTTTGATTTCTCTCATGTTTGAATAGTGCCCTGCCATGCTGGGTCCCCAGCAGCTGGCTGGTGGAATGCCCCAGGATGGATCCCCTGACGGGATAATCACCCATGCGCAGGAGAAGATCGGGTCTGGAGATGCTAACAAGGGGATCGGGGGAGTGCGGCTGCTGGCTCAGGGAGGCTGCATGCCTAAATCCTGTATGATCTCGGTGATAACGATTCGAGCAGAAAGGGTGAGAGAATGAGTAGAGAAGTGGAAGGAAACAACCCTAACTGGTAAGTTTATTGGCATCTAGCCCAAGGAACGGGATCTGATTCGGTGGATCAAGCAAACCTAGAACCCAAAAGGTCAATATGATCTCCAGCTGGGTGCAAAGGGCTTTTTCACCATGATTTTCTTTAATATGGAAGATCGCGATAGAGTGCTTGAAGGAGGGCCTTATTTCTTTTTCTCTGCGGGATTATATCTCAGACCGTGGAGAGAAAGATTTAACCCGGACACTGAGGCAGTTAAAATGGCACCAGTATGGATCAGGCTTTATGCATTACCATGTGAATTATGGGTTATGGAAATCCTCCAAGACATTGGTAATGCCCTAGGGGAATTTGTCAAATTGGCAGATCGAACCCGACAGCTAAGATATACTGATTGTGCCCGGATCTGCGTTTATATGGACCTTTCTAAGGATTTACCAGAGGCAATTACTCTGAACTATGAGGATGAGGAATGGGTCCAGGCGCTGGACTATGAGCAGCTCCCATTTAGGTGTAGATCCTGTCATGAATATGGGCATTTCAGTAGGAATTTCCCTCATAATGTTCTAGTGACTCCTCCCCCAGATTCAGATCCTAAGGGTAGCAAAGATAAGGATGTCTTTACGCAGGTAAAAAGCACACAAAGATCTAAACCAAGAGAAGCTCAGAAGAAGGGTGGGAAAAACAAAATGGAAAATGGTAAGGCTACCCTAAATCCTTTCCAGATTTTGGAAGAGGTGGATGAGAATGGTGAAGAAAAGAAGAAGGTGAAGGAGAACACGGAGGTGAATGCGAGAGAGGGAGAAAGCAGCAAGATGGATGAGCTAGATGCAAAACAATCGGAAGAGATGTTTATCTCTCCCCTGGCCCCTCCTACAGAGGATTTTCCGGTGATCATGGAAGACGACGGGGAGGAGGAAGTTGATCTAGGGGATCTGTATCTCGATGCAATTGAGAAGGAATGTGAGAAGAAGGGTAGGGGTTATGTACCCAGATCACAACTCGAACTTCTCCAAGAGGCCATCATCAAAACTAAAGTCTCTTAGAAATTGGGTATTAGGGTTGATCCCCAATCTGGGTTTAAACGTAAGTCCTCTTCGGATGACCCAAAGAAAGGAAGGAAGTCAAACAAGCAACGTATTTCCGAGTTTGGGGTGAATCTCATTGAATCTGGGATGTACCCTATGATTAGGGAAGCTCTGTCTGAAACCCCGAAAGTTTCCCAATGAGGATCGTGACATGGAATATCAGAGGGTGTAATCACCCCAGGAAAATCAGGTCGTTATCTAGAAAAGTGAAGCAGGAGAGCTTGGATGTTTTATTCTTACAAGAAACCAAATGCTCTATGGAAGTAATGGAGAGAAATGTCCAAAATATTTGGAAGGGTACAGGAATCATGGCAATTGATTCCATTGGCATGGCAAGAGGCATAGCAATCTTGTGGAACCCTATATCCATCCTTTTATCCATCTGGCGGGCCAACCGTTTTTCTCTTAGCTGTGATTTCCATATCATGGATTCTGCCATTAAGGGCTCTCTTGTCAATGTCTATGGCCCTAGCATTGTCCCTCTAAAAGATTCCTTCCTTCTGTTTCTGTCTCGGTTATCCCTGCAAGCTTCTATGGGCTCATGGATTGCGGGAGCAGACTTTAATTTGATTTCTTCTCTGGAGGAAAAAAAAGGCAGACGCAGAACCTTGGACAGATTCCAAGAGAATTTTTTAGACATTCTTTCTCAGAATCATTTGGTTGACATTGAAACGGGGAATGGATGGTTTACATGGAACAACAAGCGTGGTGGGCCCCATCTTGTTGCTTCTAGGTTAGACAGATTCCTGACATCGAAAGATATTGCGTGCGAAATGGGGGAAGTCAACTCCTGCATTCTTCCCAATGCTGGCTCTGATCATTGGCATATCTCCCTCTCCTGGGATCTTTCTTCCAATAATTTCCCTAAGCCCTTTCGGTTTGAGCAGTTTTGGTTGGACCACAAGGATTTCAAAGACTTGGTGGGGAAATGGTGGGAGGAATGCACCCCGCAGAAAGGCTAAAAAATGTACCAGTTCCAGCAGAAACTCAAAATGCTCAAATCCAAGATTCTCTCCTGGAATAAGGACGATTTCAGGAACATTTTTTAGGACAAAAAGAAGCTAATTCTGGAGCTAGAGGTTATCCAGAAAAAAGGGATGGAAGGTGGATGGAATGATGAGTTGAGGGAGCATGAACACACCTTGTTGGGGGATCTTGACGCTCAGGAAAGGCAAGAAGAAACTTACTGGAAACAAAAATCCAGAATTCAGTGGCTACAACAAGGAGACAGAAACACCAAGTTCTTCCATAACTCAGTAGTTCAAAATAGACACAAATCCAAGATATCCAAACTTCTGAAGTTTGATGGAGGCACTGCTGAAAGTAGGGAAGATATCGAGGCTGAGCTCATCCAGCATTTTGAGACTGTTTTGAAGGAAGACAGACCTGATAGAAGTCCGGAAATTACCCAGATCTCTTCCCTTATCCCACACATTATTTCTCTTGAGTAGAACGAGATGCTATCTAAATCTATCTCTTTACTTGAGGTGGAGGAAGCTGTGCACCAAATGGATTTGGGTAAGGCCCTTGGACCGGATGATTTCACCACCAATTTCTTCTCCCACTTCTGGGACTTTATTAAGGTGGAAGTGCACCAACTGGTGGAAGAATCTTGCTATTGTGGCGGAGTCCTGCGTGCTTTCAACACCACCTTTTTGTCCCTAATCCCTAAGGAAGAAGGGGCTGACTTGCCAAGAAATTTTAGACCCATAGCCTTATGCAATGTTATCTACAAAATCATTTCTAAAGTCATATCTAATAGATTGAAACCTTTGCTCCCAACCCTTATCCCCCCCGAACAATATGGCTTTGTTGAGGGAAGACAAATTGTGGATGGGATCCTTTTTTTCCACGAGACTCTTCACTCTCTCAAAGTTCTGAAGAAACCTGGGATGATGTTAAAACTTGATATTGGAAAAGCCTATGACAAACTAAGCTGGAAATACATGAGGGAAATGTTGCTTGCTTTTGGCTTTGACTTAGTCTGGGTTCAATGGGTCATGAATCTTGTTTCAATTCCATTCTTCTTAATGGTTCACCTACAAAGTTGTTGCAAGCTTCGCGTTGTATTAGACAAGGTGACCCTCTGTCTCCCTTCCTGTTTATCATTATGGCTGACGGTCTCAGTAGAATTCTGAATCACAAAGTGGCCACTGGGTTTATCAAAGGGCTCAGACTTCATGATGAGATGGATAGACAAACTCATCAACAATTTGTAGACGACACCATGTTAATGGGGCACCCTTCAGTCCAAGAAGCCAGAGGTCTTAAGAAGTGTCTAGATTTATTTGCTAAAGCATATGGTCTGGAGGTTAACCCTCAGAAGTCTTAGGTGTTCTTTCTAAATACCCCAAGGGTTACTCAACTCAACATTACCAGAATCCTAGGCTTCTTGATGGGATCCTTTCCTTCTAAGTACCTAGGGGCTCCACTGACAATGGGCTTAATTCGATCGGCTTCCTGGCAAGAGTTGTTGGATAGAATGAAAAGGAGGCTAACAAGTTGGACTGTGCATCCCTTGAATTTCCCTAGCATATTAACTCTTGTCAAGTCAGTTCTCCAATCCATGCCGGTCTATTTGTTTTCCATGCTCTCAGCTCCTAAGTCCATGTTGAAGGCTATCTAGGGAATCCAAAGATCCTTCCTTTGGGGCTGTCGGGAATCAAAGGGGAAGTTTTCCTTGGTTGGTTGGGATAAGATTTGTAAACTAAAGGCTAATGGTGGTCTTGGCCTCAGAGATCCAGAAGTCCTAAGTGAATTTTTTGGGGCCAAAATCTGGTGGCGTTGGTGCACCCAACAGGGGAAGCTTGGGCTAAACTGTGGCATATCAAATATGCCAAGGACAGGGAGATTGGGCAATTAGTTCGATTTAATGAGGCTCATCGGGGTTCTCACATTTGGGAAAAATATTTTGCAGCTAGAAGTCTGGTGTAGGATCATTGCTTTTGGGAAGTTCAAAATGGGAGGGAAGCAAATTTCTGGGATGATTCCTGGAACCAGTTTCCAATTCTAGGCTCTGATCCATGCTGGCATCTTTTGAAGGAATCAGGTCTTTCTCTCGGAAAACTGAAAGTCCACCAATACTGGGATATTTTTGTTATGGAAGGGCCTAGGGTGTGGCTGAAAGCAGAAAAATGGGCTGATGCATCGGAGGGGGCCATTTTAGAAGATTTTGACCAGATGATGAGGGATAGATTCATCCGACTCAATGACGCAAGTGACAGACTTCGGTGGGGGAATTCTCCTAAGGGTACCTTCAGTATTCATGAATCCTATAACTTATTCATCCCGGAGGAGGAGAAACCACGGAAAGTTTGGTCAAAGGTTTGGCAAATGAACAAGTGGCCAAAAGTGGCTGTCTTCTGCTGGCTGGTGGTTTGGAAGCATATTCTCACTAGTGAAAATTTGAGGAAAAAGGGTATATGTGGCCCATCCAGGTGTCCTCTCTGCCTTCAAGCTGAGGAAGGCAGTGGTCATCTGCTTGATTCCTGGTCTTTTGCTTCATCTATTTGGGATCGTGGGAGTTCAATTTTTTGTAAATGTTATCGGGTGAGAGGCAATCCAGACATGTCTTTGGATGCCTGGGATCTCAAATCCTTCTCTAATCCCATCATCGGAATGTTATGGCACATATATTTGGGAATGGTCTTATGGGCTCTATGGAAGGAGCGCAATAACCGAATTTTCAGGAATCGCATCAACAAGGAGGAAATTGTCTGGGCTAACCTTGTTAGAAATATGGCGGAGACCATTCGCAATCAACAATGGATGGACAAAGATAAAGAGATGTCCATTGAAGATAAGTGAATTGCCGACGGGTGGGGATTAAAGATTTCATATTTAGAGGGTCTTCGTAGGAAGTCTATGGCACCTTCGCCAAATGTGCAGTCTCGATGGTCGCCCCCACCTCCTCGGTGTTTCAAGATCAATTTTGACGGTGCTTCTCGTGGCAACTCGGGAGCAACAGGGTTTGGGGGAGTTTGCAGGGATTGGACAGGCAAGATAATGAAAGTTTTCTATGGTGCCATAGGCCATGATTCGAATAATTCTGCCGAGTTGGATGGGCTTATCCATGGGCTCAGTCTGTCTCTTTCCGAATCGTGGCTTCCCCTGGTTCTGGAGGGTGATTCTCTTATCATCGTGAATATGGCACAGAAAATGTCATTTGGAAAATCCTTGGAGCATGTCTCGTCTAGTTAATGCTTATTGTCTAAACTGGAACATATTAGATCTCTTCTGGTCAATCATCCTGCCATTTCTTTTTCCCATGTAAAAAGAGCGGCTAACAAGGTGGCGGACCACCTAGCCAATCATGGAGTTGACACCGGTTTATCGTTTTGGTGTGGTAAACTGGATGATTTTGTCGTGAGCGAATGGGGCTAGATGTGCTTCCAACTGGCTCTGAATGACGCAGCAGGGGTGGGGGTGGTGACGTCTAATGATAGGACCTCAACCCATCACAGAGCATATAACTTGGCAGGTACTGTTCAGGATGCTTGTGCTGGGCTACATCAGCACTAGTTTCACTCGGAGTATTAATTGCTTCATCAATGAAAGTTATGAGTTGGTACTCCCGAGATAGGGATGATGCGATCAATAAGACCTGCAGCAATCTTCCTGCTTGTCCTTTTGATAGCTCTGAGATTTTGAAGGCTCTTTGGATGATGACGTTCTGGTACTGCCTCATGTTTTTCCATCATTTTTTGGGAGATGGCCTCTGTCACCTTTTCCTTATTAATTCCCCTTCCAAGTCCGGTTCATTCCCCATTCCTTATCTTTGCTGGCAGTCTAGCTGTTTTGGTGTCTGCAGGATTGAGTTCTGTGGAAGTTTTCTTGTTTTCTTTCCCAGCTGCAAGTCTGGTTTTGCTTGCCACTTTGTCTTATGGCTCCAAAGTGGAAATCCCCTGAGAAAGAGGTGGGGGGCTTGTCGGGGACCCTGGGCTCCTAGTTTTGCAGAACTACCCGTGCCTCTACTCTGTCGCTTCTACGTGAGGAGGAAGATTTCCACCAAAAATGCATCCCTCGGACCATTCAGGAGGAGCTTGGGGGGATGGAGAAGGAACTCTGGAACGAGGTTAAGGATTTTTCAATGGATGAAATCCGCAGGGACATTGAGGATTGGATCCACGATCCGGGAACGACCACTGGTAGAGTTTCGCTCTATGAGAGAATTCTTATGAACTATTGGGTTACTAAAAATTTGATGGCTAATGTCCTCATGGACGCGTTCAATAAATGGTGAGGGGATGAGGAACCTGTCCGCTCTTGGAAAATGCATAACCTTGACATCAAAGTTATGCATTCCAAAGTGGATGCTATTGCTAAAAAGATGGGTATCATTTTTGTAGTTCAACGTGGCAGCAGTGGAGACGTGGGCGGTTGCAGCCGAGTTGATACCTCGTGACGACAGGAGGAGATTTCAGAAGCTGGTCAGTCTCAGCCCATCAATTTCAGTCTGAGCCCGGTAGTTGTTGAACACTGCCTGAAGATTATCACCCTAGTCTAAGGTGCTTTTCATCAATTTTTGGTTTTATGGCAAGGAAACCATGGAAGCTGTGACGGCATTTAGTTTTTATATGTCTGATGTCTTTTATGTTAGCATAAATGCCGAACTTGAGTCAAAACTGTGCAGTTCTGTTTTCTTAGACATGTTGATCTACTATTTGGCATCTGAGCCGGGAGTTTTTGATAGCCTAATTCCTTTTTGTGAATTGAAAGGGGGGACCTTGTTTGACCTCTGTTGGTCAAGGTCACCTCTGCCAAGGATGAATAGTTCTGTATCTTCTATGAACCAGTAATATATATAAGTTTTTATTTACAAAAAAAAATGAAGACTGCTGAGAACAAATCCTACCAGCTCTATATTTTCCAAATGATTTTAAACATAACAAAACTCTTTAAAGTTATATTTATACTATTAAAGGGATTAATGCAGGATAGGACCGAGGGTTCGATCCTCTGTAGGCCACATTTAATAATTACACCTAAATTCCTTACGGCAGGGTATCAACCCAGGTTCACGGCCAGCTATTACAAACAGTATTAAGACAAAACATTACTACATATATGAACAACGATGGGCCTTGCCCCATTAAAAATCAAGGATTGTAATATAGCTAAGGATTGGCTGATAGTATGTTCGCCATCCTTTAAAACTAAACCATAATTATCTTCTGGAGAAACAAATTAAAATTTTATTTATAAACCAAAGGAAATCGTTGAGAATCGAACGAGAGCTTCAAAGCTAGGGAGCAAAAAAACTCTAGTCTTAATACTAATTGCAAAATGCCATACAGCTTAAACAATTTACAAATCACTGTAAAAAACCAAAGTCTGAAACAAAATTCGAGTTCTCAACTATCCGACGAAGAACGGTTGGTGTCAAAGTTCATCATATAACTGCGAAGTACTTGGGATACCCTTGGGATGTCATCGAGGCTTACCAGGGACTTTGAGATCACCTCCCTGTCAAGCCAAACCCAAAACATTTTGCCACGATAGAACCTGGAAAAAAACATATCAACAGTGGTTAAAAATTTTACCAAGCTGTAAAGAATAAGATTGTAATAATGTGTCAAATCTCAACGAGTTAAGGATAGACTCGGATATCACCTATAACTTTCGTCGTACATTTTAAGTGCTTCGACAGAGAATATCCACACTAGTTTTTCTAACAACTAACGAGGTAATGGTACCATCCTGGTATCAAAAGGATTCAACCGAGAACCCTGCAAGGGTCGACTAATCAGCCACAACAACGGTGTCCAGGTGACCACTAAGGCCCAGCAAAACACTACATCGAGACCTGTAAAGAACCCTGGTGCATCACTTGGTGTTAACATATAGACGAGAGGTCTCCATATCGAACCCTGGGAGAGTTCGCAGCCATGAAAACTTAAAACCCTAGAAAAACGCAGAGCATGTCGGCCTGTCCCTCTATTTTTGCAAATGAAATGAATTACAAAGGGGATGGAGATATCAATGCAGGTTAGGGTGAAACCCAAACCCGAGACCATCCTGGAGATCTACGGTGTAGATCCTGCCACGAGGTAGAGCTAGTATACAACCACCAAACCTCCTTAATTAGCATTTAAAGTCACAGCTATCAAAGCTAGGTGCTTTGCTAGCACATAAGTCCACACATTCAAATCCATGTATAGATCAACATTTAAGGTTTTACGTAACAAAGGTTTCCACCGTGTTCCATGTTCCATTCACATGAAGATTTCCACGAGAGTTGTCACCAAGAAATCCACCATATTTCCGTTATTAAACCATAAATACCTTAGTACTGGTTCGAAGTGCCTGCCAACACACCATTTCACTACGGTGTTATTTACATGTCACTTAACATTGCATAGTTAGTAAGCTAAGAGTTAGGGTACTATGTTTGCATCATAATCAAGCAACATTGCATAGTTTCCATACATATAGTTTATTCATATAGTCGCATATGTATAGTTTATGCATATAGTTGATGCTTATGGTTTATGTAATTTGAAATCGCATATTAACCATAGTCGCAACATATAGTATGGTCAAACCATTTTTATGGTCATAATGCATATTATAAGTATTAGGTCATAGCCTATTAAAATGGAAAGGTATTACAAAGTATTCTCCATAGTTTTGGTTAGGATAAGTTATCACCTTGTTTTCTTCAATAGATAAAACCAATCAAAACATATGAATACAAAATATATGGAGATAACCAAATCCAATTGTACAATTTATACCTGAGTTTGTTTGCAAGGAAGATATTTTCTCTACGCATTAGTATTTTTACTATAAAGGCTAACATGGTACTGCAAGTTTAATCTGAAATGCATTAATATAATTCAGTTGAAATTTCTCTGTCTTACCTGCATTCTGCAAATAGATTTTATGAGCATTAGCTAGTAATAGCTAAGTAAGCCTCGGGGCGTACAAAAGGACCCCTTTATTACAGTGAGACGATCAATTTGTCTCTAGAATAAAAAATGTATAACATAGAACGCAAGTAACATTTTGTATGCTAACAATAAAGTACATAATGAAAGCATTGAAATATTCAACATCCTGACGTTGGCTTCACGATAATTGACTTTACGACTTTGTAAGACACTAGTTAAGTTAACAGTTGTTAAGACAAATGTTTTGATTCCTAAGCAATTTAAACTCTTAGTCATTAATGACAAATTTTAAGAAGTTGTTATCATTAAGCACTTTGTTTAGCATTTGATTGTGTTTAAGATTAACATTTTTTATACTTCCGCACAACAAACACAAGAAGATATTGCTACTTGAACAATTTTAATTTTTAGTGAATTTTTGGGGATGTTACATGTGGTATCAGAGCGCAAGTTCAAATACTAGGCCTGAAGTGGCTCACTCGCGCAAATAAGAATTTAGGACAGAATTGCAAATTACTGATTTTAATTATTTTGTTTTTAGTTTCAGCATTTTATAAATCTAGAGTGCAGGTATGGAAGGACCAGCAGAGTTGGCTGAGGACAGGTCCCTTAATTACAAACATAATAATAATGAACAAGGGCACATTAATGCAGAAAATTTGTTTGTCGAATTGAATGATAATTCATTTGAATTATTAAGAACAGCAAAAGATTTAAAAATTGAGATAAAAACTATTAAGGAAGAAAATGAACTAATCCTGAAGGCTCAAGAGGATCTGAATCAAATCCTACTGAATAATTTTCATAAAAAGGATCAAGATAAAGAAATAGAAAATAATGTTAAATCTCGAACTATGTCCTACCAACGTAATGATAAAAAGGTAAAATTAACTAATTATGACATCAGTTCATCTTTTGAATTTGATAAAAGGGCACACAGGAAAAAGCACAAATATTCTAGTGATAGTAGTGACAGTTGTTGTTCAGGATTTATACCTTATAGTGAGGAGATGGACACTAACAACTAGGCGGGGTTGATTGGTAAACACATTGATTATATTGCATTTAATTACTGCAAAAGAAAGAGATCAGAATTGAGAGAAATACCTCTTTTCGACGGTTGGGCCTAGCTTTTGCTTGGTCTCTCCCTTGATATCCTACTTACTCTTCTGCTTGACGAACCTGCAATACAAAAGATACCTTCCTCAACGTATCTTGGATATAATGAATATGATGAAAGAATAAACAACTTGATCATCAAATATAACAAGATATTAATCCAAATGAATATGCAATCTAGTAGACATTCAATTTGGGACAGGAAGGGTGTTTCAACCTTTTTATTGTCAAAGAAACATGAATCAGTACAATATACCTGACGTGTAGAGATGTTTCTGCAACCAGATCCTGGGCTCCTGCTCTTCACTCTGACTTGGGAATTCCTCTAGCGTAACAGTACTCACAACATTCTTTCTAAGTCATTATGACTAACTCCTCTCATGAATCTTCCTTGTATTTATGGGACAAGGGAGGTAGTTTAGATCGAGAGGTGGTTGAATTAGGAGGTTGGGGAAGTTGCAAAACCAAATTCAACTAATCCCAATTCGTCAAATTAATATATTTTTGATTTCATCTTAAGATGTATGCGGGTTTCATACAACAAGAGTAGCATACAGGAAGCAACTTCTATGCTTTACAACATGCATTTACAACTTTTTGGGATATGTATGCTGGTTGTCCTTGAGGAAAGTAGGGTATTTTCTCAAGGTGTACGCTGGTCTACTATGAAAAGAGGGGCGTACATGAGGCAAAATTAGGAGAAACTGCAAAAATCTCAGTTGAAGAGTATATTTCTAGCAGCAAGTCATCTAGGTAAATCAAGCTCTTCAACCTAGGTGTCCTATTGTGTGATCAACAGGGTAATGTGATCATGAACGTGCTAGGTCTAGGAAATGCCCCTTTTTGGCGATCCTTATTACATCATTTTTCCCTAATTACACCCTATTTTCATAAGCTATACCTATGCCTTTTCTCCAGATCAACCAATGATATCGACAGGTATAATTCGTTATTGCTTTATTTATTTTATGCCTAAGATTGTTAAGGTTTTAGATCCAAGTCCTTGGTTTATGCTAATCTGTGTGATTTCATTTAGTCAAGGTCTGAAGCATAGTTGTATCAACGAAATGGCGCCAGCTATTACTCTTCAAAGCCCAATACTCATAACTCCAAGGGATAGCACACTCATCCACGAGAATCTGTAACAGGCCTCCACTGAAACAGAACCCAGCTGCAACAGACAGATCGCATTCCAGCATGCTAAATCCGTTGATCCATTGATTACCGGAGTAACAACTCCTTCATCAGTAACAACCTTGTTTAATACGGTTGTAACAGTTAGTTGTAACTCCGTAGCATGAATATCATAGATATTCATTGCTGCATGATTTTAGTGGATCGTGATCTGTACTTTCAATGTATAAATATGAGAAGGCTCTTGTAGCCTGGGGTTGGACAATTGCCATTTTGCATAAGCTATAACAGAGCAATGAGACTGTCAATTTCCATCATTAATATGAGAGCAAAGTTCTTCATTTTTGTGTCTTAATTTGTTGTGATTCTCAGCGTCTTTGTTAGAAGGCCAGGGCCCGCCTTCTCACAGAGATAGCCGGTTTAAGTAGGTAGGTTAATTTAGCTTTCTTTCTGTGTGTGGTGTGGAATATTTATTGTAGATGTTACTGTTAGCTGCAACAGAGGTTAGCTTTCCTTTTGGTAGTTCACGATTGCATCTTGAATATCTGTAACAGAGTGGTGTGATAGTCGACTATGTAGGTTAATTCAATTTAATGCATGTGTGTTCGAATAAGTTGTAACAGCCAATCTCAATTCCAATATCTTCTAGTTGTTTATGATTTGTAAGATTTCCAGTAATTATCAGTTAGGGTTCAAGCTTATGTATAGATTCTGGTTGCTGTTGTATCTTCAATTGGTTTATTAGAAGAGGAAGATTGTGATTGAGTAATAGTAGCTACTAGATGGATCATTTTGGTAAAGATTGAATATTGTAGTTTGATAATTATAGGATTTAACTTCTTGCAAAAGTAATCTAGTTTATTTCTATTCTTAAATTTATAACTGCTAGGTTGATCTCTGTAGGAAGATAGCTGCAATTGAATTCCTAGATGTATGAAGTAGATTAGTTCTTTTATGGGATAAGTTTGGATGGACAGACTGGTAGGATTATTATCTTCAATTAGTTAATCAATTGCTTGTCATGTTTATGCATAGATTGTGCTTGTTGCCATTGAGATAAAAGACCTCCCTAGGTTTGACAATTTATATTGACCATCTTGTGTGTTAACTTTAATTAATTGACATATAGGGTGACCAACATTTTGGTGCCGTTGCCGGGGATGGTAATAGATAGATAGAGTTAGTAGTTGGTTTCATTTGATTTCATTTTAGTTTAATTGTTTACAGCATGCATGAATACAAGAAAAACAAATCGGGAACCCCCTTTGAATACTAAGATTGCAAGTGGAAGAGGTCGAGGTCGTAATGCATGTCAGGGAAGACATACATACATTGATGAAATAATTGCTAGAGATTATTCTTCCACTAGACCACCACGGACATCTACAGGTAGGGGAAATTATGTTCCTCCCAATCTTGAGCATTCAGCATCAACAATGGAGAATACAATAGGACCTTCAACTCCTGTTGTAGAAAATAAACCTCCTGAAGATAAGGGAAGTGTTGTAGGTGCACCAGATAGAAAGGAGATCTATCAAACCAACGGAACCATAGATACTAAAGAATTGTGGTTGGATACTCGCCACATAGAAGAGGAAGAGAGAAGGTGAGAAGAAGAGAGGAGAAGAGAAGAAGAATCCAAAGCAGAGGAAGAACGCATAAAGGAAGTTGTTGAATTTTGGACTAGAACCATGGCTGGTAGAGAACATGAAGGGGAGAAAGAACATGGGGAGAACCGAGAAGAAGGAGAAAATAATCATCCTGGTAATACCGTGGCTACATTAGAATTCCCCATCCTCCAGACACCTGGAGCATCCCCCATGAAAAATATCTCACCATTAGTTCTCCCAAATTTTCATGGTAAGTCCTCTGAGGATCCTGATGAGTTTCTTTTTGAGTTTGATATCCTTTGTCGTAGCTATGATTACACCTCTACTATTCAGAAGTTGAACTTATTCCCAGCCACCTTGAAAGGAAATGCTCTACACTGATTCATGAGTCTGGGTCGTGAGACCATTACTACTTGGGACCAAATGAAAAACACCTTCCTTTCCAAGTACCAGGAATACTGTAGAACTAGGGATAGAAAGGAGGAGTTGTTTAAAATGGTTCAGAAGGATGAAGAAAGCTTGGAAGACTTTGTGGAAAGATTGTTTTACAATTTGCAATGATCTGGTCACGCTAAGATTGGCAAGGATGTGCTCAAGAATATTTTAGTACGAGGAATTAGAGAAGACTGCCTTGATATGTTGAATTTGCTAGGAAAAGGGGACATCTCGAAGGAACCTTTCGAGAAGATTGTTGAATTATGTCGAAGGTATTCCAGGGAATCTTCTAGAATCAACAAATGAGACAAAGTTCGAGACCGGGATGTCTTCACTAGGACTCAGAAGTCAGCTAGTGGAGGGGCCACTTGAGCAGAAATAGGAAACTTACTAGAGAATTTTAAAATAGACATGGTGAGCTCTGTTTCCTCAGAGTTAGATGTCATGAGAGCAAAGCAAAAGCAAGTAGTAGAATACCTTACACTTGGTGTATTATGTCCTAAATGTAGGAAATAGCATCCACTGAAAGAATTCCCGCTGGACAAAGTAGAGATATGTAAGATATGTGAACTGGAGCATGATACCAAGAAATGTCCTTCATTACCTATGGTCAAAGCAGTCCTGCAGGCATCCATTCCGGATGTGGAGCCAGCTTACTTCATGGCACAGAGGAAACCATGGCAGCCTCACAATCAAGGTATGAATCCAGACCCATCATTTGTTATGAATAATATGAATGGAATGAAGAATATGCATAATATGAATACACAATCTCCTTCACATTATTCTAACAATCAGTGGCATCCATCTCAAAACCCAATGCATAATCCTAATCCATGGACACCATGGTCACAACAGTCAAACAACCAAGCTCCTTGGAATTCCAACTGAAGAAATTCTTACCAAGGAAATAATTTTCCCCATCACCAGACTCAGTATCAACAATACTCTCCTCAACAGTATCAACACCAACATTATCAGCAACCACAACTCCCATTCCAAAACAATGCCGCACCTCTGAATGCACCACTTCGACCACAGTTACCTACACAACCTAACCCGAACCCAAACAATAAAATAGTCCATCAATTCGAGACTGCCAACATGCATGCGTATTCCATCACCCAAATTCCCTACAATGATATAAAATTACGATCAGGAAGGGTGGTGGAACATATTATCACTGAGGATGTTTCATCCCCAGTGATTGAAACTGGAGTGAATCAACACTATGAAAATATGGTTAATTCAGCAAGCCCCATCATTGAGGATGTTGATACTCCTACCAAGACAGTAGCTGAGACTCAAAGAGTAACACACGAAATATCACAACCTACACAGTTGATGAGAGAACTGCCATACCCTGAATGATTGGTCCTACAGAAAACAGTGGAACAACCCCGATTCGATCTCGTGGGAGAATTGAAAAATTTGTATGTTAAAATTCCACTGTTATTAGACCTCCATGATGTGCCCATTTATGCTAAGACTATTAGAGATTTATGTGTCAAGAAACCAGGAAGAAGGACCAGGGATCCCCCCACTGTCCATGTATTGGGAAAAATTTCAGAATTAATAATGGGGAAGGCCCTTGTGGCAAAATACGATGACCCTGGTAACTCGACTGTTATAGTCAACATAGGGAACATGCAAATCCCCAATGTCTTGGTAGATTTAGGCACATCTATTAATGTTATGACCATAGATATTGTGAAGAAAGAGGGACTCACTAACCTTCGGTCGACCCCTATTGTTTTGGAACTTGTTGAGAGATCAATGATCAAGCTTGAGGGGATCCTAGATGACCTCATGATCTCAGTTGACTCGTGGGAATACCCTACGGATTTCGTGGTGTTACAGCTGAAATCCTAGTTGGGGGGACACCCACTGATCATGGGAAGACCATGGTTGGTCACAGTAGATGCATGTATCACCTATCGGTCAGGGTCTATGACCATTTTAGATGGGACTGAGATCAAGAACCTAACTTTGTACCCTCCATCTCGGCCAAGCATTGATGCTGAAACTCCATTGTAGGTAGATGTGGAGGAGGAAGAAGGTGTGCAGCCGTTATTAACAATAGGGAGAGCCTTAACGTTTAAAGATGAAATAGAGGATGATTCCATTAATCGTTTCATTAGTGAGCCCATGTCAGTCAATAAAAATGTCTATCAAATCTTGGACAGTACTTTAGCTGCAACAAAGCAAGAAAATCTTACAGAAGAAACTCTAATCGATGATGCCAGCATAATTCCAGTACTCAAAAATTCAAAGAGTGTTCCAGTAGAAATCGAGCCAGGGAAAACATTAAATATTAATCCCAATCTTATGCCTAGCGAGCTGGAATAGCTAGTCACTCTGCTGAAACAACGTAGGGGAGCTTTCACTTGGGAGTACACAAACATGAAAGGGATTCCTTCCAATCTGTGCACCCATCACATTTATATTAAGAGCGACTCCTGGATTTTGTGTCAACCACAACAAAGGATGAACCCGAACCTAAGGGACATAGTGAAAGAGGAGATCCAAAAACTTTTGGAAGTAGGATTTACATACCCAATTTCAGACAGTGACTGGGTTTCCCCACTTGTGATTGTGACAAAGAAGAATGGGAAATGGAGGGTCTACGTGGATTACAGAGAATTAAACAAAGCAACACAAAAGGACCACTTCCCCTTAACTTTCATTGATCAGGTCTTTGATACCTTGTCTGGGAAAAAGTATTTTTCCTTTCTGGATGGCTTTAGTGGCAACAACTAGATCCAGATTACTCCAGAAGACCAGGACATAACCACTTTCACCTGTCCATGGGGGAATTTTGCATACCGAGTACTTCCTTTTGGGTTGTGCAACGCACCAGCTACGGTTCAGAGGGCAGTGATTGGAATCTTTTCAGAAATGGTAAATGATTGCATGGAGGATTTTATGGATGAATTTACTCCATATGGTGACAGTTATGAAGAAGCACTGAAAAACATAGAAAAGGTCTTGAAACGCTGTGAACAAATCCAACTCTCTTTAAGCACTGAAAAGTGCCATATGATGATGAGTGAGGGAACAGTGCTGGGGCACTTCATCTCTTCTGAGGGTATCTAGGTAGATCCATCCAAAATCAAGGTAATTGAAAATATACCAACTCCTGGGACACAAAAGGATGTACGCAGCTTCTTGGGGCATGCTGGTTATTACAGAAGGTTCATAGAAATTTTTTCCAAACTAGATTCTCCTTTGTTTACTTTGTTGATGAAGGATGCACAGTTTGTCTAGAATGATGCATGCCAAACAACGTTTACTGAGCTAAAGAAAAGGCTATCTACAACACCCATCTTACGAGGGCCCAAATGGGCTTTTCCTTTTCATATTTCTTTGGATGCTTCAGACACTGCCATTGGAGCAGTTTTGGGACAACAGGAAGGTAATGCTCCCTATGCAATTTATTACATTAGTGAGAACTTATCTCCTGCTGAACTGAACTATACTGTCACAGAAAAGGAATTCCCTACCATTGTTTATGCCATCAACAAATTTAGACATTATATTACTGGATATTCCACTTTTGTGCACATTGATCATTCTGCTATCAAGTATTTAATGAATAAACCAATTACGAATGCTAGAGTTACTAGATGGTTGCTACTGTTACAGGAATTTGATATCACAATTATTGATAGACCAGGGAAGGAAAATGTTGTTGCAGATTTCTTATCTCGACTTAGTAACAGTGATGACAATTCACCAGTCGAATATTCATTCCCTGACGAACATTTGTTTGCAGTGCCAACTCATTCCCCATGGTATGCAGATATTGCTAACTTTTTGGCTGCAGGTAAGCTCCCAGCACATCTATCGAAGAGAGAAAGAAAGAAGATCATACAACAGAGTGCTAGGTACTGCTGGATTGATAGCCATCTTTTCTACACATGGCTTGATTTAGAAATCAGAAGATGTGTTAGAGAAGATGAGATCTTTAGCATTCTTAAAGCTTTCCATGATGAGTCCTGTGGGGGGAATTTTGCTGACAAAAGGATAGGTCATAAAATTTTGAGAATGGGCTATTTCTGGCCTACATTGTTTAGGGACGCAAAGAAGTATGTTCATGCATGTGATAGCTACCAAAGGATGGGCCAACCCAACAGATTAGATGAAATTCCTTTGCAACCACAGCTTGTGGTTGAACCATTTGATAGGTGGGCTCTAGATTTTGTAGGGCCTATCAACCCTCCCTCAAAATAGAAAGTTCACATCTTGGTTTGCACAGATTACATGACCAAATGGGTAGAAGCCATAGCCTTGGTTAAGGCCAATGATCAGGTTGTGATTGATTTTCTATATGAAGAAATTTTTACTCGGTTTGGGGTACCTAAGGAAATTGTTACAGACGATGGACTACAGTTTGTGTCTCATAAACTAGAAGCACTGTTACAGAAATTCCATATTCAGCATAGAATATCCTCACCTTATAATCCTCAGGCCAATGGCCAAGTGGAGAGTACAAACAAGGTCATTGAGGCTATTCTAACAAAAACAGTGAAGAGCCATCGCAAAGACTGGGTTGAAAGACTTCCAGAGGCACTATGGTCCTATCGTACTACATGGCGTAACACCACTGGTTTTTCCCCATATGAATTAGTGTATGGTAAAAATGTTGTTTTTACAATCGAATTTGAAATTAGGACTTTGAAAACAGCTGTGGAATCAAACCTTGATTTATCAGAGGCACTGAAGGACCGACTGAATCAGCTCAATGAGTTGGATGAGAAGTGCACAACTGCAGTACATCATACGGCTCTAATACAGCAACAACTCTCTAACTGGCATGATCGATTTATAAAGAAGAAAGTCTTCCAAGAAGGAGACTGGGCTCTGTTGTATGATTCACGGTTTAAGAGGGACTTTAAAGGAAAATTACGTACCCGTTGGTTGGGCCCTTATCAGATAGATCGGGTATTTGATAATGGAACAGTTCGGTTGATCACCATTGATGAAAACAAAACACCATTATTCACAAATGGTCATCATCTATGACTGTATCACAAGCTGATCTCAAGGGAAGCTTTCGTTTCGCATGCTACAGGGATCCAGACTATCAATTAATGCCAGGACAGGGATTTTTCTCAGCCCCTGTCAATTTTTAAGAACTGCAATATCCACATGATTTGTACATAAATAATTCATTTTCTTTTTCATTCTATATTTTATCTATTTTTCATTTTGCATTTGATCGAGTTTGTTTGAAGAATTTTTTGCAGGAATTAATTGGAGGAACAGCGGTCGTGACTGGGCTAGACGATTGTAGGCACCTTGCATTGTTCCTGATCTAATAAAGCTCTTTTTAAGAAGATGGATGATTTGTTACCTTTCAATAGTCAGTTGAAAATTTGTTTGTTACTTCATTATTGCGTAGCTGCGACTCCTTACCTTGCTCATTCTTACTATTTCAGTAGCTGCGACTCCTTACTTTGCTCATTCTTCCTATTTTAGCAGCTGCGACTCTGCTACTCTTGGTCATTCAACTAAATCCAGCAGCTGCGACTCCACTATTTTCCACTTCATTTTCGCTCTTTGCCAGCATCTGCGACTCCGCTATTCCTGATCAATCCACCAAATCCAGTAGCTACGACTCTGCTATTCCTAACCATTCCTCCAAATCTAGCAGCTGCGACTCCACTATTTTTATCTCCATTTCGTTCTTTTCGTACAGCTGCGACTCCGCTATTCTTGACCATTCCGCTAAAACTAGTAGCTGTGACTCCACCATTTTCATTTCCAGTCTTCTTTTCTCATACAGTGGTGACTCCACCAGTCTTCCTGCTCTTTGAATGATGATTCCAATAATGATTCAATTAGGCGTCAGTTTTGTTGCTTGCTCCACAAGATCCAATCACGGTTCGCCACGAAGGAAATTTTTGGGTGTCTTGGGTATCTGTCAGCTCGGGTGGCAGTGGCCACATCACTTCAGCACATGTGCATTCATACTCGTGAAGACAAAGGTCGGCTATAATGATTGATTCACGGCTAAACACATAAACACAAAGGTACGGATCTCACCTTTTACATGATTTGGCAGGAAATTAAATATGGTAATAACGATTATGTACTGTCATAACCCTTGATTAGCGAACCCATACTAATTAACCTCTAGGGAATATGTCAAGATCATGGTTGTATTTATTTCCCAGCACCTTACCCGATTTGCACCCAATACCCCAATTCTGCCAACTTCCTCGTTCCATTGAATTTTCATACCTGCATCGACTTGGCTAAAAACCCAATTTTGAACCCCAACGATCCCTTGCATGTTCGTAAAACTACAAATCCCACGTATAGACTAGTAATTGTTGTATTCATTTTGAATTGTGAGGAAAGGTTGATATGGGAAACCCAGTTCGGCATGAACCAGTAAATACAGAAGCTGTACGTGCCAATGCAGAAGTCCTTAACATTTTCACAGCAACAGGTTGGATGGAATACTTTGAACGGTTGAACAGTTTCCACACAGAAACCGAATTGCAATTTTCCCTTAACCTGACTGATACTCACTTTGAGGTCAGGGGATTGTGTGTGGATGTTACAGAAGAGATCATAGTAGAGGTTACTGGCTTACCCTAGGTTGGGAAGAAATCATTTGGACGGAAGGCACATAATGCAAATGTTGTGAGAGAATTTTTGGCAGTTGGAGAACATGTTAGTCCAAAAGACCGTGGATTGGAACTGGCATCTTTACCACCACCCTGGAATCAAGTGGCAATCTTCGTGAAAAGATACATCTCTTGTGAAGGTAGTTATCAAATTGTTTCCTTCTCTGAACTTCCCTTATTGTCTCATTTACTCCATGGCAGTTTGGTAAATATACCATTTTATCTTTTTAAAGCCCTACAAACCATGGCTGGATATGCAAGAACTGCCCAACACCCAGTTTCATCCCTTACTAATCATGGCCTATTTAAATTATTAGTCTTAAGAGCCATTGCAAATTGTAATTTAACCTGGGAGAAATTCCTTGCTGGAGATGGGCCAATCAGAGAACCTGTATTAGCAATGGAGGGTGTTGACGAAGGTAATGAGGACCGCCGTTCCTCAAATCCAGTTGGGGGGGAGATTGGAGCATTAGGGAACCAGACTAGCGATGGAGAGGAAGTAAATAAGGGAGAAGCAACATCAGTAGAAAACCCTGCTGTTGAGGAAACGATGATGGAAGCCATGGCGCAAGAGGTAGTGATATCAGAAGCTGTAACTGTAGAAGCAGATACTCAGGTGGAAGAAGTTGAAACTGGAGCAATTGTTGAAGTTGCGACAGTAGAAGCTGCAACTGCAGAAGTAGGAATTCAGGAGGAAGGACATCAAGCAGGAACAACAGGAGAAGGGATTGTGGAAATTTTGGAGGTCGTGTCCTCTCCTGAGATAAGGGGGACCATTATTTAAGAAGAGAATACCAAGGAAAAGACCCTTGTGTCAAAGAAACGAAGAGGAAGCTCAAGAAACAAGGGTCAGACATCCACTGCAGCAAAGAAAAGAAGAACCAGAGCTGTTACAGCACCAGTAGCAGTAAGCAGTGAAGAACACCCGGTGGAAATGGTAAAGAAAAGAAACACTCGATCGACTATAGCAGCATAAGCAGTTGTAACAGCAACAGTAGAAGAAGAAATGACAATGAGTGCAATAGGGGTTAATAATGAATCACCTTCAGCAGAGACAGCAGTAGCAGTCAGAGCAAATATTGAGTCACCTATGGTAGAAATAGCACCTGCAATAGGGGTAGATATAGAAATTCCTATTTTGAACCCCAAGTCACCTGCTGTCATGCAGGAACCTTCCATAGAAGATCCTTAAATCGAAAATCTCCTGCATGAAAATGAATTATTAAAGGAGGAGGTGCATACATTGCGAAATGAGTTGGAAAGATGGAAGGGAGTAGTTGGAAAACAAGCAGAGAAGAATTTGAACACATTAATAGATGCTGCAAACTTATTAGAAAATTCATCTCTTGCAGTAGAAAATGAGGAGCAAGGAGAAACTGTTTGCCTAGAATGTGGAGACACATTCTTTGCAGCAGGACACATAGTTATTGTGTTGGGAGTTGTATCACAAAAGCATGCACAGATAGAGCAAGAGGTAGAAAAGATGCCAGAAATAGAATTGATGGGGGAAAATGAGCCAAAAATTGAAGTGATTTCTTATTTGAATCTAGGAGATGAAATAGTGCAGTCCCAGCCATCAGGGGATACTGAAATTCTTCAGGACCAGTCTCATCAGTCAGAGGGATTTGATATAACCTAGAAACAATCTCAACAGTTCAAAGAAATTGAAGAACATGGGACTATTACACAAGAACCAGTACCCTTGAAAATATATAGTGAGGTTGCAACTCAAACAACAACATTTGACATCAAGGACCAAGAAGATAACACTGTTACACAAGAACCATTGTTTTCAAAATCATTTGCTAAAGTTGCAACACAAACTGAGATGGCTAAGGTTGAAATGGAAAGGAAGGATGCTGTCACACAAGAACCAGCAGTCCTAAGAACATTTGCTGAGACTGTAACACAAACTGGGAGGGATGAGGTTGATATGGAAAGAAAGGATGTTACACAAGAACCAGCATCCCCAAAATCCATGGCTGAGACTGCATTACAGGCATAGACCACTGCAACTCCAATGGAGGATGAAACTGTTATAGTGCCAAAGAAAAATGAGGAAGTCATTTATCTGGACTCTGATGATGAGAAGGATGTGGAGAATAGAAGAATTTCAACGGCTAGAGAAGAAGATTCTCTGGCTAAATCTCAAGTTGGATAAATGGCACAAATGTATTGATTAGTTCAGGACAAGTATGATTTCTCTCCAAGAACATAGAAATGTCATTAGGGGATTCAGAGAAAAGTGGGATGAGGATTTATTCTTTCAGAAACTCCGATGGAAGAAACTTCAAGAAAAATTGGAATGATTGAAGAAACTTAAGTCCCTGCAACAAGAAAAAGACAAAATGTATACTCTTTCCCTAGAATTATTGAGTTGCAAGGCTCCATCCCCCTCTTACCTTGTCTTTCTCCATGAGAAGACAACTTTATTTCAATTAAGGGATTTGAAGGAAGGGAGATCATTTGATTTGGCAACAACTACCCAGTTTTTAGATACTTTTCTGAAAAGTGATTTTTAGGATCAGCATTTGTTATGTGAATTGTATTTACATAATAGGTCTTGTTATATTGACCCTCCAGCCAATCCATTGCCTTGTTTGGGGGATGTTTAGCTGATAGCATTTGCCTCTTTTGTTATTAACCATGTAAGATGGCGAGATGCTTTCCAAACTATCCTCAAAATTGATGAGAATTCTACTCTTTGGATTAGGGGTGAACCTCAGGATCCAAAAGGACTCATAAAAAACCATGTTGGATCTCTCAGGGTTCCTACAATTTCCCAATACTTTGAAATTTTGAGAGATAAAATCCTCTCCACATGTGTCCCAATGATTCTTAATATGCAGCAGGATGCTCTGGAAGGCAGTGAATACATATGGCTATATTCTTCTTCGTCTCTAAAGGAAGGGGACCCCTACTGCTTTGAGAATTTCAGGCAAGATTTGACAAGGGTTCCTAGATATGTGCAGTGCATGAAGAAATGTGGACCCTGGTGGATTGGGTTAAGATTCAGGTTCCCTTTCATATGGCTTCCTGTGAGTCCTTACAGAAATAGCTATGCTTTGATTGAAGAAGAAGAGAAGCTATGTTGGGAGAAATGTACAGCTTGCTATGGGTTTGTGCCTCAAGGGGAAACACTAGAACTTGCCTATAATCTCACAAATCTCCACAGATTCAACTCAGACTCAGATTCAGACTAGTGGGGGTTGTTGCATGAGGACATGCAATAGGATAGTTGGGGGGAGATGTTGGATCTAGGGAATGTCCCTTTTTGTCCATCCTTATTACATCAGTTTTCTCTAATTACACCCTATTTTCATAAGCTATACCTATGCCTTTTCTCCAGATCAACCAATGATATCGACAAGTATGATTCATTATTGCTTTATTTATTTTATGCCTAAGATTGTTAAGGTTTTAGATCCAAGTCCTTGGTTTATGCTAATCTATGTGATTTCATTTAGTCAAGGTCTAAAGCGCAGTTGTATCAGCCGAATGGTGCCAGCTGTTACTCTTCAAAGCCCAATCCTCATAACTCCAAGGGACAATGCACTCATCCATGAGAATCTGTAACAGGCCTCCACTGAAACAGAACCCAGCTGCAACAGATAGATCGCATTCCATCTTGCTAAATCTGTTGATCCATTGATTACCGGAGTAACAGCTCCTTCATGAGCAATAGCCTTGTTTAATACGGTTGTAACAGTTAGCTGTAACTCCGCAGCATGAAGATCATAGATCTTCATTGCTGCATGATTTTAGTGGATTGTGATCTGTACTTTCAATGTATAAATATGAGAAGGCTCCTATAGCCTGGGGTTGGACAATTTCCATTTTGCATAAGCTGTAATAGAGCAATGAGACTGTCAATTTCCATCATTAATATGAGAGAATAGTTCTTCATTTCTATGTCTTAATTTGTTGTGATTCTCGGCATCTCTGTTAGAAGGACAGGGCCCACCTTCTCACAGAGATAGTCGGTTTAAGTAGGTAGGTTAATTTAGCTTTCTTTTTGTGTGTGGTGTGGAATTATTGTAGATGTTATTGTTAGCTGCAACATAGGTTAGCTTTCCTTTTGGTAGTTCACGATTGCATCTTGAATAGCAGTAACAGAGTGGTGTGACAGTCGACTGTGTAGGTTAATTCAGTTTAATGCATGTGTGTTCGAATCAGCTATAACAGCCAAGCTCAATTCCAATATCTTCCAGTTGTTTATGCTTTCTAGGATTTCCAGCAATTATTAGTTAGGGTTCAAGCTTATGTTTAGATTCTGGTTGCTATTGTATCTTCAATTGGTTTATCAGAATAGGCAGATTGTGATTGAGTAACAGTAGCTACTAGCTGGATCATTTTGGTAAAGATTGAATATTGTAGTTTGATAATTATAGGATTTAACTTCTTACAAAAGTAATCTAGTTTATTTCTATTCTTAAATTTATAACTGCTAGGTTGATCTCTGTAGGAAGATAGCTGCAATTGAATTCCTAGATGTATGAAGTAGATTATTTATTTTATGGGATAAGTTTGGCTGGATAGACTGGTAGGATTATTATCTTCAATTAGTTAATCAACTGCTTTCCATGTTTATGCATAGATTGTGCTTGTTGCCATTGAGATAAAAGACCTCCCTGGGTTTGACAATTTATATTGACCATCTTGTGTGTTAACTTTAATTAATTGATGTATAGGCTGACCAAAAGAACGCATAAGTGCAGATTTGACCTATAATGTATTCCCCCTAATGTGTGAGGTCAAAGGGAAACGATGGCCGAAATTCATTATAATTCCGAGTCAGAAGAGGAGCAAGAAACCGCAGAACTAAGGCACAAAAACACCTGAAACAACAATCAAGGTCAGGGAGGAATTACAATCTTGATATCATATAGATGTGTAGCATGATACAACATGATCTCCGATACATAACTAGGATATGTATATATAGCATGGCCACTGAAAGATAAGCATGGATCCATGTCAAAATGAGAGATCATAGCCATAACAGCAAACTGGATCTATGTCTCATGAAGAGCCAAAATGAATGAGGCTTAGTCTTGCGTAGCTTGGGTGATAGCATAAATTTAGTAATGCTATCAAAGTCCCAAGGTCTTCATCCAAAACAGCCCAAGGTACAAACCCTATCTAGGCGAATAAATGAGCTAAAGTCAAACATGAGGTGTATCATTTGATTACCGGTCATTGATGTATACCATTAACAAATGCGAGGGCTTCCATCAATAATGATAATGGGATCCAAGGTACCTAGTACGATCCAACAAGTGTGAACAAGATGACTTAAAGTCGAACACTTGAGGAACCTGTCGAATAAGAGACATTGATGTATTCCCATTATTTAACAGCGAGGGAAACTACCACTGATGACTGCAATCCCCAAGGTACTAACTGAAACTCTAAACTTCGTTCCCAGAGCATAATGAGCTGAAGTCGATGGGAAGAAGTCCTTTGGAAGGGAGGCATTAATGCATCCTCCATCATCCAACATGAGGAACACTCACAGGTATGAGTTGATGTGGATTAGGACGCGTAACAAGATGAAACAAACTGACACCAGGATGGCCGACACATGAAGTCAAGGTAAACTGCAGAATGGTCGACACAAGCTGTATCCTTGAACAGTGAGCACGACACAAAGTGACTTAGGTAGTTTTCAACATGAAGGGGGGAAATGATATAAGTCTTCAATGTAGGAGACATAATAGACCCTCTGTTAGCACTCGGATTTTCCTTGGGCTGTATCAAAGAAACCCGAGGTAACCTATTTCAAACCAATCTTTAGACTGAAAGTTGGCCTCCTTCAGCCAGAGAGGGCTCTCTCGGCAAATCTGCCATCCAATGTCACCACGACAGCAGTTTGACAATGAAACTCAAGGGCCAATTTGTAAAATAAATAAAAACTTAAGGATTTTTAATGAGGTGGCTAGATCAACATGAACAGGATACCATTGGGCAATGGAGTCGAGAAAACAGAAAAATATGGACCAGCAATTAAACAAATATTTTCATACAAAGGCAAGATAGCTGTCTTATTACAGTCAATAAGATTTTTGCAGGTGATAGGGAAAGAAATAAAGACAGTCCATTAACAACGGGCATCAATTTTTAGATGAATCCACTGCTAATTTTAGAGAAATAAATGGATGCTCAGAAGCGAATAAATCGAGGCATAGAAACATGAATCTCAATCTATTATGAACGTTCATCTAAGCATAGAAGAAAACGACAGAATGAAAGGAATAACGCAGAAAGTAAACTTGCACAAGTAGAGAAAGGAAATGGTACAGACTGCAATTTTTAAACAACACATGAATCTTTGAAGAAAAATCTGTTCAGTTCTGAGGTCTTTATTAACTTCTGAAACCCTTCAAAATACCCAGAATGGGTCTCTCCTTACAGAAAATCCAACCCCTTTACATTGCAAAAATGCAAAATTTATACAAAATTTTTCCCTATGAGCAAACCCTAACTGTATTTTTTCTAAAAATAAACCACCGATACTAAAATAACAATCAAATAACTAATCGTTACTTTACAAGAATTAATTTTTAAACTCTAAATGACGGAAAATCTGGAATGTTGTTCTCGGAAACTAAAAGATGGCTGCCAGCTATCTCTATTTATTCACTTCTTCCACCGATATTTAATATTCTGCCACCTGTTGATATTCTGCCTGGAATTTTGGGCTTTCAGAGGCGCTCCATTTCATCGCCACTACTCCATGGATCTCGCAGTTCATTTCAGAAAATAATACTGCTGCAAAGATGTTTCAATGCCTTCTCATATCATGAATACCACATTTTGTTGTCACCCGATTTGGTTTAGGAATTACTCCGTAATTAAAATAAAAAACATTGTATAGTGGCACATATATTCCATCACCTCCACGTCCTCTGGGACCCTTTTGAAAGCTTCTTTAGCTTATCGAGCTGTTTGTAGTGCCTCTCCATTTCTTTCTGTCGCGTATGCTTGCATATACTAGCAGTCCATCCATATTTCTTATACATCTTCTGTCTTTTTCTTTTGGGCGAAATGGCGTTAGGGTTTAGAAAGTTTTGACTTTTCGATTAAAAGGAAAAAACAAATGCCGAAAATGGGACCACCTCCCTTTTATAACATTCCCAATGGATGGTATCCGCGCGGGTTTGGAGTGGTTTGCAATACAACTTTTCACGTATCCGGACGCATCAGAAATGGACACGTTGCATGGTGGTTTTTGTTCCGCGACCACTAACCGACGTTATCTCACGAACATGTGAACGACACGGGAGTGATATTAACCGTAGATCTTGATCCATAATATCTCCGCCGTCGGAAACCGGCTGAAGTTTAACCTTTCCATAAATTTGCTGGCGGACTTTATAAATATGGGTTTTTATAATATATTTTTCCATATAAAAATCTTTATTTCAACCTTTTGTGATGGTTTCTTCTTTTCTAGGTCATTTTAGCAAAAACTCTAGGTTCTTTCAGATCTGGTGTCAACAACTGGCTCCAACTGGGGATGCTATCCTCCCTGCGAGGTAGCAAAGAACATCGTAGACCAAGTGCCTGATCCATTGGGCGGCTCCCAATCCTGAAAACTGCAACCTGTAACCTGTATCCTGTATCCAGTCCTCCATCCAAAACTGTAACCGAAAACCTCTTAACTATAGAAAACTGAAAACTCACATGCTGAAACTGAACTGAAGACAATACTGTACATACTGAAGACTGCTTGCCTGGAAAACTTATTTCTCCTACCTACCCTACCTTTAGAATGTCAAAGAATTTCCATCACTCAAGTAATTCGGAAACACCAATAAAGCCAATCCATTAGGTTTCCAAACAATCTAACTCCTTTGCCGTGTTCAAAATAAGCCAATAACAAAAAATATGACAGTATAGGCAACCACTGATAATCTTTATTCTCAAAATAAAAACCCAGCTGCAAATCGAAACTGAGAAATTTCTTCATATACTCAAGTATAGGATCAAAAAAGATACATTTTATTTGAAGTACCTTTGGATTTTTTGCAACTTGACGGGAGAGCTGGAATAGTCTTTCTTCCTTAACATTCTTTTCCAGAAATGAATGATTATCTTCATAATCTAATGCATCCTCAAATAGCAAACACTCTGCAAGATCATTAAATATGACAGCTCTATCTTTTTGATGAAAGAAACTGGTGTCTAATAGCTGATTTTCTTGTGGCGGACCGTCTTCAAAAATGAATTCCTTCATAAAATCATCATGATTGTCATCATTCAAATTCAGATTTACATGCCCAAAACTGGAAGAAGATTGACTTACATATCCCGGACTATATGAAGACTGCAAATCTGTATAAGCAGGGGTCGTAGCATGACTCTGCAGGAGCCGATCTATTTCTTCTTCTGTTAAAAGAGGAGGTGGCTTGTGCATTTTCTGAATCAAACAACTATCATTTTCCTTCTCTTCTGCAGATTGATCATGATGCTGAAAGAATTCTTCATTTGTATATAAAGAAGTAAATGAATCATCATTTGTTCCTGAATAGAGCTCATGGGAATCTACTATTATTTCTTCATTGATTTTATCTGCAGCTAGCTTCTCTTGTTCATCATGGCCATGGACTTGCGAAGAAAAATGATAAAATGTTTCAGACATGTCTTCATCATTCATACCTTCCAGATCTTCATCAATACTTTCGAGATATTGTATGAAACCCTCAAACTGATCACAGCAATCTTCCACTAAAGACAAAGCTGGAAAATCTACTGTATAATGCTCATAAAATGCTATGTGAAAATCTTTTAAAGAAAACAAGCTACCAGGTCTTAAACTTTCATACCAATCCCTTGCTTTTCCTTCTAAAGAAGCCATGAACATCTTCATAAGACAGTCCTCATGAAACCTAATCTTCAACTTGTGTATATGTGCATGAAATTTGATTAAATGTAAAGCAGCATTATCACTGTTTTCATCTCTGAATTTAGGCAAATAAGACTGCCAATCTATTTTAGGAATTTGATTCGGAAAACCAGGAATATGAGACCTGCTCATAGGAGCATACCTTCTTAATAACGAGGCCATCTCGAAATACTGGAGCTGTAGATTCTGATATGAAAACTGAGGAGACTAGCCTGTGAACCAATGCAAAACTAGATTTCTTTAATGTGGAGTCGCCATGAAATTTCTGAAAACTGGATTCTTTGGAGATGGAGTCGCCAGGTGAAAGATGCAAAGCCTATTTGATATCTGACCGTTGTTCACCATCAACAATCAAATCTGCAACTTTGTCGTTCATACCCAGGGAAAATGAGACCCTCGTTCCCCGGCAACGGCGCCAAAATGTTAGCACTCGGATTTTCCTTGGGCTGTATCAAAGAAACCCGAGGTAACCTATTTCAAACCAATCTTTAGACTGAAAGTTGGCCTCCTTCAGCCAGAGAGGGCTCTCTCGGCAAATCTGCCATCCAATGTCACCACGACAGCAGTTTGACAATGAAACTCAAGGGCCAATTTGTAAAATAAATAAAAACTTAAGGATTTTTAATGAGGTGGCTAGATCAACATGAACAGGATACCATTGGGCAATGGAGTCGAGAAAACAGAAAAATATGGACCAGCAATTAAACAAATATTTTCATACAAAGGCAAGATAGCTGTCTTATTACAGTCAATAAGATTTTGCAGGTGATAGGGAAAGAAATAAAGACAGTCCATTAACAACGGGCATCAATTTTTAGATGAATCCACTGCTAATTTTAGAGAAATAAATGGATGCTCAGAAGCGAATAAATCGAGGCATAGAAACATGAATCTCAATCTATTATGAACGTTCATCTAAGCATAGAAGAAAACGACAGAATGAAAGGAATAACGCAGAAAGTAAACTTGCACAAGTAGAGAAAGGAAATGGTACAGACTGCAATTTTTAAACAACACATGAATCTTTGAAGAAAAATCTGTTCAGTTCTGAGGTCTTTATTAACTTCTGAAACCCTTCAAAATACCCAGAATGGGTCTCTCCTTACAGAAAATCCAACCCCTTTACATTGCAAAAATGCAAAATTTATACAAAATTTTTCCCTATGAGCAAACCCTAACTGTATTTTTTCTAAAAATAAACCACCGATACTAAAATAACAATCAAATAACTAATCGTTACTTTACAAGAATTAATTTTTAAACTCTAAATGACGGAAAATCTGGAATGTTGTTCTCGGAAACTAAAAGATGGCTGCCAGCTATCTCTATTTATTCACTTCTTCCACCGATATTTAATATTCTGCCACCTGTTGATATTCTGCCTGGAATTTTGGGCTTTCGGAGGCGCTCCATTTCATCGCCACTACTCCATGGATCTCGCAGTTCATTTCAGAAAATAATACTGCTGCAAAGATGTTTCAATGCCTTCTCATATCATGAATACCACATTTTGTTGTCACCCGATTTGGTTTAGGAATTACTCCGTAATTAAAATAAAAAACATTGTATAGTGGCACATATATTCCATCACCTCCACGTCCTCTGGGACCCTTTTGAAAGCTTCTTTAGCTTATCGAGCTGTTTGTAGTGCCTCTCCATTTCTTTCTGTCGCGTATGCTTGCATATACTAGCAGTCCATCCATATTTCTTATACATCTTCTGTCTTTTTCTTTTGGGTGAAATGGCGTTAGGGTTTAGAAAGTTTTGACTTTTCGATTAAAAGGAAAAAACAAATGCCGAAAATGGGACCACCTCCCTTTTATAACATTCCCAATGGATGGTATCCGCGCGGGTTTGGAGTGGTTTGCAATACAACTTTTCACGTATCCGGACGCATCAGAAATGGACACGTTGCATGGTGGTTTTTGTTCCGTGACCACTAACCGACGTTATCTCACGAACATGTGAACGACGCGGGAGTGATATTAACCGTAGATCTTGATCCATAATATGTCCGCCGTCGGAAACCGGCTGAAGTTTAACCTTTCCATAAATTTGCTGGCGGACTTTATAAATATGGGTTTTTATAATATATTTTTCCATATAAAAATCTTTATTTCAACCTTTTGTGATGGTTTCTTCTTTTCTAGGTCATTTTAGCAAAAACTCTAGGTTCTTTCAGATCTGGTGTCAACACCCTCCATATGGTTGGAAGAATAACCAACCAGGGGAGTTCACAACTCAGAGATCAGTTTAACCCTAAGGCCAAAAACTAGAACCCAACTGATATGAAAGACTCAAGTAGGTGTTGTGTTCAAGGATATAACTAACTAAACTGCCTTTGAAACTGAAAAGATGTGATATACCCTTCTTATCCCTTATTCTTTTGGGTAAAAGAATGACCTTCTTGTTGTTTAATGAGTCCAAGAAAGATAGAAAACTCAATATTAAGTCCAACCATGTAATAAGTTTAATGAGCCCATGGGAGGAAGACTCAGGACCTTCTTCTTTATTTACAGAGTTTGAAGAAGAGATAGAAGAATACTCTATAATACTGATCTATGGATTTTAATATCGAGCCGAAACCTGTTCTTGCTTGCCGGTGTTTTCAATTTTAAGGAGTCTGAAAAACTTAAACAATAACTCCATACACCTACTCGTGGATTTTAATATCGATCCCAAGTAGGTTAATGCTCGTTGGTGTTTTCCTATTTATAGAGTCTAAAAAGCTTAAACAATCCTCTATATACCCTCTCGTGGATTTCACATCGAGCCCAAGTAGGTGAATGCTTGCTTGGTGTTTTCATGTTTAGAGAGCCTGAAACCCTAAAGAGAGGCTCCAAAAGTCTTTTTTCATATAGTTAGTCCCCTCCCCAGAAAAAGTATAAAACAATGAGAGGAGAACTCCTGTAGCCACGTATGACTAGAGTATTCCTTTTTCGTAAGTAATCTGCAAAGGTCTGGAAAAGGGTTAAACTTATACTTAAGCGGATGTCGCTTCAAATCCTTTAACGAGTTTGAAATGACAACTATACTCGACAATCTTGTCATATTTAAAGAGTCAAACAAAAGCGTGAAAGAACTCTATAAAGATCTTTTTCGTAAAGTTTTAACGAGCCCGTAAAAGTAAACTTGCGACCTCCTTACTATTTTTAACAAGCTCAAAGAAGATACAGAAAAATGCTCATAACTTCCTTACTGTTTTTTAACGAGCTCGAAGTGAAGGTGGAAGAAATGCTCGTAGCCTCCTTACTATTTTTAATGAGCTTGAAGAGAAGGTGGAAGAAATGCTCCTAACTTCCTTACTATTTTTAACGAGCTCGAAGTTAAGGGGGAAGAAATGCTCGGAGATTCCTTACTATTTTTAACGAGTTCGAAGGAAAGGTGGAAGACTGCTCGTAGGTGGATCAATGTCCAAATGAATGGAAGACTGCATTATAGACTCTAGAAAAACTTCATCAAAGGGAAGTATATTATCCCAGATGGAACACATATCTAAACATTCAGATGGAGTCATCACCTAGTCAATTTTCGGGACCCAATCCCGAGAAGGTAAGCATGAATTTAGCGGCTTCTTCTCAGTAGTAATTGGACTCAAGGAACAATATGCCACAATATTTGATTGTGACATGGTAGTGCCTACTGGCGAGGGATACACTTGGTCTATAGTTGGGTAATAAGATGGATTAACAAATGTAAGTTGATCGATAGTGACAATGCTTTCATTGTGAGGAAAATGCATCACCCGAAAGAGCGTAGACACCACATCCTGCATAGCATATATGTAATCACGCCCTAGGATCATATTAAAGTCCATAGGGTCCTTTAAAACCATAAAATCAACTAAGACTTTTTTTCCACCCAAAGTAACCGGTACTTGAGGGAGGAATCCCAATGGTTCACTTGATCTTTTATCGAAAGTCAATGACCAATTAACAGTTGGAACAAGGTTATGAAAACCTAAATCTCTTCAAGCATAAGGGGATAAGATGATAACAGAGGCTCCTTCATCTACAATACATCGATGAACCGCATGGTTTTCGATATCAACCTTTATCTGAAAGGGTGTAGCAGAAGGAAGTCGAGGCCCAGTTAGACTATTCCAATCAAAGGAAATGATCCCAGAGCTTGGTAGGGGTTTACTCAGCACAAATGAAGTGCCTCCATTTTCATAAACATCTGAACTGGTAATGCAGAAGACTTCAGGGACAGGTGCATAATTCTACGAAGGACTGATGGGATCGATCGAAGATTGCATCGATTCGATTGCTTCACTCTCCAAAGGAAGAGTGGGGTTGACCAAAGATTGCATTGGTTCAACCACTTCATCAACCAAAGGTTGATCTGACTGTTGGGAATCTATAGACAATTCAAAAGCAGAGGATCCTTCAGACATGGACCACACTCTCCGCACCTCAGGAATAGCAGGGCACAGGTGAGTAAGGTGATCTCCCTTACAAAGTTTATAAGGGAACTTTGGCTTCTGTCCTATAAGTTTAGACTCCTTTACAACAACAGTACTCTCGGCATGACTAGAATTGGCTGACAGCTTGCCCTCAGCATGACTTGTAGTGGTTGGTTGCTCAGAAGTAGAAGAATTTTGAACTATGGACCACACTCTTTGCACTTTTGGAAGTACAAGGAAAAAATAGGTCAAGTGGTCTCCCTCGCAAAACTTACAATGGAACTTAAGCTTCTATTCATTAGGTTGGTCGAAAATGTCAACTTTTTCAGCATGACTTGCAGTGGTTGATTTAGTGTCTCCAGTATGACTCACAGTAATTGGTGACTTGTCATTAATATGACCAGCAGTGATCAATGACATTTCCTCAACATGAGCAACAGTGGTTGAAGACATACTTTCAGTATGATTTGCAGTGACTAAAAGTTTGCTCCTAGCATGACCTCCAGAGGCTGGGTAGGTGCCCCCAGCATGACCTTCAGAGGCTGGGTGGAGAGGTTCAATATTATTTCCAGTGACCGAAATTTTTCCCCCAACATGACCTCGATAGGTTGGGTGGGTTCCCCCAGCATGACCTCCAGAGGCTGGGTGGCTTCTCCCTTGCTTTGGCATCTTCTTCCTATCCTTCCTCCGTCTATTCCTTTTAGACTGTTGGTTACTAGTATTACTACTTTCACCACATGAGGTAGAAGGAGGAGGAGAAGATGTTACTCTCGAAGCAGGCATAGGGTTTTGATGCTCTTGATGTGAGGTGCTTACTTGAAAAGCATCAGGATCATGCAAGGAATTCGGAGTGGAAAACAACCAAACCGGTAGCTCTATAGTGAATCTCGAAAGATTCAAAGTAGCCATTAAGGGAGTACCAATGTTCCCAATGAATGGAAAAGCACAAGGAGCCCCTTGAATAGGGGTCCCTTGATTGGTGCTCACCGGGAAGCTATCCATAGTTTTCGACTCAATGGGCCAGAAAATTCTAAGGCCAACTAGAAACAAGCGGCACAAAGAGCACACCACTAAAAATTTCCTAAGTAATCAAACCAAGCAAACAATGGCAAATACTCTCGGAAGTATGTCTAGGATGATTAGGGCCTAGAAAAATCTAATAGAGTATTGACGGTAAGTTACGTGGCGTCCTCCGGAGGTCTACTGGGTGCAAGCGTTTGAATCACCAAACCGCCCTCCTGGGATTATTGCCAAAGCGTTACCTTCCACGTCTGTCCGAGGTGAAGTGGGAATAACCGCCCACTGTACCTATGTAGAATCCTAGAGATCTGATACTAAGGCTACCATCAATACAAAATAACCTGGGGGGACAGTCGTCATCCTAATCGAACCGCATGGGCAGGGTAGCAAAGCCCGAAGTCCGAAAGGACCCCCATACGTGAGTCAACTCTGGTTTATGGTTGAGAGGAAAGTGAGGGGATATCCTCATCAATTCCAATCGCTCACGGCCTTATGCTTAACTCTGGTTTGAGTAGAGCATCACAAGATTATTTGATAGAAATGGATTTACCTAAGTGAAAGTTGTACTACGATTGTTGAGTAATGAATCCAGTTTCGGATCGTTTAAGGTGATTTAAGTCCGAAACTCTAGCCTAAACTAGTTGATGATGTGTATAGCTAAAAAGAAAAATGTTGCTAATAAATTTTATTAATGATTCTTTTTTAGGGCTACTTGTTACTCAAGGGTTGTAGTGCGGTGTATAGAATGGTTTGTTATGAAAGTGAAGTGCATGTAAAGTAATGCTTTCAAATTCACAAAAACTTTTTCTCTTTTCCGTTTATATTCTTTCAAAAATTGAAAACTAGGCAATCCTAAAATCAAACTTCTTTTTGTATTTTCTTTTAATATTTCAAAGAAAACTATGCTACCTTAAAATAAGGAAAGATCTTACTACTAAGCTATTTGAACATTTTTTTTTGTCTTTTCTAATAAATGTAAAAGAAAGAGAACTTGTACAAAAGCAAGCAAGATCTAAATGTAGAGTGTGCGTAAGACAAACATCTAAATGGATCAAAACAAACAAATCAAATGATTCGAGGAAGACTTGACCTACCAAGTTTTTGCAAAAGAAAAACTTGAGACTTGCAAACAAAGTGTAAAAGAGACAAGAAAAAGAAATGCTCGTAACGGAAAGGAAGACCTAACAGGCTGCTCCTAAGCATCAAAACCCTAAGAAAACACTAATCCAAATAAAGGAGTAAGCAAGAGAACGAAAAAGTGACCTTACCAAACACATGGACTCGAAAGAAGACTAACTAGGAGGCTTTCACTCACTTGGACTGAACTGAAAAGACAATTAGGAAGTATCTAAACCAAGCAACCTTTCGAAAGAAACCCTAAGGACTCAAACTTGAAGGTCAAACCCTAATGGAAAGGATAAGACAAAGAGAAAGTGTGCTAACGTTGCCACAAACAACTAACGATAATAACTTAGGTTTGTATGAATGTAACCAGCAACTAAGGCCAAAGTGTGCAGCTATGTAAAAAGAGAACAGTGCACGAACTTCAAAAAGGGCTAGAAGGCAGTAAAGACACCTACAAAGACTCAAGTAAGAAAAAACAAGCTAAAAGACATCGGAGAGGCATGCAAGACTCAACAGAGACATGGAAGGTCTCAGGGGTCAGTGCAGACAACAAAGAAATAGGATGGAAAAGAAACCAAAATCTTGGAAATCGAACCCTAAAAGCAAACTGGACACTACAGGAAAATACACCACTGTGCAGTGTATAAACCAACGTACATCAGGAGAGGTACGCTACTGTGCAATGCAAGGAGGGGTGTTCATCAGGAAAAAAATGCTTCTATAAGTAGGGAAGACCATCGTACATGCCTCAGAAGGGTACAAACAGGATTTGCAAACAATCAACAGAGATGAATCAAGCAAAAAGGACAAGTAACAAAGACTTACAAGGTCTCTCAGACAATCAAAAAGATTGAAAAATGGGATGGAAGAACACCTAACTAGGTCTCCTAGAGCAGTGGAACACACGGTTACTCCTCAGTAGAGTCGCCAGTCTGTTGTTCAGGATTTCTATCTTATAGTGAGGATATGGACACTACCAAATGAGCAGGGTTGACAGGTAAACACATTTATTATATTGCATTTAGTTACTGCAAAAGAAAGAGATCAGAATTGAGAGAAATACCTCTTTTCGATGGCTGGTCCTAACTTTTGCTTGGTCTCTTGCTTGATCTCCTACTTACTCTTTTGCTTGACGAACCTGTAGTACAAAAGATACCTTCCTCAGCATATCTTGGATATAATGAATATGATGAAAGAATAAACAACTTGATCATCAAATATAACAAGATATTAATCCAAATGAATATGCAATCTAGTAGACATTCGATTTGGGACGGGAAGGATTTTTCGACCTTTTATTGTCAAAGAAACATGAATCAGTACAATATACCTGACGTGTAGAGATGTTTCTGCAACCAGATCTTGGGCTCCTGCTCTTCACTTGACTTGGGAATTCCTCCAGCGTAACAGTACTCACAACATTCTTTCTAAGTCATTATGACTAACTACTCTCATGAATCCTCCTTGTATTTATGGGATAAGGTAGGCAGTTTAGATCGAGACGTGGTTGAATTGGGAGGTTGGGGAAGTTGCAAAATCAACTTCAACTAATTCCAATTTGTCAAATTAATATATTTTTTTTCTTCTTCTTAAGATGTACAAGGGTTTCATAAGACAAGAGTAGTGTACAGGAAGAAACTCATGTGCTTTATAACATGCATTTACAACTTTTTAGGATATGTACACTAGTTGTCCTTAAGGAAAGTAGGGTATTTTCTCAAGGTGTACGCTGGTCTACTATGCAGAGAGGGGCATACATGAGGAAAAATCAGGAGAAACTACAAAAATCTCAGCTGAAGAGTGTACTTCTAGCAGCAAGTCATCCAGGTCAATCAAGCTCTTCAATCCTAAGTGTCCTTTTGTGTGATCACGGATGGAGAAGTGCAGATTTTACCTATAACAACAGTGATTGCTACACTAAGAAAAAGAAGTACAGGCCCTACGAAGAAATTTCAGGCGAGTTTAAAAAGATCAAACCACCAACTTTTAATGGAGAAATGGAAAAGAGTGAGACAGTCGAAGCATGGCTGTCTGGTATGAATAAGTATTTCCATATTTACAATAAATCAAGTCATCTAAAAACTAAAATGGAAATTTATAATTTAACTGGAAAAGCAGAAATCTGGTGGCAAGATCTGAAACAAGTAAGAGGTTTAAAAGAGAAAAGTGTAAATTGGAGTAATTTTAAGAAATATTTTACAAGAAAATTTATGTCAGAGCAGTATTATGAGGAACGAGCTAAAGAGTTTTATGAGTTAAAGCTAGGTTCCATGGATATGAGTGAGTTATGCAGCAAGTTTTTGAATTTGTTAAGGTATGTGCCTTATATCATTGAAGAAAATCCTAAGGTACAGAGATTTCTGAGTTGTTTTCCCTCTCACATAAAAGACAGAATTGAGTATGATGGTCCTTGAACTCTTGAAGAGGCCATGACAAAGGAGAACATCTATTATGAACATAATAAGAAAAGAGAAGGTATACAAGCTGGAAAGCAAAAAGGACTAACAACTTTGAGCAAAGGAAGAAGCAGTTCTCTTTTAATTGCAACCTTGGAAATAATAATTCATGTAATTACTCTAATAGAAAGTTTCCAAGAAATAATGTAGCAGGTAATACACAGTCAAAATTTACAGCTGCAAGAAACAGTTATCCACCTAAAAAATTTGTTAAAAATAATGAACAGAAAGAACCTGTTAAATGTTGGGACTGTCAGGGACCTCACTATGCATCAAACTGTCCACTCAGAAAGAAGACTGTCAACAACATACATACTATACATGAGGAGACTACTGTCGGTGACTTAGCAAGGGAGCTGCCTAGGATAAATGCAGCTTTGGAAAACAAACAAGCTAATCATTAAACTTCCATGGTTGAAGTGGAAGGTATGTTGAAAAATAAACCCATTTCTATTTTAATTGATCCAGGGGCAAGTCTTAGCTATGTTTCCCCTGATTTAGTTAAATGTTGCAATCTGAAAATAGATAAGTTTGATAAATCATGGTTGGTTCAATTAGATACTACCACGAAAAGAAAGGTGACTGATTATGTGAAAGAATGTGAATGATTGATGAATCAGTTTAGGACTCATGTTAAACTGAATGTGTCACCTTTAGGTTCTTACAATGTTCTGATTGCAATGGATTGGTTAGAAAATCATATAGTAGTATTAAATTGCTTTGAAAAGACTTTTACTTGTTTAAATGATGAATGTGAAACTGTAACAGTAAAAGGAATTCTTAGAAAGGTATCTCTTAGACAAATTTTTGCTTTCCAAGTTAAAAAGGTTGTTAGTAAAGGGTGTAAGATGTTTGCTGTAAATATAATTAATGACGAACAGTCGACTAACAAAGATAAGTTAAAGTTGGAAGACATACCGATTCTAAAGGAATTTTCAGATGTATTCTTCGAAGAAATTCCAGGACTACCTCCTAAAAGGGAACTTGATTTCACAATTGAGTTAGTACCGGGAGCGGTACCAAACTCAAAGGCTCCATATAGAATGAATATTCTGGAGCTTAATGAGCTTAAATCACAGCTTAAGGAACTCATTGATAAAAATTATAAAGACCCAGTGTGTCTCCATTGGGAGCACCTGTAATGTTTGTTAAAAAGAAAGACAAAACTATGCTGTAATGTACCCACCTGCTGACCCAATGAAAGGAAGGGAACATGGCACTAAAATCTAGGCATTTCATAAAACTCAGCCCACTAATTAGAATCATAAGAATTTAAACATTGGTGTGCAGATACAAATTAGGCAATATGCACAGTGGAATTTAAAACTAATCCACACACACAATTCATTCCCATCCAGTATATCAAAACAGTCATCAAATTGATGCATTGCAGAAGTACATACATAGACAGAAAACACTTATCTTCATTGTGCAATTGTCCTAAGCAACTAGCTATGTCGCCACAACGTTCCACCCAGCCATAGGCTCTTCGACAGCTTATACTGAGTCCGTCTGAAGGCCACCCCCGAGTTGGGCATGATTCTCACAAGGAAAGGGGACATTCACTCTCTCACAACCAATTAATCATTCCATCTGAGCCAAGCCAGTCCATAGCTGGGTTTATCAGGCTACAATTGAGCCATGGATGCTTATTCTCAAGCTCAAGCCAAAGCAATGAATACCCATACCCATACCCCAACATATTCATTTCTCATACAGGAAGCACACACATTGGGCATAGATACACATTTCCAGTAATGGAATTCACAAACAAGATGGCCATAGATTTTCTCCAAATCCTGGCTCACCCAAAACGAGCTGTGGGAAGGAAAATGCATCCATAGGGAGGAAAAACGTTTTCTCCCCAACTCTCTCAGCATTTAACAACAAAAACGGTCTCTATGGAACCCCCGTTCCATTCCCCTTCTTCCCCACCGGTATACAACACAAAAACGCCCTTCTCTACTGGGAGAATGAAGGAAAAACACAGCAAACATGCCTGGAAAACGCCCAGGTAGCTCTAAACTCGTGAGGTAGAAGGAATGATCATGGATAATGGCTTGGGGGAGAAATTAATGGCTCATTTCTTGCCCAAGAAGCAAAACGCGAATTCCCATGAAGGGTGGCTTTCCCATATCCGAATTTGGACAGCCATACCTCTTTATTCCCAAGGCATTAACTACCTCAACCAACTCTTGGGAGAAAGCAATGGTTGGGTACAAAAATCAACATGGGTAGTTGAGGGTTTGATGGGTTCTCTCATTGACACTTGGCTTGAACTGATTGTCTCAAGGGTTTGAATGCTTTCCCTCCCAATCCCTTGTAAAATCATGCCCCCATCTCTTTGTAGCATTGCTTAGCTAGTTGTGGGTATTTTTATTAAAATGCATATTACATGATGTTGAAGTTCCAATGTGTCTGGCTAGCACGCAAATGATATGCATCAATAAATCGATGGCGGGGCCTTGGCCTTGAGCTCCTCACCACGATTTCATAACAATATTACATCATTTAAAATGTTAAAGTGATAGGGTCTAGATGGGGACGTGACATTCCCCTCCCCTTGGAATAACACCGTCCTCGGTGTTCCAACACATAGGAATAAATACCCACTTTACATATGCCTCAAAATTCACAACTGGGGGCAGGTCTATCCTATGTTTCATCTCTTTACTTGGAACTTTCAAGATCAAGTCCTTTGGCTCCTGCTAGCTTTGGTCTTCCAGCTCTACAGGTGGGCATTGCTCCAGAGCAATCCCTTCCCTTTATTCACCTTCCAGCTGATCTACAAGTCTGGAATTTCATGGATGCCATCTTTCTTGTTGTCCCGACAACTATCTGAGGAAGACTTCTAGCCAAAACAAATAGCTTTTGGCCTGCTGCCATGATCAATGTGCACAACTAGATCTCACTTTTCTCACTAGCAATCATTTGGCTAGTAACAGCTACAACAATGGCTTTCAATGTCTCTCATGTGAGACTTATCATGACAATTCCTGTTAGGACAAGCATAACACAATATTAAAATTAGTCAATTATTTTCCCAATTGACTTGGAACGTCCATGCTTTACTCATGAGACTTCCACACATTTCATGCTTTCCCACATACACATGAACTCATTCATGTTCATCCTTTCACAGGAAAATAACTAGTTCAACATTCACAATTCATTTCAAGCAATTAAACACAATTTGTTTTCATTTATGACATGCACTCAACTGTCTTTTGCCTTATAGATGCATTAATCAAAAGGAAAGAGAAGAGTAAGAGTTTCCCCCTCTTAGTCTTGTTCCAATCTAGAGCCACACCATCACTTGTGGTTCTATACTCCTTAGCCTCTTTCACTTCAATGTGAATGCTTGACTTGCCCTTTCTTGGCTATGACACTTTAGTGTCTAAGGTCTGTCTAATGGCTTTCAACTAGGGAATCCTTCCCCATTGTTGCTTACAGAACCTTTGGCTGCTAGGACCCACACAGTTCCACTAGCACCATCTTTCATTACCGCTCATATTGAGCTCTCTTTAGGACGGTCACATGTCCACGTGCATCCTCCATATGCTTTCATAGTCCTTGCTTCCAGCAATAACTACACTCAAACATTGAGTCAATTCACATGTTTAGTGTATTTTCATAGGGTTTATCTCTAAATGAGAATTTAAGAAATCATAATTAAATCATATACACACGTATATTCATAAGCAAGAGTTGCAAGATAACCGAATACTTATCTGTATTGGATGTCTTCACTTTATCCCACAAGATCCTTCTTTGCTTTCCAAGCATTGGATTTCCCGTGGATACAATAATGAATGTTGGGCCAGCACGCAGGCTACTCCACAACCATTCGAATAGGCAATGCCAGGCCAGTACGCTGACTGGTTTTATCAATTGTTTAAGGGAATGTTTGGCCAGCACGCCGGCTGCTCCACAACATCAAGTGGTTAATGTTCCCACCAACTATTCTCTGAATTTACCAAGAATTTTATAGCGCCCAACCAGTTACTCTCTGGCTTTACCAAGAATCTATAGCTCCCAACCAGTTACTCTCTGATTTTACCAAGCATTTGTGGCTCTTTCAGGGTCCTTACTTCCTGCAACGGCCAAGGTTTCCAACAAAGAAACAACAGTGTATTAGCTTGGTTGTCATAAGACTTGTACCTGAAATCTTCATTATTCCAAACAAGAAATAAATGAAAATGAATACTTATCTGTATTGTGCATTTTCCTCACTACTCCACAGGTTTTCTTCTCTGCTTTACAAGCCTTGGATCACCTGTGGGGTGGATGCTTGGCCAGCACACCTGCTGCTCCACAACATCATCCGATAGGCAATGCCAAGCCAGTGCACCGATTGGGTTTATCAGGCATCCCAAAAATCAGTATGCTAAGCCAGTACGTTGACTGGGTTTATAAAGCATTTCAAAAATCAGTATGCTAAGCCAGTACGCCGACTGGGTTTATCAAGCATTTCAAGAATCAGTATGCTAATCCAATATGCCGACTGGGTTTATCAAGCATTTCAAAAATCAGTATGCTAAGCTAGTACGCCGACTGGGTTTATCAAGCATACGACAATCATTTCCAAGCCAGTTCTTCGACTGGGTTTGTCAGGAAATAACACCCAAATAACCAATACCTCCACAACATGCAAATAAGCAATGCCAAGCCAGTACGCCGATTGGGTTTGTCAAGCATTAATCTAACAACATGACAAGCCAGTACACCGACTGGGTTTATCAGGCATCCCACAACCATTGCCAAGCCAGTACATCGACTAGGTTTATCAGGCAATATGAACAACATAGCATGATTACGTGGCTCCTTCTCTTATGCAACCGGTGGTTCCTTCCAGGAACTCCATAGGTGACTCACTTGACTGCAGGCTAGCATGGCCCCACGATACCCACTCACAATACACAAGGATGATACCCCTTTTCTGCAACACAACTCCGTGGGCCTATCCACCTCTTATAGTGTCCTTTAGTGTGAGCGTAGAAAGGTTACCACTACCCATACAGTCCTCTTGAGCACCCTTGCTTCACTTTGCCTCTTACGTGCAACACCAAATTGCATCTGTGTAAGCTGATAGCACAAGAAGGATAAGCAGGCTCATCAGTATTTCTGCTCAAAAATTGTAATCATATTTCATGTCATTCACTATCAAGTATTGAAACACCAGGAATGCGTCCATTCCCTTAGGGTGTAGTCAATATTGAAACCCTAACATAACCCATCACCTGAAAGGTATGCATCCCTTTCCGATGTGAGCCATGTAGGCCTTAGTCACACTCAAGAAGTATGGAACAATAATGAAATAATAAAACATGCTCTGCATATTAAATCTAATAACCATACATGTATATCCTTAGTTAGGGTTACCAAATACTCATTCATTTCATAGATGTGTATTTTCTTCATTTGCGAAGAATGGGGGCTCCCTTCTCTGAGTCAACAGTCCTTCAATTTGCCACCCCAATCTTCTCACATGCCATAACCCACACATGCCTTCTTGGCATAATTTACTGTCTCACTCACATGCTTTACCAACATGCAGTTCGGCTGAGACATTATCAACATTTACAATGGTGTTTTACCCGAAACCCATTTCCAAAGCATGGGATCCTCCCCATCTAGTTTGGCTTCTGCAGGCCATCACACATGGTCTTCTTGAATGTGTCATCCTGGCACACTTTATCAAATAACCAAACAGTCAGCCACATTTAGAAATAAGCTTCAAATATGATTGTTCCATAACCAATCAATAGCATTAATAATTAAATTCAATATGAATTTACAATTCTGTCTCCTACAAAAATTGATTTGCTTAGCAACGAGGCTCTCCTCATATTGTTTGGCTCTTGTAAGTGGTATCACTCTGTCCATTATGGTTTCACCCTTGCTACCATACCTAAACATCCACCTACAACATGTCCTCCTAACACAATTCTATATAAGCCAAACAGTCATTAGCAATTATAAGCAAATTCTCAAAGCTGAAATTTGTAAATCTGTTTTCCTACAGAAATTAGATTTGCAACTATGAGACTATTCTCATAAACTTAAACCAAACAATTTTCAGATTTGTTTCATGCATAAATTTACAACCATGAGAACCTTATCATAACCTTTGGCTTCTGCACATGGTAGATCTCGGTCTTTACTGTGGACTTACCCTCATTGCCATACGAAGACTTTTCTACCTGAAAACTGAAACTTCAATCATCCAAACACGTTGTGGGTATCTATGCACATAATCATTCATTGCCATAACAATCACTGAAGTGATATCAGAATTATAATACTCAATAATTCAAACACCTTTAGCTGTTTAACATTTGAAATGCAATGAAATATATATACCTTTCTATATATGCATCATTATCACAATAAAATTGCAAGACATAGTCACACTATCCATGCAATTTGAATAACTGTAAATACCCATTACTTCATATTCCATGCAGCTCTATCCTTCCAATAGAGTGCTCTGGTATCCCATCACATGTCTACCTTCCTCATGCAGTCCTTCTCCTACATTCATAGCAGCTTATGGAATGGTCTCAGGATTAGCAATAGTCCACCATTTCATCTATTATCTAACTACATTAAAACATATATATGTCACACCCTGCATTCACACAATGCATTTCAACATGTGCACCTACACATGCATGCATATTTACAACTTTTACCAAATATTTCAATGCACATCTCTTCAATGCCATCTTGCATGATTTCATGAATGCTATGCATTCAAACATACTATGACCTAACCATGATAGGTCCATAAGTCCTCAATTGCTTTGGTTGTTAAACTCACAACCAATATTCACAAATGGCATGATATGAATTCATGTGAATGCATTAAGGTTTCTAGAAACTATAGGGTGTAAGGCTCCCTGCCTTCACCTACCCGCACCTCACCATACTTGGTGGGTTGGCATTCACAGTCAGGCACTTCAATGCAAACCAAATCACCTTAGTTTAAGCTTAGTTGAAGAGACTCACCACATCCTCTTTCAACATTCATGCAATTCAGCACCGTTAAACCTTACCTGCATGGCTATCATTAACATTTCTTGATCATTACCTGATCAGTTGACCTCTTACCAAGGCTACTCCGTCATTTTTCCAACATCATGATCACGGATTTGTTGCACCATCCTCTCTTCATAAGGTTGCATGCAACAATCATCATCCACATCCTTAGCCATGCTTCGGTTGTCTTTGGTCCTACAACCAATCTGAACATGACTAATTATTAGCAACCACAATAATTATCTTAAGTGGCTCATTGCATATGTAAAAACTTACTATTTTACTAATATGCAATATCATATACACGCAAAAAAAAACATTTTCACATGCACTGTGTAATATGCCATCTAGTACATATTCACTTCATCTATCTATCCTTTTGCATTTCCAGCATCCCTGTGCCATAATTTTCAGTATAGACAACTCAGAAAATATAAATATAATAGCAATGGAGGAGTTAAGGAATTATCCCTTTATCAACATTGCCTTGTTGCTCCTATTGCTCTTCTGCAAGGCATATTATAGCCAACTACTCTTAATGCAATTCCTCCTTCTCATTCCCAAGCATAGAGAATGCATTTCACACTTTCAATGACTATCTTCCGGGGGATGACGGAGGTCAAGGGGGCTTTCCCCTTTGTGGCTTCCCTATGCAATCTGGCGCAATCTTTCCATTTCGTGCAATCTGGTGCATAAGTTCCATGGCAATTTCTCCATTTTCGGCACCTGAAAATCTCCCTGAAAAATGGCTGAAATTCCTTGTTTCGGAGCAACTTGTGGAGTTCTTCTGCAATTTCGGAAGAGATTCGAAAATTCCTTCCGCATATTTGGAAATTCCTTCCGCAATTTCGGAAGAGATTCGGAAATTCCTTCCGTAAATTCGAAAATTCCTTCTGCAATTTCGGAAGAGATTCGGAAATTCCTTCCGCAAATTCGGAAATTCCTTTCGTAATTTCGAAAGAGATTCAGAAATTCCTTCCGCAAATTCGGAAATTCCTTCCGCAGTTTCGGAAGAGATTCAGAAATTCCTTCCGCAAATTCGGAAATTCCTTTCGCAAATTCGGAAATTCCTTCTGAAATTTCGGAAGAGATTCGGAAATTCCTTCTGTAAATTCGGAAATTCCTTCCGCAATTTCAGAAGAGATTCGGAAATTCCTTCCACAAATTCAGAAATTCCTTCCGCAAATTCGGAAATTCCTTCCGCAATTTCGGAAGAGATTCGGAAATTCCTTCCGCAATTTCGGAAGAGATTTGGAAATTCCTTCCGCAAATTTAGAAATTCCTTTTGCAATTTCGGAAGAGATTCATAAACACTTAGAAAAATTTTGAAAATTTTCTTAACTATCAATGCTGAGCAGGAAGCATACTTACCTCTGCAACTATGATAGGTAGCCCATAAAGGCCCAATGCCGCAACCAGCAGCTCTAATACCAAATGTAATGTACCCACCTGCTGACCCAATGCAAGGAAGGGAACATGGCACTAAAATCTGGGCATTTCATAAAACTCAGCCCACTAATTAGAATCATAAGAATTTAAACATTGGTGTGCAGATACAAATTAGGCAATATGCACAGTGGAATTTAAAACTAACCCACACACACAATTCATGCCCATCCAATATATCAAAACAGTCATCAAATTGATGCATTGCAGAAGTAAATACATAGACAGAAAACACTTATCTTCATTGTGCAATTGTCCCAAGCAACTAGCTATGTCGCTGCAACGTTCCACCCAACCATAGGCTCTTTGACAGCTTATACTGAGTCCGTCCGAAGGCCACCCCCGAGCTGGGCATGATTCTCACAAGGAAAGGGGACATTCACTCTCTCACAACCAATTAATCATTCCATCTGAGCCAAGCCAATCCATAGCTGGGTTTATCAGGATACAATTGAGCCATGGATGCTTATTCTCAAGCTCAAGCCAAAGAAATGAATACCCATACCCATACCCCAACATATTCATTTCTCATACAACAAACACAAACATTGGGCATAGATACACATTTCCAGCAATGGAATTCACAAACAAGATGGCCATAAATTTTCCCCAAATCGTGGCTCACCCAAAACGAGCTGTGGGAAGGAAAATGCATCCACAGGGAGGAAAAATGTTTTCTCCCCAACTCTCTCAGCATTTAACAACAAAAACGATCTCTATGGAACCCCCGTTCCATTCCCCTTCTTCTCCACTGGTATACAACACAAAAACGCCCTTCTCTACTGGGAGAATGAAGGAAAAACATAGCAAACATGCCTGGAAAACGCCCAGGTAGCTCTAAACTCGCGAGGGAGAAGGAATGATCATGGATAATGTCTTGGGGGAGAAATTCATGGCTCATTTCTTGCCCAAGAAGAAAAACTCGAATTCCCATGAAGGGTGGCTTGCCCATATCCGAATTTGGACAGCCATACCTCTCCATTCCCAAGGCATTAACTACCTCAACCAACTCTTGGGAGAAATCAATGGTTGGGTACAAAAGTCAACATGGGTAGTTGAGGGTTTGATGGGTTCTCTCATTGACACTTGGCTTGAACTGATTGTCTCAAGGGTTTTAATGTTTTCCCTCTCAATCCCTTCTAAAATCATGCCCCCATCTCTTTGTTGCATTGCATAACTAGTTGTGGGTATTTTTATTAAAATGCATATTACATGATGTTGAAGTTCCAATGTGCCTGGCTAGCACACAAACCATATGCATCAATAAATCGATGGCGGGGACTTGGCCTTGAGCTCCTCACCATGATTTTATAACAATATTACATCATTTAAAATGTTAAAGTGATAGGGTCTAGATGGGGACGTGACATATGCGCTTATGCATAGACTACCGTCAGCTAAATAAAATGACCATAAAGAACAGATATCCTTTGCCCCACATTGACGATCTGTTTGATCAACTATGTAGTGCAACGATATTCTCTAAAATAGGTTTAAGGTCAGGGTACCACCAAGTCAGAATTAAGGATGAGGATATCTTTAAGACTGCATTCAGAACTCGCTATGGACACTATGAGTTCGTGGTTATGCCTTTCCGGCTAACCAACGCTCCAGCAGTCTTCATGTGTTTGATGAACAACGTATTACATAAGTACTTGGATAAATTTGTATTAGTATTTATTGATGACATTCTAATTTATTCTAAGACGAAAGAGGAACATGACAAACATTTAAAGATAATTTTACAAGTGTTAAGAGAACACCAAATTTATGCTAAGTTTAGCAAATGTGATTTTTATAAAGATAAAATACAATACCTAGGGCATGTGATATCCAAGGATGGAATTGCAGTAGACTCAGACAAGATAAAAGAAATTAATGAATGGCCTGCCTCGAACGACGTAACTGGTGTACGATCTTTTATGGGAATTACAGGTTACTATCATAAGTTTATCGAGGGATTTTCTAAAATGGCAAATCATATAACATCTTTACAAAGGAAAGGTAATAAATTTGTATGGGATAAAAAATGTGAAGAAATATTTAAGAAACTAAAAGAGTTATTAACAACAACACCTATTTTAAAAATTGTTGATCCCAACAAAGATTTCATAATGTGCACGGATGCATGCAATCACGGACTTGGCAAGGTCTTAACACAAGAAGGTCACGCGATTGCATATGAGTCTAGGAAGTTAAATATTCATAAAAAGAACTATGCAACTTATGCCCTAGAGTTGGTTGCCGTAATATATGCATTAAAGACGTGGAGACATCACTTAATTGGATCTTGAAAGTTTACTCAAATGACAGATAATAAAGGTTTGAAATACTTACTGGATCAACCAAATATGAACGCAAGGCAAGCTAGGTGGCTAGCTTTCCTTAGCGAGTACGATTTCGAGATTTAGCACATTAAAGGGAAGGAAAATAAGGTTGTTGATGCATTAAGCATAAATGCAAGGGTAAATTTTGTTTCAGCAATCAGTACTTATAAAACTAATCTGGAAAATCAAATTAAGGACAAAATCAGAATGGATGAAAAATATCATAATTTACTTAATAAAATTGCTGAAGAAAACATTGAAAATTTTATAACAGATTTCATAATTGATGAAAGAGGGTTACTGATGTATAAAAACAGACTTTATGTACCTAATGTTGCTAAAATTAAGTTGTTGATTTTAAATGAATTTCATAAAAGTCCATACTCAACACATCCTGGTTACCAAAAGATGATAACTATGCTGAGAAAAGATTATTTTTGGCCATGTATGAAAAGTGAAGTAGCTGAATATATTGCTAGGTGTATAGAGTGTCAGCAAATAAAGGCTGAACACCGACACCCAGCTAGATTGTTGCAGCCACCACCTATTCCAGATTGGAAGTGGGACATAATTAGTATTGATTTTATTATTGGTTTACCTAAAAATCAGAAACATAATGATTCTGTAATGGTAGTAGTGGATAAGCTTAGTAAAGAAGCCCACTTCATACATGTTAAGACAACCTACAAGGCTGCTAACATTGCTTAAATTTTTATGAAACAAATTTTTCGTTTGCATGGGATTCCAAAAGTTATAATTTCTAACAGAGACTCAAAGTTTACAGGAAATTTCTGGAAATATTTATTTAAAGGTTTAGATACTAATTTGAATTTTAGTACATCATTTCATCCACAAATGGATGGGCAGACTGAAAGAGTTAATCAAATTCTTGAAGACATGTTAAGAATGTATGTTAGAGATCAGCGAGGTAAATGGGAGGAATATTTGCATCTTGCTGAGTTTGCTTATAATAATCATTATCAAAATTCAGCAAAACTCAGTCCCTTTGAAATTTTATATGGCAGAAAATGTAATACTCCTATTTCTTGGAGAAATCTAGTTGACAGATTAATGCTAGGACCTGATTTGTTAAGAGAAATGAAACTAACCGTGAAATGGGTTCAAGGAAATTTGAAAATTGCACAAGATAGACAGAAAACTCATGCAGATCTCAAAAGAACTCGGAAAGAGTTTCAGGTTGGTGAACAAGTGTTCCTCAAGGTAAAACCTAAGAAGAGTTCCCAAAGATTGGGAAGCTGTGCTAAATTAGCACCAAGGTATTGCGGATCATTTGAAATCTTGTCCAGGGTAGGACCAGTGGCATATCAGTTGGCATTGCCACCAAATCTTAAAGTACATAATGTATTTCACATCTCTCTTTTGAAAAAGTATGTGCATGATGCTACTCATGTGATTAATTGGAATGATGTACAGGTGGAACCAGAATGATATTTTCTGGTGGAACCGGAATGTATCCTCGACAAGAGGGAAATTTTGCTTTGTAATCATACCATTGGACAGGTTAAGGTGCAGTGGAAGCACCTTAGTCCAGACGAAGCAACTTGGGAATTGGAAAGTAATATGCAGGTGGAATATTCAATGTTGTTCCAGGAGGAACAAGAGGATGATGAATAAAGTAACATCGAGGACGATGTTGAACTTAAGAGGGGGTGTTTGTCACATACCCAAAATCTAGACATTTTATGTTATGGAGAAAACATTATGTTTTATTTTTGTTGTAAAGTTTTATGACTATCGACCAAGTGGGGTCAAGGATGACTGTAATTAATTACTTTGAATATTTTATTATAAATAAATAAAAGTGGAGACAAACATCCAAAGGAGACTGTTAAATGAGTGTTCATTGGCCCACTACGAGGAATGGACTGTGGTGGAGAGAAAACTGACACTTGGCAGCATCCTAAACTCACTTCTAACTATTGCAAGGGGCAACTTCCCTACTTTTATGGTCATGTTCCCAAATAAAGTGGAACTGAGAAGGTGGCTCATTTACTAAATAAATTGACCAAAGACCTAGGCATGCTACTTATCTACCCATCGAATTCAGCAGGAGGCTGTTCATTCTTACCTTGTGATAATTTATGAGTACAAGATATTCGATGAGGGGAAGGTTAGAAGTGATTGAGTGAACTAAGATTGCATTCTGAACTAGTGCAGCCACATTGTTGAGTTCAATATTGCTAAAAGAAGGAAGTACTACTGGCGAGTTCCAAGGGAATTTATTCCATTACTCCACACATCATCTTCATCCTGGTGGTTCAGTGAATAGGCTCGGGGGTCCTAAGGCAAGTAACTTGACTATCTTCAGGAGCAGGTTGGGTGGAATGGGCTCCTTTGGCTGTTTGTTTCTTCTACAGTTACCAGGTTCATATTGTGTCATCTTATTTAATTTTCTGTCAAAGTATTACTAAGCCTCAGAATGTATTATGATAGTTGTTTACTATTTATTTATAAGTATCTTGGATTGCTAATAAATGTTTTACTTTTCCAAATTTTTCACTTGAAATTCTTTGTATCATCCAGGATAAAATGCTAAATGATTAGTTAAATATAATAGTTTTGATTGACAGAATAAAATGCTTCCCTACATTTTTCCACACACTGTTTCCAGTGTCGTACTCTAGTACAGGGAAGATGAAATTATAATAGATTCGAATGATTTAGTTTTCATAAATAAATCTAACTTATTCCAGTCCTTTGATTGTTATCTACCCCTTCAGTAAAACATCACTGATTCTAATTAGGAACCAAAAGTATTGTTTTTCATGCATAGGTTTAGCAACATAACTTCTGATTTTTATACAAAATAGAATATTATTTTCAATATTCATTCTGGAAGATAAATATAGAAACATTTATGTCTTCTATCTAAATCTATTTAGCTCAGAACAATACATTTGTAAACAAAATAAAAAGTAATTGTTTCTAAAAAATTATTATAGAAAATAATTTATGTATAAATAATATTATGTAAAACCCCAATAATATCGGAAAACATAGTACAAGAGTTTGCATTTAAGTAAGTAATGATCAAGCATCTACCTATACAATTATATAATAATGTAATTGATATTGATATACTACCAATAATAACTCAAAATTTACATAAAGATAAGCGGATAGCCTATTGGCATTCCAGGGTTGAAACCTTGTGATTGTAGTTTCATTTTGTAAACCATTTGACATAACTTATCTTTTCTACATAATAATTATACACCAGTCTAGGGTTCGAAAATCCTCGGCATAAACCTTTTAAACATACTGTAAGTACTTACTGTAGAATACTTAAGACCCAATATTACAGACATTGGAAATTAATAATTAAAATCGCAGAAGTCATACTGTCTCACATTCAATGAAATAATATCAATTTTCCTTTCTAGATAATGAAGACTGCCGAGAACAAATCCTACCAGCTCTATATTTTCCAACCTATTTTAAACATAGCAAAACTCTTTAAAGTTATATTTATACTATTAAAGGGAGTAATGCAGGATAGGACTGAGGGTTCGATCCTCTGTAGGCCACATTTAATAATTACACCTAAATTCCTTACGACGGGGTATTAACCCAAGTTCACAGCCAGCTATTACAAATAGTATTAAGACAAAACATTACTACATATATGAACAACGATGGGCCTTTCCCCATTAAAAATCAAGCACTGTAAACTAGCTAAGGATTGGCCGATAGTATGTTCACCATCCTTTAAAACTAAACCATAATTATTTTATGGAGAAACAAATTAAAATTTATTTAAATTTTATTTATAAACCAAAGGAAATCGTTGAGAATCCAATGAGAGATTCAAAGATCAGGAGGAAAAAAAGTCCAGTCTTAATACGAATTGCAAAATGCCATACGGCTTAAACCATTTACAAATCATTGTAAAAAAACCAAAGTCTGAAACAAAAATCGTGTTCTCAACTATCCGATGAAGACTGGTTGGTGTCAAAGTTCATCATTTAACTGTGTAGTACTTGGGATACCCTTGGGATGTCACCGAGGCTTACTAGGGCCTTTGAGCTTACCTCCCTGTCAAGCCGAACCCAAAACATTTTGCCATGACAAAACCTGCAAAACAACATATCGATAGCGGTTAAAACTTTTACCAAACTGTAAAGAATAAGACTTTAATAATGTGTCAAATCTCAACAAGTTAAGTATAGACTCAAATATTACCTGTAACTTTCGTCGTACATTTGAAGTGCTTCGACAGAGAATATCCACACTAGTTTTTCTAACAACTAACGAGGTAATGCTACCACCCTGGTATCAAAAGGCTTCAACCGAGAACCCTGCAAGGGTCGACTACTTAGCCACAACAACGGTGTCTAGGTGACCACTAAAGCCCAGCAAGACACTACATCGAGACCTATAAAGAACCCTGGTGCATCACTTGGTATTAACATATAGACGAGAGGTCTCCATATCGAACCCCGGGAGAGTTCGTAGCCATGAAAACTTAAAACCCTAGAAAAACGCAGAGCCTGTCGGCCTCTCCCTCTATTTTTGCAAATGAAATGAATTACAAAGGGGATGGAGATATCAATGTAGATTAGGGTTAAACCCAAACCCAAGACCATCCTGGAGATCAACGGTGTAGATCCTGCCATGAGGTAGAGCCAATATACGACCACCAAACCTCCTCAATTAGCATTTAAAATCACAACTATCAAAGCTCGGTGCTTTGCCAGCACATAATTCCACACATTCAAATCCATGCACAGATCAACGTTTAAGGTTTTATGTAACAAAGGTTTCCACCGTGTTCCATGTTCCATTCATGTGAATATTTCCACGAGAGCTACCTCCAATCAATCCACCATATTGCAGTTATTAAACCATAAATACCTTAGTACTAGTTCGAAGTGGCTGCCAACGCACCATTTCACTACGGTGTTATTTACATGTCACTTAACATTGAATAGTTTGTAAGCTAAGAGTTAGGGTACTATGTTTGCATCATAATCAAGCAACATTGTACAGTTTCCATACATATAGTTTATGCATATAGTCGCATACGTATAGTTTATGTATATAGTTTTCAAGCATATAGTTGATGCTTATGGTTTATGTAATTTGAAAGCGCATATTAACCATAGTCGCAACATATAGTATGGTCAAACGATTTTTATGGTCAGAATGCATATTATAAGTATTAGGTCATAGCCTATTAAAATGGAAAGGTATTACAAAGTATTCTCCATATTTTTGGTTAGGATAAGTTATCACCTTTTTTTCTTCAATAGATAAAACCAATAAAAACATACGAATACAAAATATATGGAGATAACCAAATCCAATTGCACAATTTATACCTGAGTTTGTTTGCAAGGAAGATATTTTCTCTACGCATTAGTATTTTTACTATAAAGTCTAACATGGTATTGCAATTTTAATCTGAAATGCATTGATATACTTCTGTTGAAATTTCTCTGTCTTACCTGCATTCTGCAAATTGATTTTAGGAGCATTAGCTAGTAATAGCTAAGTAAGCCTCGGGGCGTACACAAGGACCCCTTTATTACACTAAGATGATCAATTAGTCTCTAGAATAAAAAATGTATAACATAGAACGAAAGTAACATTTTGTATGCTAACAATAAAGTACATAATGAAAGCATTGAAATATTCAACATCCTGACGTTGGCTTGACGATAATTGACTTTACGACTTTGTAAGACACTAGTTAAGTTAACAGTTGTTAAGGCAAATGTTGTGATTCCTAAGCAATTTAAACTCTTAGTCATTAATCAAAAATTTTAAGAAGTTGTTATCCTTAAGCACTTTGTTTAGCGTTTGGTTGTGTTTAATATTAACATTTTTTATACTTCCGCACAGCAAACACAAGCAGGTATTGCTACTTGAAAAATTTTAATTTTTAGTGAATTTTTGGGGATGTTACACTCTCTATCTCTTGAGATAGAGATTCAACCCTTAGACAACTTGAATCATGATGATGATGATTGATCTTTCAACCTATAGGTTATGGATGCATTTTACTTGATCTCCCCCATTAGATGGTTATCTCGATCTTGGCTCTATCCACCAATACTTAAAAATGCATCTTCATCATCTCACACTCCCATATCAATGGCCCTCTTGCTCCACTAATTTTGGATGCATAATAGATCAAAACCTTTGATCTATATCATACTTCATTTCCTCTGTGTGATTCTCCAAAGGTCAATTTGTTTCCTGAACTCTAAGCATCAGATTGGCACACACAATACGTTCCTGGTATATCACATTCTAAATAAAACTCCCACGATTGGATTAATATTTGACCACAACTTCATTCAATGGTCCAGTTGGTCCAGTTGGGCGTTTCACAATGTGCTCATGCTCAATACATATTCAACTGGCGATTCCACCTTCCATCACTTTATATCTATAATTCTTCCCCTTTTTCCACTCAACGAAACTATATACTACACCATTGGATAATCACAAACCCATAAACCCTTCAACGCATCTACAATAGCAACTACATAATTCAAATATATAAGATTTGTTTATCTTCAAAGAAACTAGAATCTGCATGGGATTCTTCCCACTTCCACTTGGACTAGAATATCTGGCAGAGGTTCTTCATAATCTATTCCAAACGAGGTTGTCAATCTTATTTAATTTCTCCTACAATTGCTTACATAGGTTTTTCCACTCTTATTCAATATTTTTCCCAAGTCTTCAAGACTTCTACAGAACTGGAATTGTTTGACAGTTCTACCCAATTTCTAATTGACTGGAATATTCATTGATTCTACTACCCAATCAATCCTTAACATATAGTCACACAGAGTTACAGAAATCCTCTGAAATTCTTCAACGGGATCATGTACAGCTCTACTTAAACAACCCATCTCACTCATGCATTCAGTAACACATAAATACATGAAATCATCAACACTGGAGATGGCAGGAAACTTACCTTTTCATATGTAAAATGAAACTGTACATACACAACTTATAAAATGCCCTGTTCTATTTCTCTGTCTTGCTTGGCCTAATCTTCTTTACTTGGCTTTCTGGCTGACTAACTAACTCTTTGTCTCTATTTTTCCATTCCCCTATTCCATGCCCGTAGGCTTACAATTATATTTACAAGACTGAGCTCCCAGCGCCTTAACAGACTCCTACTAACTTGCAAGTTAATTCTAAAAATAGAATTTCAAGCCTATCTTAATTAATGGCTCTTTAAACATATTCCTATCTTTATGCAGCTTATCTCTAGATACCTTCTCGAGTCATTCCTTTTCTTAAGGAATTAGTTCCATAACTCATACTTACAATGACACCTATACAAATTAGAAGTTTCTACAACTATGTTTGCTAACTATGAAAACTCAAGTATTTTACAAATGATTTACATTCACCCCACATTGGGCTAGTGCCATGGTCTTAGGAGCTGACTAGACTTTAGAGTTTTGACCAAGAGCAGAATTCCCCTGCATCATACAGCGTTGGATGGATGCAATTATGGATTATGCCTTACTTACGTTGATATTCCAATCGGTATCATATTTCCCATCGAGAAGTTGAGTTGAACTTTACCTGTCTTATTTTTCTGTAAGGCACACAAAGAGTCGAGGATTTCCTGTCCTAGTCATATATGAAGGATTATGTGCCCACATCATAATGTTGTCTCCATAGGAATTGTATAAGCGTAACAGGAAACAAGGTTTTCTACGAAAATCGTTGTTGATTGGGAATTTCAACACTAGCCATCATTTCGTTGGCTTCAATGGATGAAAATTTCATCTATAAGTATTGCATTGATCTCAGAACTTTCCAGTTACAACAAATTTTCCTAACAATGACCAAACAATGCAGACCTGGGCGTTAAAATCAATTGCCTTTGGTAACACTTGTAAACTACAGGCTCATTTTCCCCTTCCACGTATCTACATTTTGTGTGTTCTTTAATTCAACTGGTTGCATCTCTTCCAAAGCATTTGTATCCAACTCAACACTAGAAATTTTCATATTGTCATCCTCCAGCTGTCGATTGGATACCTGTCATGGCTTTAAATCTGGAACAATATCTAAATTAGGTTGTTGGATAGAGTATTGAGAATGTTGAATGGTTTGGCTTAGTAATACATAGGATTTGAATTATGTTACTCTGCCGCTTGTCAAATTTAATTTCTTGCTATGATATGCTAACTTTGATTTTATGCTATTCCCTTTTTTTTGAATTCCAGGATAATGTCAATAAGTATTGTGCTCTCATAGTTTACTTGATTATTTTCAACCTTCCAAAACCTTGCTTGATATTGAATCTATGTCCATCTTCCTTAATTTGCTTGAAAAATGTTTGTCGCTTTATGTAACAGTTCCATTCTCCAATCCTCATAATTTGAAGAAGTTGCTCAACAATTCTAACAATTTATTTACTCAAGCCAGCTACAAAGAACATGTTCCACACTTTCATGCACTTGCAACTTTTGATTTTGAGGAACAAATAAAGGATCGATCTCTTAATTGTAATTTTTCCTGTAAGAAATCTGAAGAAAGGACTCCCTATGCTTTGCCTCTTGATAGTTTTGGGATATCTTTAATACCATCGAATAGTGAATATCCAGCTCCTAAAGCTGCTAGTTTCTTGCACTTCTATTGGAACATCAACTCTCTGAGATTGTGTACAAGCATTTTCCCATTTCAGCAAGCGAATATGTGCCTTTTCTTTATCCACAAGCATAGAAAAGCATCCAAGATCATTGAGATCTAAATCCATCTCACTATCACCCAAACATAGCTTTTCAAAACTGCTAAATATTTGTTAACCCTGAGTGACACTATGTCACTCCTCAATCTATCCACATCCATTTTTTGCACATGCATGGGAGATTTTAACACAAGTGTTAGAAAAATATCCATATGGTTCCCAAGAGATTGAACTTGAATAAGTATTCTCATACTCAAATGGTTGTAAATAAATGGTCAACTTATTTAAATGTATGTTGTGAAAAAAAAATATTATTCATAATTTCTGAAGGCTTAAGAATGGGCTATGAAGTTTCCTCAAATCTGTCAAAGATGGGACTTTTTCCCAGTTTAACTGCATTTGCAAACATAATTTTTAATACCTCTATTGGAAATCCATGTGTGTGCTCTTAGTGCATGGCACTTGGCATTTTCGATGTTGAATATGTTCAAGACATATATCCGCCGTACAACCATAAAACCACTCTACAACCATAAAAACGTGGTGTGCACAATCGTGAAGAGATTTTTGAATGTTTAAATCAAACCACTTTTCATTTTGTATAGAAAGGGGATATATTCCATATGCAGCAAGTCAAAGTATTTAGATGTCCTTATATGATCGGGTGTCCATGTTGTATATTTTTATGATTATCAATCTCTCTAATATTGCACACAGTAAAACTGCCTTGAATATAATGCCACTGGAGAAAATTGCATGCTAATGAGCTTTCCAAGAATAGCCAAATCACACTCTTACTAGGAGTTGCAACATCTAACTAAACACAGAAAATGTCCAAAATCGATTTACCATTGCAGCAATCCCTCAAAAATAGGATAGAGATCGAACTTAGAGTGTAGCAGCAACAGTTTATTTACTAGTGAATGCAATTGATTCTATTGTACGTTATTGTACAAGATAAGATGATTGAGCCTTGAATTGTTTAACCAATACTTGTTCAATAAACACTGGGTTTGATGCTTTTGTGCTTTCTGCACTACCATCATAGATCATAAGGCCGGAAGCTAATGTCCCTATCATGTCGAAAATCTAGGAATCTGATGTGCAATATTGAATACTTTCATAAAGACTTGAAATTACTGAAGACGGTCCAGCTGATCTGTTAGCCAGAGCACACATTGCATTTTCTTGCAATGCTTGTGCGAAATCTCCTTGCATGAACTCTTTTGGAGTGATTGGTGCATATATCAAACTTGAAATACCATTAGCATTTACAATATCGCATCTTTCATCCTTCAACTGGGAAGAAAGAGTTATGTTGAGTTTTATTCTCCCTCCCTGATCCACTAATTTTATTCTCTATGTTGAGTTTTTCCAAATATTGCAGCCATAATGCGTACATAAAAAATCTAGATAAATTATTCCCGAAAAGTGTTGTAGATTATTATAGCCATATGGGTTGTTTATCTATATCCATTTTTCTTATTTATAATACAGAATGAAATAATTTTCTAATGAGTATCTGACTGGATTGAGGATAGCTATTATTGTTTTGTTTTATTCAAGAGAATAGGTGTTCTCACTTTACATAAAACTAAATCTAGCATGGATTAGAAATGCTACCTCCTTTGTGTTATATCCCAACTAAACCAATAATTTTGCAAGGACCACATCTGGAACATGTAGTTGCACGTGTAATGGTTTCCATTCCACAAATTTGCAGTAAAAAATTGTATTATTTTATACATTGCATTACATATTAAACTAGCATGTGTGATTTAAGCCCCAAGAACAAGGCTAACCTAGTTGCAACCTAGAGGTGTTACCCATTTTCACCTCAGTAACTACTGCCATACACTTTAGTTTTTCTCTTCTCCAACCAACGGGAGCTTCCCTAAAATAGGATTTCTAAGTATTTTGAGAATGAAGGACAAGGTGTTCCCTAGCAAAACGAGTCTTTTTGTAGTATATGATAAACGGGTGATGGGATGACCATGAAGACTAGTGTCAATCCCTAGGGAAAATGGAGTCAAAAAGAATTTAGACAAATCAAGGAGCAGGTTCATGAAGAGTTGAGGAAATTAGGGTTGCTTTCACAACCCTCCCCCTCACCCCAACATGTCGAAAAATTAAAAGTAGAAATCACTAGCAGACCCCATTTGGTGCTACCTCAAAGTACTGCAAGTAGGGTGTGACTTATGCAATGAAGTATTAGAAAGAAACACTATTAAATATGAAGAAATGCTATGGTCAAATATTGTACATAGAGGAAGAATTGCGATGGAAGTGGATGGATTTAATCCTTTTGGAGGCTTAAGCAGTTCATATAGTGTTTGGCTAGTAGTACTAGTCACATATAACCTTCCGCCATTTTTCAAAACAAGTCTCTGGTCAAGGAGATATTTGTCTGCCAAAACAACCATTTAGCCTATTTTTCACCCTGCTAGAAAAATGCTCGCCATTAGAAAAATTGGTTAAGTATTGAGAAACGAGCCTAAGTAGCATTGGGAAAATTCCCACCATTTCTCACCTGTGAGGGATAATTTTTTTTGAAAGCATCAACTTGTAGGTGGATGATTTATGCACTTGACCATTGGCTCAGTTTTGAAAAAAGTTTATGTTCAAGAAAATATTGGCCTGCCAAAACAACCACTCAGCTTATTTTGCACCTATAAATGGCTTTAGGAAAATTCCCACCATTTCTCACCTGTGAGGGATAAAAAAATTCTGAGAGCATAAGTTTGTAGGTGGATGATTTATTCACTTGACCATTGAATCATTTTTTAAAACGAGTCTATGGTCAAGGAGATATTTTCTCGCCAAAACATTTATTCACCCTATTTTGCACCCTACCAGAAAAATGCTCGTCATTGGAAAAATTGGCTAAGTATTTAAAAACGGTCTTAAGTATCCTTGGGAAAAGGCCCAACATTTCTCAGCTATGAGGGATAAAAAATTTATGAAAGCATCAACTTACAGATGGATGATTTATGCACCATTGGCTCCGTTTTGAAAAAAAAATCGATGGTAAAGAAAATATTGTCCTGCCAAAACAGCCACTTATCCTGTTTTGCACCTAGAACTAGCCTAAATGGCCTTAGGAAAATGCCCACCATTTCTCACATGTGAGGGATAAAAAATTTATGAGAGCATATGTTTGTAGGTGGATGATTTATTCACTTAACCATTGACTCATGTTTTAAAACGAATCTCTAGTCAAGGAGAAATTTTCCTTCCAAAACATCCATTCAACCTATTTTGCACCCTGCCAAAAAAATGCTCACCATTGGCAAAATTGGCTAAGTATTTAAAAACGGGACTAGGTAGCCTTGGAAAAATGCCCACCATTTCTCACCTGTGAGGGATAAAAATTTTCTGAAAGCATCAGCTTGTAGGTGGATGATTTATGCATTTGACCATTGGCTTCGTTTTGAAAAAAATTCTATGGTAAAGAAAATATTGGCCTGCCAAAACAACCACTCAGCTTGTTTTGCACCTAAAAATGGCCTAAATGGCCTTAGGAAAATGCCCACCATTTCTCACCTGTGAGGGATAAAAAAAAATTGAGAGCTTAAGTTTGTAGGTGGATGATTTATTCACTTGAAAATTGACTCATTTTTCAAAACAAGTCTCTGGTCAAGGAGATATTTTCCTGCCAAAACAACCATTCAGCCTGTTTTTCACTTTGCCAGAAAAATGCTTGCCATTGGAAAAATTGGTTAAGTATACATGACTTCATATAGGTATACAACAAGACAACAATTGCCTTTCAATTTCACAGATTTTCTTGCAAATACATAGGAAGGAAATAGTTGTCTTTCAATTTTACAAAATGTATCTTCTAATGATACAAGAAGACAAAAACTTGCTTCCCAATAACATAAGAAGACAAACATATGCTTTCTAATTGCACTAAAATGCATACCACGATAGTTGTTGTCGATGTTGTTGCATACTTGAAAATGTTCAGTTTTTGTTTGGATGTTGGGTGAGTAGCAGGTAGAGATTTTGGTAGGAAAATTAAAAGTGTTCATATGTTATAAATAACACACATGCACTATTAAAAATGTGCACATGTTGTTTTTTCTAAATATTCTTCTCAATAAATGTCGAGAATGAATTTGGACCTTCCACCATACATTGAAACCCCCCAATAGGATCACACGCATTATTTTAAAAGCATGCACGGATTCTTAAAAGTGAGAATTTGATCTTAAAATCATGTTTGTGCTCCTTAATATCACTCATGCATCCCTCTTATATATATATATATATATATATATATATATATATATATATATATATATATATCCCATCGGCATTCCATCTTTCTCTCTCTCTCTCCCTCCCCCCTCCATAACTCTCTACCTCCTTCCATTCTCTCTCTCTCTCTCTCTCTCTCAACCTTGCACATGATTTATAGAGGAAAGTTAGGCCTTGGGCCCTGAAGGCATCATCTAGGCATCTAGGTCCCATAACAACACATTAAACAACAATGAATAACCTTTCCATTGTATCTTTAGCTTCTAACTAGGGATATTAGTACCATTATGAAATTTTTAGGAGTAAGTATCTATCTCAAGGCCCTAGATATGGTCAATGGAAAAGACCTAGTCCTTGAGCCCTAAAGAAATATTCTAGGCATACGGGGCCATTAACCATGCATGAATTGGTATGGATATCCACAAAACTATGGATCTTGGTTGTGTGTCCTTTGGGCCATAGACACAGTCAGAGGAGGAGAATTGAAGCTTGGGCCCTAAGTGAATATTCTCACCATCCAAGTCTAAAAAGGTTTCCTCCACCAATGACACATGGCCTCCTTAGGTATCATTGGCATATGATTAAGGGTGTCAGTGCCATTAGGTGGTTTTGATTAGAATGTAGGTGTATCATGGCCTTAGGAATGATGTATGTTTCATTAGGTGGTTTTGAATAATAATTACATGTTTTAGGGACTTCAAAATGAGATTCTAGGAAAGAAGACCAAGTGTTTGAATATAAAGAAATTATTGAGACATCCAAAGGCATGAAGAATGCCTCAAAGAACCATACATGACTTCATATAGGTATTAATGGCACTATGGATCTAGTTTTTGTGGCCTTTGAGCCTTAGACATGGTTAGTGGAAGAGACCTAAATCTTGAGCCCTAAATGAATCTTCTAGCCATCTTGGTCTATGAAGTTTTCCTCCACCGACCACACATGTCCTCCTGACTAGGGTACCATTATCCTGTGATTGAGGATGCTAGTTCCATTATGTGGTTTTCATTGGTTTATAGTTGTGTCAGGGCCTTGGGAATCATGTTCCAAGGAAGAATACCATGCCTTTGGCCTTGAAGAAACATTGAGGCATCTAAAAATATGAATAATGCTTGTAAGAATGATAGATGACTTCACAAGGGCATCGTTGACACTATGTATCCAAGTTGGGGACTCATTGCCTTGGACATGGTGGGTGGAGAAGACTTGAATATATGGACCTAAACAAATATTCTAGATGTGTAGGTATAAGTAGGTTGCCTCCACCAGCCATAAATGGAATCCCAAGGGTATCATTGGATTATAATTGAGGATGTTAGTGCCATTAATTGGTTTGGCCAATATGTACATGTGTCATGGACTTGGCAATGCATTTTTTATTAAGAAGACCATGCCTCTAGCCCTAAAGGAATATTGTATCCATCCAAGGCTAAGGAGGTTACCTTTACTGACCAAAAATGACCTATTAAGGGCATCATTATCCTATTATTGAGGACATCAGTTCCATTAGGTGGTTTTGAGAAATATGTACATGTCTAAGGGCCTTGGGAATGATATTATGTAGAAGAATATCATCCCTTTGGGCCTAAAGAAATCATTGAGGCATCTAGATCCATTAACAATGCCTTAAATCATTACACATGATTTAATAGGGGTATCCTTGGTGCTATGTATACAAATCTTGGGGATTTGCGGCCTTAGAAATAGTAAGAGGAGGAGACTTGAACCCATGGAAAATTTTAGGGCCTAATCTTAGCCCATGGGTGAAATTAAAGGGTTAAAATTTTTAAATGGGAAATTTTTTTCCAAAGAAAAGGTTTTTTATTATTATCCCACTATTTATTTAAAATTTGTATATAAAAAATAATTAGCCCACCAGTAAATTTACATGGGAGGGCTCCTGATAATCATTTTCACCCACTAAAAATAGTGTTGAAAGCTTCCATTTTCCCTTGGTTTCTATTCATGGAGGTATGTAGGAGCTATTCGTCCCTTTCTTTTCTTGTAAATCAAATTTGCAATTTCATTTTCCCAATTTATGGAGGAATCGAAAAATTTTACCCCAATTTATGGAGAATCATTTTTTTTTAGTTTTTGCACATAGATTGCTGCCCAAATTTAATGAAATCGGGGCAGATGGGAATAAATTCATACCTATATAATTCCTACCCTTGAACATAGAACAACCCATTCATCTCAATCTGAACGTTTAGCATATGTATCCTTCCCTACGGTGTGGACAACAAAATTTCAACATACTGTTGTAAAAATTATAGGTATGTCCTCAATAATTTCGTCAATTGTTTCTTCTAGGGACCTTCTAATTCTTATTATACACATGCGTATTAAATTGCTTGGGAGGTGGTTTTTCATATTGTCATAGATTGCTACCTAGATATAATTTCTATGAAATCATATAATTCAATGAGAAATTAGCTATAGGGGTTTTGTCATTTGAATACTATTCCCATTATAATTTTATTGTGGATAGAAATAAGAGAAAAGGTGAAGGATTTCTGGTTGAGTTTAACTTGGTTGCATAAACCTATTTTTCCATCTTTAAATTGCCACAACAAACTAAGAATAAACATATTATTTGTTTGTTGGGCAACTATGTACTATGTAATCTAAGTAATCGGATACACATTCAAGAAGCTATTTTTTAAGACGATAGCTCATAGCAATGCAACCATGGGCTTGAGAAGACAATGAAACTCCATGCTGAGGCAAATTGGAAAGATTGAGGTAAAACCAAAGCTTAATCAAAATATTGAATTCAATTGGACTCTAGAGACTGTTTTTTGTTAAGAAATCAAGGAAAAAAGTAAATTAATTACAAAGGAAAATGCCTAAGTTTGTTTTGGGTGGTGAATTAATTTCCCACCATATGATTTAATTGTTACCCTAGTGTGGTTGGATGTGGTTCTGACATTGGGTTGTTTTGTTGTAATTTATTTATGTTATGATGCCACCCTCAATCTCTGGTAAAGAGTACTACAATTATTTTGTAATCCAAAAATTCTTCAAAACACTGACTTCTTTGTTTTGTAATCCAAAGTAGATTCAAACCACCGACCGCTTCAGAAACCTAACGGCAGAGCCTTTTTATAGGTATATTTATAAAATCTCAAATGCCACTTTGGTCTTTGTTGGTGTTTGTATTTGAAAATATTTGGTTTGTTGCAAAGCATTGTTATAGGCAGACTTGCATTTTGTTCATGTGGGTTCAGGATTAAATGCCCTCCTCTACGGTAGCATCTTATGGTTACAAATACCGAAGGAACTTGGAAACATTGAATGCTACAAGAATCTATTCCTAGAGCCTATTTTTAGATATATTGAAAAAATATCAAATGCCATTTTGATCTTTGTTGGTTTTGTATCTGAAAGTATTTGATTTGTTGCAAAAGATTATTGCATGCAGACTTGCTTCATTGTTCTTTTGGATTCAAGATTCAACACCCTCTTCTTAGGCTGTGACTTATGGTTAGAGATACCAATCCTTTATGGCATTCATCTCAAGAATTCATGCTTTTTATAATGACTAGATAATGGTGCACATAATTCTTGTGCCATTCACATTGTGGTGATTCTCACATGTTTGCATTAATGTTCTATTGAATAATTGCATCAATTTATATGCCTTTCGTGTACCATAGTTTGTACTAAAGAAGAATATTGTTCTGGAATGTATTGATGTTTATTGCATCGAGAGTAGTGAGGTGATTTACATCCCAGTATGGTGGAGTTGTTGTAATGTGTAATATTGTGTAGCGTTATGTAACATGATGTTCTCATAAAAAGGAAATTAAAAAATATATAAAAATGCAAATGATGTCGGCGTAAACAAAAATATATTTATATTGATTTCATTTTAAAACAAGCACCCATAGGGATCAAATATCTTGAGGTGTTGTGTAATTTTTTTCTCAATGTGTAAAAAATTTAAGATTAAAAAAATACACCTTAAGAAATTGGATCCCTCTTAGTGCTTAATAGATATGGGTTTAAGATGGATTTATGTTGGTAAGGAATTAATGGATGATATATGTTATGATTAATGGATGTATGAGATATTGTGGGTGACAATATTGAGTATGAGATAGTGTGTTACAATTTTTTTTCAGGCTTTTCTTATGTCTGCGTCAGTTGTATTTTGCATGCAAAAGTTATTATTTTAAGTGTTCACTACATTGCAAAGGCTTGTTCAGACGTAGCTTGACAATTTCAATATTGAAGGCAATTTTATAATTATTTTTCATTGCTTAGGGATCTATCTTAGATGAATTGAAGTTAAAGTAAATATGAGAGGGTGGGTGGATGATGTAGGATTGAACTGTAATTTCTTATTTTGAATATCTAAAATTTTGAAACATTAATATTTATAATTGCTTTTATTTATCTTCTGCCATAATGTTTGTTGTATTCCTTCTCAAAATCAATTTTGAAAAATAGGGCATTCAAACCAAGGTATCTATCCATTCCATATCTCCCAAACAGCTATGCCATTGTCTGGTATGAAGTGGCCATTAATGATGGTTTTTTTTTCAAGTCTAATAAGGTAGGATGTACCTTAGTTGCATAGAAAGTGCTTTGTCTAAGATATTGTATGAAATGTTTTTTGTTATAGGCCACCAATTGGTGATCAGTTTAGGACCTCCATACTTGGGAATAAAGTGAATAAAATCTCTATTGATCTACTTACCCTATGACTGCTCACAGACAATTTCCTTGTACACTAAAATAATATCAACCCTGGAAAAGTCCCACGTGGAATTACAAAGCTCATAGGGATTCCCATTAATCCTATGGGACTTATCATCTATCATTATCATCTAATTTGTAGTTAGTTGGTCCAAGATCAAACCTCAATCACATAATGTTTCGTGATCAGGATACAATAGTTTGTGGACAATCAATACACATTTACATGGTCACCCAACATTCCTCCATAGACCTCTATCTTTGGAGTTAGCTTTTTTTTTATATTTAGTTTTTAGTCATACTTTTCTTTCTACATTTCACTTTTATCAAATCCTCCTTTGTGCTCCCACTTTGTATCAACATCATGGTACCAAACAATCCCATTGACCTACTTTTTGTGGTCATTCATTGGACATTGATAAAATTATCTTATCTTATCCTATCTTATCTTGTCTAAGACCAACAAAAATCCAATAATGGCCAATGAATTCCCCTTCAATATCCTCCTGCTTGGTTACTTTCCAATCTACCTTTTAAAATATGCAAGTATTTTGATAGCCTACCTAGCAGCCAAAGATTTTAAAAGGGCCTTTGTTAGCCTCTATCGATCTTTATCCAGTGTAGTTGGTCACAAATTTGGGCATTGGGAACTTGATAAATCTCATCCACTTTTAGTAAATGCCTCAGCATAGCATCTCTATCATGAAGGGTCTCAAGGTATTAATAACTATAAATTGTGTGACAATTTCCCTAACTCTTCTTTAATAGCCTTGTGGCACTATACATAACTACTGCAATTTGTCTTCATGTTAACACTAAGTCTTCCCAAGATCAACCATAGCTACTAGCATTGTGAAATTTTGTAACAAAACAGATCATTGAGCCTGGGAAAATCTCACAATGAAAGAATTAGCAAGGAAAAAGAATTGCAATGAAATCTAGCAAGAATTGAGTAGTAAAATCAAACATGCAAAGAAACTTAGATGTGCATCAAAACTGGTTTCATATTCCATTAATATGTATAGTAAAATAATATATTACAATAGAGGTAATTCGATTATATAGGAGGAATTCGAATCCATGTCAGTCTATCATAGGAATTTTCACCACTACAGTGCTCCAATGGTGCCAAACTCAACTGAATGTCAATGAACTAAAGCTACTGTCAGTTAACGATCATTAAGGGCACATCAGTGAGTTTATCATGCAAATCAGGATAGAGAGGGTGCATTAGTTGAAAATAAATGGCAATAGGAGCTCAAACCCCCCACTACAGTCATGAACTCAGGTGGACTGAAACAGATCAATGAGTTAGCTCCTAAAATGTAGGGAATTGACTCAGCATGGCCTAAATTCATGCATGGAGGGCGCATCAGGTGGCTAATGAGGCCTAGATGACAATTGAACACCACTAGGGGGTCAACAACATCATCCAATACTAGGAAAATGGAAATAATACTAAGGTGGATAAAGGTTGGAGTATTAATTATCCTAACACCCCCCATTAATAAAAAATTAGACAACCTGGACCTTGGTAACTAAGACCAAAGGTCACCCAAACAATAAAAAATAATTGCTCGTGAAACTAAGGAGATGGGGAAAACCTCTTGGAAAAAAAAACCTCAAGTATGAACAGTAGGGAACTCAAGCAGTCTTCACACTAAGCAAAGTTCTGAGATAGGAAAATATCTTCTGAGTGAAATCATTTGTAAAAATGTCTACAATCTGCTCCTCTGTAAGACAGTAATGCAATGTGATGGTCCTGTTGTGTACTAGTTCCATGATGTAGTGCATATGAACATCAATGTGTTTGGTTTTTTTATTCTGAACAGAATCATTGGAGATCTTTATGGCACTTTTATTATCACAAAAAAAATCTACTGAAGGAGAAGTGAGAATGCCAAACTCTATCAATTTTTCATTTAACCAAACTGCCTGAATAGCTGCATTCATAGCCCCTGTGTACTCTTCTTATGTTGAAGAGAGTGCGAGTGTTTCTTGCTTCTTGCTTGACCAACAGATTAGTCTTGATCCCAACATGAACAAGTAGCATGGAGTAGATTTCCTGTCAATGTTGTCTCCTGCCCATTCTGAGCCAGTAAAACCAACCAGATCTAACTGAGCACCAGTAGAATAATGAATTCCAAACTCTTTTGTACCCTGCACATAGTGCAATATTCTCTTTGCTTCCTTCTAATGCATATCATGTGGCTCCTGCATGTACCTTTCCACAACACTAACATCATAAGATAGATCTAGTCTTGAATGTGTAAAGTACAATAAGCTACCAATCAGATGCCTGCACACGGTGCTGTCAACCAAAGGAGTAGAACCACCCTCTTCCAATCTGATACCGGATAGGAAAGGAAAAGTTGTTTCTTTGCAATCAGCCATGTGGAACTTTTTGAGGAAGTCAAATGCATACCTAGATTGTGAAACCATGATCCCTGGATATTTTTGAGTTACTTAAAGGCCAATAAATTGTTTCAGCAGCCCTAGATCTGTCATGGAGACGGATTTGCTCAAAGAAGACTTGATGTTATTCAATCTAGTAGATGAACCACTAATGATGAGCAAGGCATCCACATACAAACTATCAACAATAGGAAACCTCCATTCTGCTACATGTAGACATTGCAGTCAGATTTTCATCTTTCAAACTTCTGTGACATTAAGAAGGAATCCATTTTGGCACACCATGCCCTGGGGGATTGCTTGATCCCATACAATGATTTCCTTAGTATGCATACCAAGGATGGATCATCTGTGTACCCCTCAGGCTGCGTCATGTAAATCTCTTCTTCTAAGTCACCGTGGAGGAAGGCACTCTTTACATCCATGTGATGTACCTCCCACTGTTTCGAAGATGCAATTGCCAAAACAAGTCTAACAGAGTCCATTCTTGGTACAAAATAAATTGTCTCATTGTATTCCAAGCCATGAACTTGAGAATACCCCTTGGAAACCAATCGAGCTTTGTACTTGGTTGTAGATCCATCAAAAGCAAGTTTTGTTTTGTAGATCCACTTTCACTGGACTAGATTTCTCCTTGGGGGAAGAGAGACAAGGTCCCATGTATCATTGTTCTGCAGTGACTCATATTCTTCATCCATGGAAGCCTTCAATATCTAATCATGGAAAGCCTCTTTGAAGGATTGTGCATCATACCCCACCATCATGTAGCACCACTTTGGGAGAAGTGTATATGTATGACATAGTCTAAGGTTTGCATAGCGATGTTGAGATATGTTTCTTCTATGGTCAGATGGATCTCCAGCTACGTTCCCAGCATATTCAAGGAATTTTTTATCCCATTTTGGCCTTGGATTAGGAGAAGGTGTTGGATCTGGATCTGGATCTGCTTGATATTCAAAATCAAGATCTTATTCAACTTGGTCCTCATCTTCGGAATCTGAATCTGGATCATCAGAAGAGACATCATTTTGTTCTTCATCAAGTGCAAATGGAGTAGGCAGAGACTATGGAAAAAAATTGAGAGAATCCATATGCCTTGGAGGCATGGTTTGCAACACATTTCGCTATTAGCTTCCCAGAAGAGATCTCTGTAATCTCAACTATTTCAGGTCCAAAAACAACTCTCTTCGATGAACCTATGTGATTCATCTGATAAACAAATAACAAGTTTGCTGCCAAAGAAGGCACATACATAACATTTTTGAACTTTTCATGCTCCAGTTGTATTGTTCCCTTCCCTTCAGCAGGGATCTGTGAATTATCTCCCATGTGAATACTAGGACCATCAGTAAGGTCTAGAGAAGAAAAATATTCTCTGGAGGAAACCATGTGGTTGGAGGCTCCAGAATCTATGAGGAAGGCTTGTGGTTGTGAGAATCCATCCTTTAGTGCATGACATCTCTCCTGATCATCTGTCTCAGTTCCAGAATCAGCCTTCCTTGTGCCTTCTGGGAGGGCAATGTTTTTTTTATCAAGAAGTTTGGTCATTTTATCTATCTTCTTCTTCATGCAAGAACTATATGGATGGTGTCCTTTCTTGCAATAGGTACACTTGGTCTTCTCAAACCTCTTTTGCTTAACCTTCTTGGATCTAGAGGCTCCTTTTGATGGATTAGGCTTCCCCTTTGGTTTGAATTCAGATTACTTCTTGTCCTTTCCCTTTGTCTTCCCTTTAGCATTCGCATTTTTGGTCTCCCCATCCATAAGAGCTTGATTCTTGGAGGATTTCATGGCTCCCATATGAATCAGTTTGTCTTGTTCTTGGATCAGGAATTCTGTGAATGCATCTAAAGAAGGCATTTTCCAATTGGGGATTGACAATCTCCTAGAGTGGAAGATAGACATAAATATTGAAAATTTAGGGCCAAGCTTTCTTACGATGGATAGCACTAGTTGCGCATCCTTCTTGTCAATTCCGCATTGTTTGCACTGCATAACCAAGGACTTGAACTTTGAAAAGAACTATTGTATGGTTTCGAAACTGTTGGGTTGAATAGCAATTAATTCATTCTCCAAAACATGGCCTCTCAACTCATTTTTCTTACCAAAGAGAGTTTCAAGCTTCTTCCAGACCTCCCTTGTGGTTTTTAATCCATCAATATGGAAGAGTAAGTCTTTGGAGATGTGAATACACATAAAACCAAAAGCCTCATCTAACTTGTTCAGGTACTTTGCTTTCTCAACAACTGCCTAAGGTTCGACCTCCTTTCCCATTGTGACCCTATACAAACTCTTGTTTTGCAAGACTATCTACATATTTTAACTCCAATCCAGATAATTGAATGTTGTCAGGAATCTTGGTGTCAAAGGAGCATTTGAATTATCCATCTAAAGCTATTGGAGCAAATGCAAACTACTGCTGTTGCATTGAAAACTTCTCAAAATCCTGATGAAAATTCTTAAAACGAAGATATACCAGCTCTGATACCATGTGAAATTATGTAACACAGTAGATGAGTGAGCCTAGGAAAATCTCACAGTGAAAGAATTAGCAAGGAAGAAGAATTGTAGTCAAATCTAGCAAGAATTGAGCAGTAAAATCAAACATGCAAAGAAACTCAGATGTGCATCAAAACTGGTGTCATATTCCATTAATATGTATAGTAAAAGAATATAGTACAATAGAGAGAATTCGATTATCCAGGAGGAATTCGAATCCATGTCAGTCTAGCATAGGAATTGTCCCCACTACAGTGCTTCGATGGTGCCAAAATCAACTGAATGTCAGTGAACTGAAGCTACTGTCAGTCAACTGATGATGAAGGGAGTATCGGTGATTTTATCATGCAAATAAGGCTATATAGGGTGCATTATTTGAAAATCAGTGGCAATCGGAGCTCAAATCCCCCACTACAGTCATGAACTCAGGTGGACTGAAACAGATCACTGAGTTAGCTCCTAAAATGTAGGGAACTATCTCTACATGGCCTAAATTCATGCATTCATGCATGCATGTCCTAAATTCATGCATGGAGGGTTCATCAGGTGGCTAATGAGGCCTAGATGACAATTTAACACCACTATGGGGTCAACAACATCATCCAATACTAGGAAAAGGGAAATAATACTAAGGTGGACAAAGGTTGGAGTACTAATTATCCTAACAAGCATGGATAGGTTATAGATTACCAAATGCAAATTGGGGCTTTCCAAAAGTTTCTTTGTGACACTCTTCAAATGATAGAAGCTAGTTCATAAACTATATATCAAGAAGAATATTTTTTATCATATTTGAAAGAAGAGAAAATAATTTGTTCATAACTGTTTTAAGTATTTGGCTTTACATCTTAAGTTTTGAACTTGATATGGTATGTTCCATATATGAATTTTGGTGGGGATGAAGCTAAGACAAGGGAATTGCAAGTATACAAGGAAACTCTTTTTCACAAGAGAAGTGTCAAAATCCCTTTATTATAGTTTTGAAGGTCCTTTGAGATAATTTTCAAAAGAGAGGACATAGTTACAAGGTTCTATATTAACTCACTGCAATGACTTAAAAGGTTGTTAGGACTCTAGAACATCTAAAATACACCTAATTGATTAAGTTAACCCATCTACTATTAGAACTTTGTTCGTCATGAAAAACATAAAATGAAAGAAATCTTTAGCCCCCTACAGTGTGTATGTTATTATTCTCTAAAGAAACCACTACATTATAGGTAAATGCTCTTGTGAAAAAATCCTAGAAGGGTTTTGTTGACTAAATCTTGTACGCCCTTGGTATAGAAAGATTGATTAGCCTGTAGTTTTCAAAAGATGTTACTAAACTCCCGTGCAACAAGTTGAAAGGTCATTAAAATTTCATGTAGCATAGGAAGCTATGTCTTAGACGACTTGAAGTTAATGTAAACATGAGAGGGTGGCTGGACGATGTAGGATTGAACTGTATTTTATGATTTTGAATATCTATTTAACATTGATACAATAATATTTACAATTGCTTGTATTTCTCTTCTTCCATAATATATTTTGTATTCCTTTTGAAAATCAATTTTGTTAAATAGGCCCTAGGGCATCCGGGCCTAGGGATCTGACCCATTCCATCTCTCCCAAAAAGCTATGACATTGTCTAGTATGAAGTGACCTTTGATGATACTTGTTTGTTCATGTCTAATAATATTAGGTAGGATGTACCTTAATTGCATAGCAAGAGCTTTGTCTAGGATATTGTAACACATGTTTGTTTTGATAGGCCACCCGTCGATGATCAATTTAGGGCCTCCATAATTGGGGATAAACTGAATAAGAGATTTGTTGGTCTAGTTACCCTATGATTGTTAAGGGACTATTTCCTTGTACACTAAAAGAATATCAACCCTACAAAATTCCCATGTGGACTTACAAAGCTCACAAGGATTCCCATCAAACCTATCAGACTTATCACTTGTCATTGTTGTCTAGTTTGTAGTTAGTTGTTCCAAGATCAAACCTCAATCACATAATATTTCATGATAAGGAGACAATAGTTTGTGGACAATCAATAAAATACATTTACAATCAATACCATGCCGAACGGTCTCATAACTGATTTGTAGAGAATGTTATAAACAAGTAGTAATGTCCACAACATTGAAAACCTTTATGAAGTATTTTATTCACTCGCTTAAAAAAGAATTTATTAATGCAGTAGAACCAAAATAAACCTCTTTAACGATGGGTTTCATATGCACAATTATCACCATCAAAAACATTGGTTGCATGCTTTCATCCATGAAAATTACTAGCATATATAAATCGATCTGTGGCCTTCTAGAACTGCCTTAAGATTCTATTTGACAACTCCACTTTTGGAAGAAGAAAATGGGCTTTGTAGGAGTGATGACCAATCTCCTTATATGATGCATAGATTAGAAAAGGGAAAGAAAGAGAGAGGGAAAAATATCGCGAGGATTTAGTGGATGGTGATGATAATGGAAATTCATATATTTTGGCGATGTGCTTTGATATGGATGAATAGAGATCAAGAGATGCTTAGAACTCAAAACTTCAATATATATTACCGGATGCTCCACAAAATTGATTTCATGCACTACTCTCTCATCTGAAGGTAGTTTGTTTCTTCTTTTCTCAATCTTTTTACCTCTTCCCTATCATAATTTCATTTATTGAGTACATATAGACGATTTGAATTTTTCTAACCTTAAACATTGAGTAATTCTATGTTAGAGATAAATTTCAATTTTAGTAAAATCTATGAACTTCAGTAAAATATAAACAATGGCTACAAGAGATTGTGTAGATACGGGAATGTTCAAACCTGATTAGAAATCGAGCAAACCATCTTAATGGTTAAAATTGCTATGAATTTCTTTTTAACTAATTCGGGACAAGTAATTACACTTTCTCCATTTCTGTGAGACTCAAGGTTTTCAATCTTAAAAATTGGATGTTGGGATATTAGTTTTTTATGTGTTGTATTTTCCTTTTCTAATAGATGGATTTAACCATTTTAGATATCTTATCAGCACTAGATTGATATTAAATGGATAATGTAACAACTACACCACAACCAAACTTTGACTGTGGGTTGGCATTTTACAGCATATGACTATCAAGGGTTGTATATGTTGGGTGGATGTAGTTCTCAATTACCACTAAATTTTATGTTATCTTCTTGTGTGGATGTTATAATTCTTCCAATCCCAAATAAACATTTTAATTTAATAATGTTTTACTATGAATCTCCTAAAGGTGTTTTTGGAATTTTTTTTTTAATTGTTATTAGTGATCCATATTTAGAGGCAAGTTACTTCAATATTTATAAATATATTAGTCCTTATGTCTTAAGATAAGATAATATGAGATATGGTAACATCATTTTATTAATGGCTGCAAATGACCAAGGAATAGATCAATGGGACTAAATAGTACAATTAGTGACCAATAGAATGTGGGAGTTCCTATAACACTCCTTAATGTTGAAATGTTAAAATGTAAATGATTTTCAATATATTAAGGGGATGGGTAATGGCTGGATTTGACCCTATATAAGAACAAGGTCAAATGCATTAGCTATATGTAATTGAACTACCAAATTCGTAACATTTGTTTGGTTGGGTGAGTGGTAGACGTGCACGATTCAGAATAAGCATATCAAGATGATTCGTTAGAATTATATCTTTAAATTCATAGAAAGGATGGGAGAAAACCCTTGCATTAAGAATTTACACCCTACATTTCAAATTTACTTCTAAAATATGGTCTAGCATTTCCTTCTTCTTCCCTTTCAATTTAGAAGTGTTTTTTTATTTTAGCGAGGAAGCAGAGCACTGACTAAATTTTTCTTCTTTATTATGTGAATATTATTTTTATATCCTATGTACCATTATCAAAATATAATTGCAGACCATTCTAAAGATCCTTTGCGGCCTTTCTTCAAGGAATTTTCTTGTAAGATTGCTTTTGTCATGCAAAATAGTGTCCAACTTGCACTTGGATGATGCCTACTTCTGATAAGATAAGATAGTTTTATTAATTCCTATGGATAACCAAAAGTAGTTCAATGGGACTCAAAATTACAACAAAATGACAACCAAAATCCTCTTTGAACTCTAGAAGTGTGAAAGAGTAATACTTTTGAATTGGCACTATATCCCTAGCATAATTTCCATCACAATGCAACATTTTGAATCATTTTTATCTCACATTGGGATCCATTTAAAATATATAACAAAACCCATTTAAAAAGAAAACAACACAAAGAACTCTAGGTTACACTTAATTAGGTATTATAAACATGTGAGCTACATTTCAGTTTCATTTTTTCATTTGGATCGATTAAAATCATTGGTGATTGAATGATTAACAAGCTTTGGAAGACCATAAATGATCATAACTATTATGATTATTAGTATCGTGACAACCCACTTTGGAAACCAACCTACTAGATCTAGTTGCACACACCACCACATAAAATGAACCAATAGATCTCCACTTAATTAATTTATGTTAACCATAGTAAAAGGGTTATTGTTTAATAAATTTCTTGGATAGTTTTCAGGGAATTAACTTATGACAACCACTCTGGAAGAGTTATTGTTGAATAAGTTACTTGGAAAACATAGGTAACCATACAAGAATTGTTTTTTTCTAGGATATCAATTACTCATCCTCATATAAACTTCACTTGGATTTTTGGAAGAAACCCCTTGGTTGTTTTGTTGGGTAGGGATGCCACAACAATTAATTGCAATGTTATATGAACATTTTTTTATACATACAAATATGGCACATTTTTTTGCAAAACTAATTACAGTGTTTCTATCAACAAAATTGATATTTATAGCTCATTAACAAAATCATGTATGGTATGGTATATTATATACTAGTACTAGATCATGACATTGATATTGTTTTGCAAAGCAATATCTATGAACCACATAATAAGTGTGAAGTGGGATTGACTAGGCATAATATCACCCTAAAGGATAAAGTAGCATCAAGCGAAGGAAAGCAACTATCCTCCCCAATTAATAAATCTCTAAAAGAATACAAACCCTGTAAAAGTCCCATGTGGACTTACAAATCTCACAAGGATTCTCGTCAATGCTAGGGTACTTATCATTTGTCAATGTCATCTAGTTTGTAGTTAGTTGGTCCAAGATCAAACCTCAATCACATAATATTTCATGACCAAGAGACAATAGTTTGGGGACAATCAATACACATTTACATGGCCACCCAACATTCCTCCATCAACCTCTATCTTTGGAGTTAGTTTTTTTATATCTACATTTTAGTCATACTTTCTTTTTGCATTTCACTTTTATAGGAGTCACCTTTGTGCTCCCACTTTGTAACAACATCATGGTACCAAATAGTCCTATTGACCTAATTTTTTGGTCATTCATTGGACATTAATAAACTTAACTTATCTTATATTATCTTGTCTTATTTAAGACCAACAAAAATATGATAATGGCCAATGAATTCCCCTTTAATATCCTCCTACTTGGTTACTTTCCCATCTACCTTTTAAAATTCACAAATATTTTGATAGCCTCCCTAGTGGCCAAACCTTTTAAAAGGGACCTTGTTAGCCTCTATCTAGATTTAGCCAGTGTAGTTGGGCACAAATATGAGCACTGGGCACTTGAAAAATTCCATCCACTTTTAGGAAATGCCTAAGCATAGCAGCTCGACCATGAAAGGTCTTAATGTATTTATATCTATAAACTCTGTGACAATTTCCCTAACTCTTCTTTAATAGCCTTGTGGCACTATACATAACTGTTGCAATGTGTCTCCCTATAATAACACCAAGTCTTCCCAAGATCAACCATAGTTGGCATGACTAGGCTATGAATTACTAAATGCAACTTGGGGATTTCCAAAAGTTTCTTTACAACACTCTTCAAAAGATAGCAGCTAGTTCATAAACTATATATCAAGAGGAGTCGCAGTTCTTAAGGTTTTGTAGTTTTCTTAATATCTTATTGACGCTGAGGTTAGTCATGCTTTTTTTTGTTCTAGGAAAGAGCTGGTATTAATAAATTTACATTAAAACTTGAATTTATAGAAACTTGTACAACTTTGTGATTATGGAAAATTCAAACACTCCATGAGAGATATGTCTAAGATCCAAGGACTTTTTTCTACATTTGTTTTCATTGCCAATGGAGATAGATGTTCATGTGCCCCCCCTTAATGCTTTTTTATTATTATGTGAATGGTAATGCGTATGTTATAAATGCCGTTAATAGTGAATACTAGTATAGTATCTATCAAAGTTATATTTTCAAAATTATTATGGGTATTTTAGGAAACAACCTTCATATATACTTAAGGTGATAGGATATCTCTCTCTAGGGTAGTATAATATCAGTGTATTTAAAGGAATGCTAGAATATAATGATTGTTGGTCTCTTGGAAGACCCTGTAGTTTGATCAAATATAATTCACCATCTATGTTACAAGTCATTTTCTCATTGTGAGACATTTGATAAATGTTCACTGGATTCAATATGTAATGCCATGGAGTTTCAACAACACATCTTTTTGTGCAACCAATTTCCATTGAAATGGAGATTGTTTTAACTTTGCTTTTAACCCTCTAAAAAACCACTTTCTAAGTTGTACATTTGCAATTTTTATTGGTATTTTATGTAGAAAATCATTGAAGCATTAGTTTCATTCTCTAACAAACTCTCATAGTTTTTGCTTAGTATCCTTTAGTACAATAGTGTATTTCTATGCTTGGTTCCCTCAACTCTTTCCATCATTCTCTCACCAAGTCCCAAAAGTCACAGTAGAAAAAATGCCCCTTCTTGCTTGGTCTTCAAGCCTAGAACTATGGGATTCCAACAATGCATTGTCCCTGCACTTTCCAATCCCATATAGGTTGGAAGGGGAGGTCCCAACCTTTCCTGCTCCTAAAAATATCCCATGACAGTGAACTTTCAACTTGTTTCCAAGCTTCGCCAAAGTACTTGAGCATAAAGGAGCCATATTTTTTATAGTGACTAGATTCAATGATGAGTTAGAAATAAAATTCATGTATGATTTGATCAATGCTAATTCATTGAATAATTTTGTGGGTTATAAGGGTTTTCCACGGGGCATCACCCTCTAGAGCGTTGACCACCCATTTGGCTGCCAAGATTTTCCCTTGAGTAAAGATATCAATAATCCCAAGTGCATCCTCATGCTTTGGCATTCAAGCTTGACTACCATAAAAAAACATCTTTTTGAAGACCTTTATTTCAACTTGCATGTTTCCTATAGTTTGTAGAAACATTAGAGAAGAATGTGGCCTTTGCTTGAAGCCTGGAAATTTGTTTATTGTATTTGTAAAATTAGTACCAGATTCAGTCCAATCTACCTCATTATTATTCTACTAGATTTGTCATAGTTTTGTATCATTCCTTTAATGGATTTAAAGACTTGAACCAATGTCTTGACATCACCACATTCTCAGCGACTAGCATTTTTTTTATTTTTGCATGGAAATATATCATGAATTGTGTGGTTGGGTTTTAATTAGGTTTGGAATCATGTGGATAATATTTGGTTGAATAAACATTTGTTGACCAACTTGGAACACACACAATTGCATTCCATATAGAGTGGCAATTATTTTTTAGAATAGTTTCAAGTGCATTGAAATAAACAATACACATTTAGAGTTTTTAACCATCTAATTTTATAAGGTGTGTGGATAAATAAGGTGTTGGTGGGCCCTTGTAATAGCATGGAGGGCTAAATGAGGATCAAGGTGTTGGTGGGCCCTCATATTAAAAATGTTTCTATTTGTTGTGGTGATGAAAAATTTCATTGTTGTTTTTCAAGAATATTCCTAGAGTATGGTGAATTTCTATATATTGTGATAGTTAAGAGTGAGATACCAAACTACCAAAAAAAGAGGGCTTTCTATGCGATGATTTATTAAGATTTATATCCTCTTTAGTATTTTTTGTATATGTTTTCCTATTGCTATATATAGTTTTATACTTTTTCTAAAGATTCTCCAAGACTTCACAATATTTTATAATTTAGTAAAATATTCAACAAGACTTTACAAGGTTTTATAATTTAGTGAAAGATTCACCAAGATTTTAAAGGTTTTATAATTTAGTGAAAGATTCGCCAAAATTGTACAAAATTATATAATTCAATGAGATATTTGCCAAAACATTATATATAAATAATATAACATTGATAAAATAGTCTTCATATTTTCCTATATATCATGGGGATTCGCCCATTTATTATACATATAAATTTAGGGGGGGTTTCTTAAAATTTTCCCTACTTGAACCTAAAGCCCTAAAGGAATATTCTATCCATCCATGGCTAATAATTTTTCCTCCGCTGACCACACATGACCTCCCAAGGGTATCATGGGAATATGGTTGATGATGTCAGGGACATTAGGTGGTTTGTAGTAGTATTTGCATGTCTCGGAGACTTGGAAATGACCTTCTAGGGAAGGATATCATGCCTTCAGCCCTATATAGATCATCAAAGTATCCAAAGCCATGAAAAAATACTTGAATCACCATGCATGACTTTGCAAAGGTATCCATGGCACTATGTATCTAGGTCTTATGGCTTTGAAGTGTTGGACATGGTCAATGGAGGATACCTTAACATTGGGCCCTAAAGAAATCTTCTATCCATCTAGGGATAAGAAGGTTTCCTCCACCAACCACACATGGCCTCTTGAAGATATCATTGGCCTATGATTGAGGATGTCGATGCCATTAGGTGGATTTTAGTAGTATATAGGTGCCTCAAATCCTTGGGAATGGAATTCCAAGGAAAAGACCATGCCTTTATCCCTAAAGAAACCATTGAGTCCTATGGAGCCATGAATAATGCCTTAAATCATGATACATGACTTCATAAGGGTATCCATGGCATTATGTATCCAAGTCTTAGGGCCTTGGGGCCTTTGAAAGGGTTAGTGGAGGAGACTAGAACCTTGGGCCCTAAAGGAATTTTCTAGCCATCCAAGGTTAAGAAGGTTTCCTTCACCAACCGCACATGGACTCTTGAGGATATAATTGGCATATGATTGAGGAATGGGTGCTAGTAGGTGGTTTTATGTAGTATGTAGGTTTCCTAGGGCCTTGGGAATGATGTTCCAAGGAACAAGACCATGAACAATGCCTCAAATAATAACACATGAATTAGCAGTGGTATACATCATGCTATGTATCTAGACCGTGTGGTCTTGTGGTCTAAAGAGTGCCCATATTACCAATGGAGGATGAATATCCCCATTAGAGAGACTATGTGGTGGCTTGAGGTATCAATCAACGCTTAGACATTTAGTTTATATTATGTTGAGCATAAGAAATTACATAGGTAGAAACATAAAATTATCATAGCATAATGATGCAAATCTCTTTAAGACCTTTCTCATGAGCTAAAGAACTTAAAAAATGATGTATCAAGATAGAAATTTATGGCCAACATAGTAAAGTGATTTTTTATATTAAAAATAATGCTTGTGCGCTTCAGAAGCATGCTTGAGTGTTATTTTAAATTCATTTTTTTTTGCGAGACAACTTCCACTCATCCAAATGTTTGCTAGCATGGTTGCTTCAAATTTAGATTTTGTATGATTATCCTATGGTTCAGACTATAAAATTAACAAAACCTCCATTTTTCCAAATGTTTATAAATATATTCATTTTTCACGTTATTTTTTGAATATGTGAAACAAATCCATCCCCGATGAAATGACATAAGCATATAGGACTAAGGATGTAGATTCCAAATATATAATTTTTAACAAAAATTAGTATTGTTTACTATTTTTAATATATTGTTGTCTTGACATATATCAAAATGTTAAAATACATACTTGTTTTATTTCTACTATAACTATTTTCCGGCTTAACCATTTAAGAGAAAGAAATAGTGTGCATTGACCTACAATCTAAAAATAAATAAAATATGTTTGATAATGTCAAGATCCTTTTACGTAGCACTAACGTAAGGCCTTGTAATTTCAAGAATATAATGAATTTCATGTATATATATATATTGGAAAAATAGTTGCGCATAAGAACAATGTGTTCTCTACAATTCTACAAATGTTTGTAGTCAAATTCCATCGTTTAGGTACTTGAAGTAGCACTAACGGAAACATGTGCATTATATTTTGCATGAAAAAAATATACCAATTAAAGGAAAACTCAAATTTCACCTATTTATACATACTTTCTATAGATAAAAATTATATATTCTGAAAGCTAATTCATTTTTCTACATTTAATTGTTTTACCACATATTCAAATTCATTGTGGAAGTACCTTGAATTATCCCTCCAGGATAATAGATTGTTGTTTTTGTAGGTTTGCATTGCCATTAACGTGTCATGAGAGACCATCATTAGCTTTCACTCACCTGGGTGATGTTATTAGGTCTTGAGAATCATGGATGTGAGTTGAGTTCATGGCCATAGTCAATAGAAGGAAACAATTTCATATGGCCCTAAACCTTGCTTCTTAGGCTAAAGCACCATGGACAAGTCCTCGAAACTCCACATTTAACCTCTGTTGGTTAAAAATCGACTCCAAGGATACCATGGGCATCATTAGTAGAATAGTTGTGCACTAGGAATGTGTCTAAGGTCTATCCAAATTCACATGAGGACCATGGTCAAAAAGAAAAGTAAGAGCCTTATGTAGGAAAATGAACCTTCTAAATCAATCATTGCACGCAAGACCTCCACTCATGAAACATGCTCTTTCTATGGGGTCTTTGATCCCCAAGTCATACTATAGGTGCCACTTGGCAATTTTGCACAAAGAGGATGGGCCTAATATAGGACTATGTCTAGGAGAAGAAAATAGGTTTTAATATTAAATATTTTCTTATGAAACATAGGTTTTGTTGTTAAAGCCGTGGATTTTTTGAAAATTTATAAGAATATGAAATAAGAACACGAACAAGTTTCCTATAAACTCAAAAAAAAAATTGGGACTGCTACGTGTTGGATGAGTTGGTTGCTTTGGTTTTAGCTTTATAATGACAAATCTAGTGGTTTCACATATTGAACATTGTTAATGAAATTGTGCACACACACACACATATGGAAAAATTTTATGTACATATATCATATTTCTAAAATATATAGTTTTTTTTAATTTATGCTGTAACTTTTTATTGCCTGGCCCATTGAGAGTACAATTTTTTTTTGAGAAATTCCAATTTTTTATACTAAAGTGATGTCTTTTAAGCTAACATATGCATTATATTTTAGAGGAAAGTAACATATCAATATTAGAAGAAAGAGGAAGGAATTTCTTGGAGATACACCAATTTTCTATAAATAAAAGTTATATATCCTAATTTACACTATATTATAATGGATTGTGAGAAGAAAGCATTAGGTTGCAGCACTTGTAAACTAGTTCTTTATTATTTTTTAAAGGTCTAATAAACCAAATTTGATGGCTATTATTTATACTATAAGCAAAATGTCTTTGACTTTGTTGAATTCTATTTTATGTCTTATGAAGATGTTGGAAGCCCAAACATCATAAACAATCACCACAATTAAAATTTTGAAATTATTTCTCTTAAACAACCACAATTAAAATTTTGAAATTATTTCTCTTAAACAACCACAATTAAAATTTTGAAATTATTTCTCTTAAACAACCACAATTAAAATTTTGAAATTATCTCTTATCATAAACTTTCAAGAACATAAGCTTTCCAATCAATTTAATATATAATATTTAAGTACTTGTAAGATTTCACTTTTCAAAGCTATTATCACCATAAAAACATGAATATAAATAAAGTTCTTAAATTTCATATCATAATTTTGATTTTATAATTAATAATCATATGTTTATAATTTTTTTAAATTGTTTAAGGGCTTCAATTTCTTGCAACGAACATCTTTCCTCTTGTAAATATTGCTCAATATTTATTTTAAGTGTAACCTCAATAAGTTCATAACCTTTCCAACCAATTGAAATTGAAATTACACTACTTCTTCAAAATCTGAGAATAAATTCATTTCATAATTTTGATCTTAGAGGTATCAATGATATGCTCTTCTTGAAAATCTGAGAATAAATTTATTTCAGAAAATTTTAATATTATAATTTTGATTTTAGGCACATCAATGATATGCTCATAATTTTTGTAAAATTGTTAGAGGACTTAGAATTTTATTTTCGTATACTTCATTTTCTAAACATTTTTCAATATCATCCGTTAATTCTTATGCTTAATAAATCTTTATAATTTTTTTTTTTAATCGAGAATCCACATCTCCTTACAGCAAGGACAACACAACAGCATAGCAAATCTGAACCCTTAAAGTTGGAATAAGAGAATAATCTGGAATTAAATATACTTAAATACATCTTAGCAACTATATCTATCTTAGAATGCTAGTAAACCCTCACCATTGTTTTTTGTTTAATAAAATGTTTGAAATGACTAAAGTGGAGAAGAGCTGAAATTTATAGGTATCAATGGTACATAGACAAGGTATTATTATATAAACTTATTAACTGTTTGTAAGGCTGATAAAGAGAGAAGGCTGGAATATATTGTACCTTCAGTTGTTATAATTAGTTCACTTATGCTAAACTAAAGAACTCTTAGTCAAGAGAGTGTACTTCGCTATTATAGAGAGCAAAAGACATGGAACTTAATTTTTTTAATGAAACTTTGTCGATCAATGGATCACCTTGCTGCAATATCCGTCAATTTTCTGCCACCTCTGAAGTTGTATGACAAAATTATCGTTCCATACTAACATCATTAATCACAATCGTTAATTCATGGTGCGTTTTTTTTTAACTGCTCTGTTTTCCTTTTCGTCCATCTTTGTCATCACGAGGAATGTACAGGCAACTAACAGTTCTTTCCTCCTGTTTGCCACTGGAAAGAAATGGAATATATTATAGACCGTACACGATTGTTTCAGCTGGAAATGTACTTCAGAGAATATATTCATTAAGATATTCTGATCGTGATCGTGCGCATATGTTCCAAGGACTCAGCCGCTGGCCCGCCAGGACCTCTTGAATCCTCCTGCAAAGTAAGCTGTAAAGCAAATAGATGTGACATTTTTTGTACGCCATATGGTCACAAGAAAGCCATATGCTTACCAGAAAGGTATTAGATGAACTGCACCATTTATCCTATCTTTTTCAATGCAGGAATCTGTACAGGAGCATTGGGCGGAGGATTAACATAATGGAAGAATTTAGTTTACTTTAATGTTTAATGTAGTGGTAGTAGGCATGTTACTCATTGAATTGGATCTCAAGTATTTGAGATCCAACAGCCCACATACCTGCTACCGCTGTATTAAATAACCTGCATCAGACTGAATAATACTCCTTATAAAAAATATCACAATATTTTGCAGGCATGAACTTGTCTGAACATGTCTCAGGACAACAATGAACAATGATATCACAATATTTGCATGAGATATAGATATTGGAACATGGACTTGTCTTAGGACAAGAATGAGAACCCATGGCCCCACACCTCTGGCTCCCACTACTCCGCCATTTATCTTATATGACTCGTGTTGTTTCAATAATTTTGTCATGTTGGTATGGGTCCAAATTGCCTAGATCTTTGAGGAAACCCGTGACGAGGACCACCCGCCTGCGGTGGATAGTGCGCGCCGCCTGGGATCGTTTTGTTACATACGGCCACAAAGAATATTGTCAATGCCAAGAAAATTGTAACATTACGTATCTCTTGAGGCACAAGTCGATGCAAAATTTCGGTGGTTTTGCAAAACTAATGTTTAGTAAACGATACATTTTTTTAAATATTTCCAGTTAAACTAGATAGAAAATATGTTGGGAAAACATTGAAAATATAGAATATTTATATTACACTATTACAATTTAAATTATTTTAAAATAATATTATCAAAATAAAATAAAATAAATATATTATGGCAATTTTAAATATAATATCATAAAATAATTTAATTTAATTTATTATATATTTTGTTTTCAAAATATTTTTAAGAAAAAAAATATATTTAAATATTTAAAAATAATTTTTTTCATAAAAATAACCTAATTATGTTTGTTATATAATTTTATTTTTAAGAAAATATATATTATAATATTTTTGGAAAGAATATTTTAAAAAATAAAAGTTAAAAACATTTTAATATTTATTGAAGGATCCCATCTATATATCCTTGTATTATTTTATTAAAACCATCCACGTAAAATCACCATTATACTTGGAGATACTATTTTAAGTGATTAAACCTAGTTAATACCATGACGAAAGTAAAGATTTCAATGTGGTTATTTTGGGCATAGTTTTATTCTTTGGACCTATCATAATATGGATATTTTTCTATTTTTTTAAAGAAATCAATAAACCTTGATAAAGGTTAGTGCACATGTTTTATTTCTTTGAGACGCACCTAGATGATGGTGTCGTCTGGTGTGAAATTTGGTTTTATAAAATATTGTTTGAGATTTGGTTTTATTTATAGCTTTTAGATCCGTTTAGGTATGGATGAGGTGTGAAATTTGGTTTTATGAAATATTGTTTGAGATCTGTTTTTGATTGATAGTTTTAGATTTATTTAGGCAGGGATGAAATGAAATTAAAAGAAAAAATAATTTTATTAATTTTTTTATAAAAATATTTTACATTTTTTTTATTGAATAAAATAACATTAATTATATACATATATATATATAATTTTAACAAAAATAAAATTATTATAGTTTATATGAAAAATATATATATATTTATTTTAGATATATTTTCATCAATATAATATTTTAAGCATCTTCTATTTGAAGATAATCATTTATTTAAATTCATTTAATATTTTTTTATTTAAATTTTACACAAACTTGTACTCATCTATATGTAGAACAAAACAATATGTAAATGTTTACATGATATTGAGTGAGCACAAAGCCTTAAAATCCATGAATGAAAATGCGGCTTTATACACAATTTAAAGCACTATATCTATGTGATGTTTATTAAGGATGAAAGTTGTAAAATACATGTTAAATTTTATATATAATTTAAAGTATTATATTTATACGATGTTTATTGAAAAATTAAAATGATAATAGAAATTGTCAAATGATTATGATGATGATGGTCTTTAATGTCCACTCAAATCAAATTTGGTTTATTAGACCTTAACAGGAAAGACAAGATATAAATTATTTTGTCCCTAGCTCACCATAGTTTTTTAGAGTTAGGAGGTTAGAGAGGTCACTATTGGAGCAAAGATTATGGAACTGAGATCTAATGTGGGTGTAGGCAGAACATTCTAAGAGAAAGCGATTTTCATCTTCAACAATCATAAACTCGCAAAGATGGCAAATCCTCTCGGCCCACATCATTTTAGGGGTTGTCCAACGTCCAATTTCACTATGAAGCCATTAGAGTTTGTTCTAATCTTAGCAGTATCAATTTTTTTCTTTGAGCTCATTTAGATAGAAAGATAATTTTGATCCTCAAGATTAGGGTTAATGATCTATTTATGATATCTTAATTTTCTTTTAACCTCTAAATATTCCTTGCACCACATTTTCTCTTTGAACATAGAAGTAATAATATTTTTAATGCTATCGACATTTTGCAAAGTTGCAGTTTCTTAAATCACCCAATAATTTAACCAAGTCATGGTATCTTTAATCCACCCTCGCTTGAGGCGTAGTTGGTTTTGGTTAGAGTTAAGAGCAATTTTAGGAAGCCGGTGATCTTCTATATTGTTTAACTTGTGCTTGTACATTATATATCTAATCATAACCATGCTTTCAATGGGGGAGAGCCCCGCTTCTAAGAGGATAATAGCATAAGGCGCATTGCTCTTAATTTTGAGGTTATAAGTAATAAACCGCTTCTGGATTTGCTCAATTCATCCACGATTCTCTGGAAAGACTGCATCCCCGAGCTTCATAACCATATAAGATAACAGGAGTGATAAGCATTTGAAAAATGAATTTCTTTTTGTCCAATATCACAAGGTTTGTGTTGAGCCCAGAATTGGCCCCTTTTTATCATCCTCGATCACCTCTTCTTCCCCTGTCCTACACCATTTAGCGTGCTAATTATACCTGTTGTCCTCACTTTATTCCCCCAAGCTACCAAGGTATGACTGATCATTGCTCTATCTTATTAATGCTTATGATTGTGATAATTAAGGTTGTTTATCTCTCAATTGTGCTAACATGTTATGATTTATGAAGGTAGTTTGAGATAAGTGGACTGCAGGAAGGTGGGGCTGAACAAGTTTTGAAAGAAGGGATGTTCGTTGCTTAAAAAGGATCCTCGGGGCTCCGATCATCAATTAAGGCACATGGTTCTAATGTAACATCCTAGATGGAGCTGTGACAGGGCAGCTGTAACAGAATGCGCTATAATTGGAGATCTTTAGTATGTTGATGCTCGAGTATAGTTGTAATCTGGAAAGATCGTCACTCCCGGGCCAATCAACAGCTTTCTCGCATTTCTTTATGTCTTTCCTATGCCACGTTTGTAACAGCTAGTGTTATTTAGGGCGCCTGAAGATCAGAGATCTTCATGGCTGCCCGATTAATAGGATCGGATGTTATGATCTGCATGTATAAATATGGGGAGCTGTCTCGACCCAGGGGGTTGAATAGTGGAGAATTTATTCATTGTATTAGCAGTAAAAGCAACTGTGTAATCATTCTTCTGTTAATATAAGGAGTTACCTCTGAGTTAAAGGAACTTTACGTTGTTCAGCCAGCATCTCTGTGTGAAGGCTCGGCCCGTCTTCCACAGAGATTGCTAAGTTAAAATAGGATTTCTCGAATTTATTGTTGTGTGATGTTTTGATTCCTTTGTACGCAGCAGTAGTAAGTGTGGATTACAGTATAATTAGGATTGCATTTCTTGGAGATTGGTAAATGGTACAAAGTGACAGTCGACTGAATAGGAAACTTTCTTTATGCAATTTATGTGACAGTCGTACACAGCCTTGTTCATCTTGCAGTTTAAGTTGTGATCCCATGAGCCCTTGCAATTTATCTTTCCTGTTATGATTGTTGATTTTCATTCCTGTAATTCAAATCTCTTAGAGGAGCTGAACTCAATCCTTTGCAATTGAATTTCTAGATTAATATCCAGTTTATGCTTATGGTTTTCAAGAGTGATCAGATTGAAGAAGTGAGTTACTTGTTCTAGGATGAGAATAGGATTTCTTTTTATCTGCAGTTGTCTTTGAATCTTACATCATTTCTTATTGATGCATGGTAGAAAGGAATTGAAATTGTAGCATTTAGAAGGCAAATGGGATTACACAGATTCTTGGGATGAACATAGTTGTTAGAGGATAAAAGTATTCAATTATAGTGATTTGGTGTTTAAGCATAGATTGTGCATTTATCCTTTGAAATAAAAGACTTTATCGGGTTGACAATAAATCTTGTATGCTCTGTATGTTGGAATAATCTATCTGCATATTGGGTGCTCGACATTTTGGCGTCGTTGCCGGGGAAGGATAAAAATTAAACACTAATCATTAGTTGCATTTGGTAATTGTTTCTAGTCAGTATTTTCTTTATTGAAATGATTCGGTTCGCATGAATACGAGGAGGGTAAAACGTGATCACCTCCCAACTCCCAAAACCACACAAAATACTAACATTGCAGGTGGCTCGGGTTGCAGTCGAGGACCACCATTGGGCAGAAGAACATTCATCGACGATCTTGTTGACAGAACTGGTTCATCCACCAGGGATCGTCATCAAGAAACTCCTATCAGAAGAAACCCTGCTGATCTTGGGGCGCTAGCGTCAGGATCCACTGTGGAAAATACACAAGCAGCCGTGACTCCCTCATATATCCCTGCTAAGGAAGGCACAGTTGTCACTGTTACAACTGAACCTGCTGTTACAACTGAGGAAGACACAGCTGTTACAACTGGATCTGTTGATAGAGGTCCGATCTGCCACATTTACAGGAAGGCTGTAACTGAAGAAGAGTGGACGCAGTTCCACCAGAAGTTTGCTGATCAGGAACAAAACAAGGACGAAGAAAAAAACGAGGAAAAGAACGCAGGAACGAACGAAGAGGAGAAAACAGAAGAGGATATGAGTAACAGACACGAGTCCGACGAGGAAGAAGCGATGGTGGAAAACTATCATCATGAAAATCACTCCCTGCCTGAGGGAACGACGACTACACTGCAATTTCCGATTCGGCAGCCAGAAGGGACAGCCCCTATGAAAAACATCTCACCATCAGTGTTGCCTCGCTTCCATGGAAGGGCGGTAGAAGATCCAGATGAATTCCTTTTTGAATTTGATATCCTCTGTCGCAGCTATGATTATGTCACCGATTCCCAAAAGCTAAAACTCTTTCCCGCCAACCTGAAGGACAACGCATTACACTGGTTCATGAGCCTTGGGGGAGGAACCATTTCTAATTGGGATAAGATGAAACAAGTGTTCCTGGAGAAATATCAGGAATATTGCAACACCAAGGACAAAAGAGAGGAATTATTCAAAATGGCGCAGAAGGAGGATGAAAGTCTGGAGGATTTTGTAGAAAGGTTGCTATACAATGTGCAAAGAGCCGGGCAAACGAACATGGGGCTGGACGTGCTCAAGATAATTTTGCTTCGTGGGATCAGGGATGATTGTTTAGACATGTTAAACCTGCTAGGAAAGGAGATATCTCCAAAGAACCTTTTGGGAAGATTGTGGAACTATGTAAGAGATACTTCAGGGGGTCTTCCAGGAACAATAAGCGGGACAAACAGGATAAGCTGGAACGTGATGTCTTCGAAAGAACTCAGAAATCGTCCAACGGAGGAGCTACCCGTGCAGAGATAAGCAATCTCCTTGAAAATTTTAAAACAGAAATGATGAGCTCCATCTCTTTGGAGATTGATGTCCTGAAGGAAAAACAAAAACAGGCAGTGGAGGATCTCACACTAGGTGTGTTCTGTCCCCGATGTAGAAAGAATCATCCGTTGAAAGAATGCCCGCTTGACAAAGTAGAAGTATGTCAGCTGTGTGAGCTGAACCATGACATGAAAGAATGTCCCACACTTCCCCAAGTGAAGGCTGTTCTGCAGGCATCAACTCCAGAAGTGGAATAAGCGTATTTCATTGCACAGAAGAAACCTTGGCAGCCTCGAAATCAAGGTATGCCTCTAGACTCGTTTCCATTTTTGAATAATATGAGCAATTGGAATAATAACATGCAAAATGTGAATACACAATTCCCTTCAAATTATGCTCAGTGGAATCCTTCCCAACCTGCAATGCAAAATTATAATTCATGGAGTCCCTGGACACAGCCACCACATCAACCTACGTCATGGTCTCCTGGATGGAGGAACTTCCATCTTGGGAACCAGTTTCCTCAACCACCTCCACCTCAACAGTCACCATATTCTCCTCCATACCCTCAATTTCCTCAATATCCTCAATACCCACCTTAGCAGTCGCAGCTGCAGCTGCAGAATAATCCTGTCCCTAATATACCAATATGGCCTTAGCTGCCTTCCCAACCTAATCCTAACCTGAATAATAAAACAGTCCATCAATTGGAAACTGTCAATATGCCGGCCTACTCCCTTTCCCCTGTACCTTGTAATGATATTCGTCTACGATCTGGGAAAATAGTAGAACCTGTAATTACAGAAGATACTCCACCTTCCGTGCATAAAGGAGGGACTTCACAACATCCATCCGATACAGTTCCTATCACTGAAGATGCTGAGCATCCCTTAGATGGGACGACTGAAACATCAAATGAGAAATCAGATAATACGCAGCCTACCCAGCTGATAAGGAAACCACCATACCCTGAGAGACTAATGCTACCAAAAGTAGGGGGGCAACCTCAGTTTAACCTCCTAGGAGAGTTAAGGAATCTTTACGTCAAAATCTCCCTTCTTCAAGCTCTTCAAGACGTGCCTATTTATGCTAGAACCGTTCAAGACCTGTGCACTAAGAAACCAGTGAGGAAACCCAGAGATCCTCCCACTGTTCACGTCATAGGGAATTTATCTGCTTTGATAACAGGAAAAACCCTTGTGACCAAGTATGACGACCCTGGCAATCCTACTGTCACTGTACACATAGGACAAACACAGATACCCAATGTGCTAGTCGACTTAGGAGCAGCGATCAATGTCATAACAATTGAGACTGTAAAGAAGCTTGGACTCACTAATTTTAGACCGACCCCTACCATTTTAGAATTGGCAGACAGATCCACCATTAGACCCGAAGGGATTCTGGACGACCTTGTCATCTCAGTAGATTCATGGGAATACCCTGCTGACTTTTTGATATTACAACCAAAATCACAGCTGGGGGGACACCCATTGATCCTGGGGAGGCCTTGGTTGGCCACAGCTGATGCTTGCATCAGCTGTCGATCTGGGTCCATGACTATATCTGATGGTTCAGAGACTAAAAACCTCACCCTGTATCCTCCAGCTCGGCCAAGTCTAGAGGATGAAACTTCCCTTTGGATAGAACAGGAGGAGGATGAGGATGTTCAGCCATTATTAACTATAGGGAAGGCCTTAACTTTTAAAAATGAAACAGAAGACGATGCTATCAGTAATTTTATTAGTGAACCTGTTTCAGTAGATAAAGAGGTCTATCAAATCCTGAACATTACCCTTGGTAAGGAAGAACAAGAAAATCTTACGGAAGAAGAACTAGTTGGTGACACAAACATAATCCCAGTTTTGAAAAGTTCAAAAAATATTCCTATTGAGGTAGAGCCTGGAAGGACTTTGAATATCAACCCTGGTCTCTCCTTAGAGGAACAGACGCGCCTAATCAGTCTCTTGAAGGAACATAAGGGGGCATTCGCCTGGGAGTATACAGACATGAGGGGTATTCCCTCTAATCTGTGCACCCACCATATTTATATTAAAAATGACTCCCGGCCTGTGTGTCAACCACAACGACGCATGAACCCCAATCTGAGGGATATAGTGAAGGAGGAAATCCAAAAACTTTTGGAAGCAGGATTTATATATCCTATTTCAGATAGTGAATGGGTTTCCCCACTTGTAATTGTGCCCAAGAAAAATGGTAAATGGAGAGTCTGCGTTGATTATAGGGAACTGAACAAATCTACGCAAAAGGATCATTTCCCCTTGCCCTTTATTGACCAAGTACTTGATACCCTATCAAGGAAGAAGTTCTTCTCCTTCCTAGATGGGTTCAACGGGTACAACCAAATTCAGATTGCGTCTGAGGACCAGGATAAGACCACCTTCACTTGCCCCTGGGGAACGTTTTCCTACAGGGTGCTTCCTTTTGGTTTATGTAACGCACCGGCAATGTTTCAAAGAGCTGTAATTGGCATATTCTCTGAATTAGTTAATGATAGTATGGAAGTCTTTATGGATGATTTTACTCCCTATGGCAAGGATTTTGAGGAAGCACTGGAAAATTTAAAGAAGGCTTTAATTCGTTGCGAACAGACTCGGCTCTCATTAAGCACTGAAAAGTGCCATATGATGATGAGTGAGGGGGTAGTATTAGGGCATTTCATCTCTACCAATGGCATTCAGGTGGATCCTTCAAAAATCAAGGTGATAAAAAATATACCGACTCCTTCAACTCAGAAAGAGGTGCGAAGTTTTCTGGGACATGCTGGATATTACCGGAGGTTTATAGAAAACTTCTCCAAACTTGCTTCTCCTTTGTTTTCTCTGTTAATGAAGGATGCACAGTTTGTATGGAGTGAAGCATGCCAGACAGCGTTTGATAAGATTAAGGAGAAGTTGTCCACAACTCCTATCCTAAGGGGACCTAATTGGACCCTACCCTTCCACATTTCTTCAGATGCTTCTGAAACCGCCATTGGAGCAGTATTAGGACAGCAGGATGGTCAAGTACCTTATGCCATCTATTATGTTAGTAAAAACTTAGCCCCTGCTGAACTTAATTATACTCTTACTGAAAAAGAATTCCTCGCTATTGTTTACTCTATTAATAAATTTCGGCATTACATTACTGGGTATCCTACATTTGTGCACACTGACCACTTTGCCATTAAATATTTAATGAACAAACCTGTCACCAATTCAAGAGTGACCAGGTGGCTCTTATTATTGCAGGAATTTGATATTACCATTATAGATAAACTTGGAAAAGAAAATGTTGTTGCTGATTTTTTATCTCGTTTTACTAACAATGATGACAGTTCGCCTGTTGAGGACTATTTTCCAGATGAACATCTATTCGCACTTTCAGCTCATTCCCCCTGGTATGCAGACGTTGCTAATTATTTGGTTGCAGGAAAGCTCCCGCCACACATGTCCAAATGAGAAAAGAGAAAAATCATCCAGCAAAGTGCCAGGTACTGTTGGCTCAATGGTCATCTCTTCTACACAGGGCCTGATCTTGAGATTAGGAGTTGCGTAAGGGAAGATGAGATCTTTCACATACTAAAAGCCTGTCATGATGGACCTTGTGGGGGACACTTTGTAGACAAAAGAACAGGACATAAAGCGCTGCGGATGGGCTACTATTGGCCGACTCTGTTCAGGGACGCTAAAAGGTATGTTCAGTCCTGTGACAGCTACCAAAGGATGGGCCAGCCTAATAAAACAGATCAGATGCCTCTACAACCTCAAGTAGTAGTTGAACCATTTGATAGATGGGCACTGGATTTTGTTGGCCCTATCAGCCCTCCTTCTAGACAGAAAGTTTACATTCTGGTTTGTACTGATTATATGACCAAGTGGGTAGAGGCTATAGCTTTGGCTAAGGCTAATGACCAGGCAATGATTGATTTTCTGTATGGAGAGATATTTACCCGTTTTGGGGTACCGAAGGAAGTAGTTACCGATGGGGGGTCGCAATTCATGTCACACCAATTTGAATCCTTGCTCCAGAAGTATCATGTGCAGCATAGGGTGGCTTCACCTTACCACCCCCAGGCCAATGGTCAGGTTGAAAGTACTAATAAATTTATTGAAGCAATCCTTACTAAAACAGTTAAGAGCCATCGAAAGGATTGGGCTGACAGGCTTCCGGAATCACTGTGGGCATATCGCACAACTTGGCGCAACACCACAGGATTCTCTCCCTATGATTTAGTGTATGGAAAGAGCTCCATCTTTCCAATTGAATTTGAGATCAAAACCCTGAAGACAACCACCGAAATGAATCTGGATGTAACAGAATCCCAGAAGAGAAGATTGAATCAACTAAACGAATTGGATGAGAAACGGTTAGCTGCAGTGGACCAGACTGTGTTGCTTCAGCAATAGAGATCCAATTGGCATGACCGATTTATTAAAAAGAAAATCTTCCGTGAAGGAGACTGGGCGTTATTATATGACTCCAGGTTCAAAAAGGATTTTAAAGGTAAATTACGTACAAGGTGGCTGGGTCCGTATTTGGTCGACAGGGTATTTGACAATGGCACTGTCCGTCTGGTGACCATCGATGAAAACCGTATACCATTACTTGCTAATGGCCACAGACTGCGACTGTATCGTAAGCCTATTTCGAAAGATGCATTCATTTTACAAATTGCCGCCGATCCAGATTATCAGCTGGCACCAGAGTAGGAATTTCTCTCTGCCTTTGCCAATCCTTAAACTGAAAATCGCATTTTGAATTACTGTACATAAATAATTTTCTTTCTTTTCTGCTATAGTGTATAATTGTTTTTTTTCTCTTTGCATTTGATATTTTCGTTTGCTGTTGTTTTTCAAAAATTTCCAGTGAAGCGCTAAGGGAACGACTAGATTGGGCCTATCAAACGAGAGTCGTCTCCCTATGCTGTATTTCCCTTTTTCCTTAAAAAAAAAAAAAAAAATTCCCGGCAGCTGCAACATCTTTTTCGGCAGCTGTAACATATTTTCCGGCAACTACGATATATTTCCCGGCAGCTGCGATATATTTCCCGGCGACTGCGGCATATCTCCCGGCACCGTAAAACTTTTCCCTGGCAGCCATGACTTTTTATCCCGGCAAACGTAAAATCCTTTTTCCCAGCAGCCGTGAACAACTTTCCCAGCAGCTGGAACAACTTTCCCAGCGGCTGCAACAACTTTCCCAGTGGCTATAATATTATTTTCCGGCAGCTGCAACAACTTTCCCAGCGGCTGCAATATCTTTTCCCTGGCAGCCGTGACTTTTTAACCCGGCAGACGTAAAATCCTTTTTCCCAGTAGCCGTGAATAACTTTCCCAGCGGCTACAACATCATTTCCCAACGGTTGCAATATCATTTTCCCGGTGGCCGTAAACCCTTTTTTTCCGTTTCCCGGTAGCTGTGAACTATTTCCCGGGAGCTGCAACAACTTTCCGAGCGGCTGCAACATCTTTTCCCCACAGCCGTGAACCATTTCCCAGCGGCTGCAACATCTTTTCCCCACAGCAGTGAACCATTTCCCAGCGGCTGCAACATCTTTTCCCGGCAGCCGTGAACCATTTCCCAGCGGCTGTAATATTATTTCCCGGCAGCTGCAACAACTTTCCCAGTGGCTGTAATATTATTTTCCGGCAGCTGCAACAACTTTCCCAGCGGCTGCAATAACTTTTCCCTGGCAGCCGTGACTTTTTATTCCGATGGCCGTAAAACCTTTTTCTCGGCTGCCGTGAATCATTTTTCATGGGCTGCAACATATTTCCCGGTGGCTGCAACATATCTCCCATACCGTAAAACTTTTCCCTGGCAGCCGTGACTCTTTTATTCCGATGGCCGTAAAGCCTCTTTCCTGGCTGCCGTGAACCATTTTCCGGTGGCTGCAACATATTTCCCGGTGCCTGCAACATATCTCCCATGCCGTAAAACTTTTCCCTGACAACCATAATTTTTCCCGATCCCGTAAATCCTTTTCCCGGTGGCCGTGAACCTTTCCTGGCGGCTGCAACATCTTTTTCGTCGGTCGTAATATCATTTATGGCAACTTGCATTGGTAACTCCTGTGTTAACGGAATAATTGCTCCGAACCTGCTAAACTATGGCTCTGATTCATCCTAGTCGTGCCGGCGAATTCATCATTCCGACCCCGAGGACGCGATGGTTTGTTTCACTGGCGGAAGGAATTATTGCATTATCCTGGTCATCATGATCAGATTTATCACTGTGCACGAGTTTGGTTCCGCAACGTCACCAATCGCACGCTCCACCATTCTCCGCAGGATATCTGACACACAGTCTCATGAGGTATGGATTTCATTTATCACGTGATTAAGTGTTGATATAATTAAACAATATCAGTCGTACCTTTATATGTATCACCATTATGCCTAATTAGACCTTTCCCTCGTACGATGTAAACATTAATAACTTCCACCTTCCCCAATTCGGAATGGAAATTTCGAATGTTTTTCTGTGCTCAACTTTCCATATTTATCCATTTCCACAACATCTCCTCTCAGCGATTCGTGCATCCTCTGTGCTGCAACTTCTATTCTCGGATTCTGTCATCTGTGAGATAGCAACTTCAGCTTGCAGCCAGAACCATGGGGATTCCAGTTTGTCATGAACCTTTGAATACACAGGAACTTAGGAAAAATCTTCAAGTTCTGGCCATCTTTCAAGCAGCCGGCTGGCTCGAATTTTTTGAGCGACTAGATGGATTCAATCGGGAAGCAGCCTTGCAATTTGCTTTAAGCCTCACCAAAACTCACTCCATGGTGTGGGGGCTGTGCATAGAAGTCTCCGAGGCCATTATATCCGAGGTTACTGCCATCCCGCAGGTGGGAAGGGCATACGACTGCACGGGAAGCATTTTTACTGGAGGGGGAGCAAGTTGAATCATCCAGAAGAGGGATCGCACTGCACTCATTGCCGCGGCCATGGGACCAGGTTGCTGTCTTTCTCAAGAAGTACATCACTTGTGAAGGTAGATATCAAACTGTTTATAACTCTGAACTCCCTTTACTTTCTCATCTCCGCCATGGCATTTTATTGAACATTCCATATTATCTACTGCATGACTTGCGTCATATGGCGACATTTGTCCAGTCTGCTAAGCACCCACTTTCCTCCCTCACCCACCATGGCCTTATCAAATTAATAATTGTAAGAACCCTTACCCAGCATCATATAACCTGGGAGCAATTCACAGCTCGAGCTCAGCAACCCGCTCCTTTGCGGGTTGTCCCATTACAACAGGTACGAGTTCCACCACAACAGGAGGACCGGAGTCCCTCCACTAAAGTTGGGGGGGGATGAAGAACAACAATCGGGGGCACAAGCAGAGCCATTTGGGGGGGATGAAATTGATGAAGAACAGCAACCGGGGGCACAAGCAGAGCCATTTGATGGGGATGAAACTTCATTTGAAGAAGAGAAATTGGGGGCACAAGCAGAGCCATTGGGGGAGGATGTAGATAAAAATCTTGTGGAAAACCCAGATAACAGGGCAGCTCTGACAGCAGAAGGTGAAATTGGAGCATCATTAAATGCTGCGACAATTGAACCTGAAGGTGATAGAGCCAGGGCAATAGAAGAAAACATTGAGCTGGTAACTATTGAATCCTCACCTGAGTGGGTAGGAGGAGCTTTAATTGAATAAGAACAGCATGAGCAGCAAGAAAACATTCCTTCGACCTCAGTTGTGAATCCCTATATACGAGCTCCACAAAAGAAAACACCACAAAGGAAAAGAAAGAGATCAATCAATGAATTTAACATAATTGCACCAATCAGAAAGAAAAGAACTAGATCAGCTACAGTAGCAGAAGCAGCCAGAAAAAGATGGGCAACCTTAGAGGCACAGGTTGAGCCCCCGATCCTTGTACCAAGACCAATGGATGCTCCACAAAGGCCAGTTGAGGAAGAACCCGGAATTGAAGGACTTCTGGCTGAGAACACACTGTTAAAAGAAGACCTCCAAGTACTTCGAAGGGAATTGGAAACCTGGAAGGAAACCTGCATAAAACAAGGTGAAAGGAAACTATATACATTGGTAGAGGCTGCAGATCAATTGGAGGAATCAAACTCTACCGAGCCTGGCAAGGAAGATGAACGAGTAATCTGTCCCACCTGTGGAGAAATCTTTAAGGAGGCAGGCCACAAGATTATACTTCGTACCTGCTCAGCACAACATCCCGCGCCCACAATAGAGGAAGCTGCAGAAAAAGAAGATGCTGCTACACAAGAACCAACATCTTTAACCATCCTTGCTGAAGCTTCCACCAATCCTGTGACAGAAGAGCTAAGGGATGAAATCATGTATGATGATGGGGATAAAGAATATACTGTAACCCCAGAATACTCCCATGACACAGATATTATAGAGCAGATGGGAGAAGAACCTGGAATGGAGGACACTCTGGAGCTTAATAAAGAATACACTGTAACCCCAGAGTGCTCCCATGACACAGAAATCATAGAGCAGATGGGAGAAGAACCTGGAATGGAGAAAACTATGGAGTTTAATGAAGAATTCTATACTGTAACCCCAGAATTCTCCCACGACACAGAGATTTTAGAAGTTGAGCCACAAAGACAAGACATGGATAAACTTGAACAGGGTGCTGTAACACAAGAACAAGCAAACATGAGTAAACTTGTCCAATTGGCCGAACAGATGGGAGAAGAACCTGGGATAGAGGACACTCTGTAGTTTAATGAAGAACTCTGGGTTGTAACCCCAGATGGTTCCCATGACATAGAGCTCATAGGAGAAGAATTGCAACAACAGGGGGATGAAGAGGCAAGCCAGGATGTTGCTACACAAGAACCAACATCCTTGAAGGCTGCAGCAGGAACTCCTGAATTTCAATTAGAAGATAATCCTGGAATGGATATCATTCCCGATACACAGTGGAGTGAGGATGAACAAGTACAGTCACAATTCTCAGGTGACACCGAAATCTTGGAGGAGGAGCTGCACAATGAGAAAGATATCCAATCCCAGCAGCAAAAGGACAAAGAAGACACTGTTACACAAGAACCAGTGTCTCTAAAAGCAATGAATGTAGCTGCTGAAGAGAGTCTAAAGGATGTTGCTGATACACAAGAACAAGCAACTCTCATATTAAACTTAGATGTGCTGGAAGACACTGTCCCAAAAGAACCAGTGCTTCTACCTTCTAGAAATGTCATTGATTTGGACTCATATTAGGATTTCCTTTCAAGTCCTCCCCAGGCACAGCATATAATAAGACTGCATGAAGAAGTGATTTCCACTTGCACCAACTACATTTCCAGATACCAGTAGGTAGCATTGGAAGGGAGTAAGCACAGATGGCAGGCTGCCTCCTCTGCACTTAGAAGCCGAGATCCTTACTGTTTCAAGAATTTCAAGCAGGCACTTTCCAGAGCCAAGGGCTATGTGGGAAGTATGAGGGAGAGTGGAGTTAATTGGTTGGGTTTGAAATTCAATTTCCCCCTCATTTGGTGGCCAGCAAAACCATATAATATGGATTTTTCCTTGACTGGGCAGAAGAGCAGTGATGTTGGAAAGTATTGGGTTACTCACAGAGGCTTTTTAGAAGACAGATGAGGTGCCTGAGTTTCCTACAACTTTTCCTCCCTCCATGAACAGAGCTCAGTACAGGACTCAGATTCCAAGTGATGCAGGTTGTTGTATGAGGACATGCAATAGGATAGTTGGGGGGAGATGTTGATCCCAGAATTGGCCCCTTTTTATCATCCTCGATCACCTCTTCTTCCCCTGTCCTACACCATTTAGCATGCTAATTATACCTGTTGTCCTCACTTTATTCCCCCAAGCTACCAAGGTATGACTAATCATTGCTCTATCTTATTAATGCTTATGATTGTGATAATTAAGGCTATTTATCTCTCAATTGTGCTAACATGTTATGATTTATGAAGGTGGTTTGAGATAAGTGGACTGCAGGAAGGTGGGGCTGAACAAGTTTTGAAAGAAGGGATGTTCGCTGCTTAAAAAGGATCCTCGGGGCTCCGATCATCAATTAAGGCACATGGTTCTAATGTAACATCCTAGATGGAGCTGTGACAGGGCAGCTGTAACAGAATGCGCTATAATTGGAGATCTTTAGTATGTTGTTGCTCGAGTATAGTTGTGATCTAGAAAGATCGTCACTCCCGAGCCAATCAACAGCTTTCTCGCATTTCTTTATGTCTTTCCTATGCCACGTTTGTAATAGCTAGTGTTATTTAGGGCGCTTGAAGATCAGAGATCTTCATGGCTACCCGATTAATAGGATCGGATGTTATGATCTGCATGTATAAATATGGGGAGCTGTCTCGACCCAGGGGGTTGAACAGTGGAGAATTTATTCATTGTATTAGCAGTAAAAGCAACTGTGTAATCATTCTTCTGTTAATATAAGGAGTTACCTCTGAGTTAAAGGAACTTTACGTTGTTCAGCCAGCATCTCTGTGTGAAGGCTCGGCCCGTCTTCCACAGAGATTGCTGAGTTAAAATAGGATTTCTCGAATTTATTGTTGTGTGATGTTTTGATTCCTTTGTACGCAGCAGTAGTAAGTGTGGATTACAGTATAATTAGGATTGCATTTCTTGGAGATTGGTAAATGGTACAGAGTGACAGTCGACTGAATAGGAAACTTTCTTTATGCAATTTATGTGATAGTCGTACACAGCCTTGTTCATCTTGCAGTTTAAGTTGTGATCCCATGAGCCCTTGCAATTTATCTTTCTTGTTATGATTGTTGATTTTCATTCCTGTAATTCAGATCTCTTAGAGCAGCTGAACTCAATCCTTTGCAATTGAATTTCTAGATTAATATTCAGTTTATGCTTATGGTTTTCAAGAGTGATCAGATTGAAGAAGTGAGTTACTTGTTCTAGGATGAGAATAGGATTTCCTTTTATCTACAGTTGTCTTTGAATCTTACATCATTTCTTATTGATGCATGGTAGAAAGGAATTGAAATTGTAGCATTATTTTTAGAAGGCAATTGGGATTACACAGATTCTTGGGATGAACATAGTTGTTAGAGGATAAAAGTATTCAATTATAGTGATTTGGTGTTTAAGCATAGATTGTGCATTTATCCTTTGAAATAAAAGACTTTCTCGGGTTGGCAATAAATCTCGTATGCTCTGTATGTTGGAATAATCTATCTGCATATTGGGTGCTCGAGAGTTTGTTGATTTACAGTGGTTTTCAAGAACGAAGTAGACTTTCTACCCTCCAATAATCCTCTTCTCGATGCTATAGTTCCAGTTGAGCTTGTGATGGAAGTCAATTCCTAGATATTTATAAGAAGTTACTTCCTCGAGGTTTCTATTGTCATACACAAAATTTCCATAAGTAGGTCATTTTTGGATTTGATAATCATGACTTTTGTTTTGTTAACATTAATGGTCATGCCCATATTGAAGCATAAATCCTTAAAAATTCTTAATTGTTTTTCAAAATCATAGGAACACATTGCCATAAATACAATATCTTCAACATATAAAAAACGTGCCAACACAACCGACATCTTTAAAAGGCTTAACTATCAATATAAATACCAAAAAAAATAAGAAAGAAATGACACCCTTGACTCCAATATTATAGTTAATATAATTTTAACAAATTCAATTATTTTGAACTCTACGAAATATTTACGATAAAATTGCAAGCTAATACTACTCCTCTAGCCCATTCCGATCAGGCAAGCTTTCTATTCGCTGGAGGGTACTTGCACCCTATCTGCCATTGAGACTACTTGGGCCTAGTTGCTAAGGTGGGGCTAAGTTGGCTGTCCCTTGCCGTACTCCAACCATCGCCTCCTTCCAGGTTATTCCGGTGTTGTGTTCCTTTCCTTTTCATCGGGTGGGGCCTTGCCATGGCGAAACCGCCCGCCAGTTTCCAAAAGGTTTTGTCGTGTGCGAAGGACCCCGGGGGTTGAACAAGAGGTTTTAGCGACTGGTATCGACCTCTTGCTTTTCTTTTATTTGGCCCGTGAGTATAAAGTATTTAAAAAAAATTAACAAATTTTAAAATAATAAATTAAACATAAGTAATAAAATAATTTTTATATTATAAAAAATTGTGAAACACCTCAACTTTTATTACAATGGGTACTAAACTAAGATGTCAGTATTTTTATTTCACTAAGAACTCTTTTTCCTCAATGTGTTCACAATCCAAGGCCTATTTTAGATGACTGAAACCTTACTAATAGTAGAGGGTTATTTTAAGTGGTGTGGTTTTACTTAAATAAGAGTGAGGATTCAACTCGCATCAAGGAAAATTTTAGGGGTTAAATTTAGCTCACGAACTATTTTTCCATGTTTTTTTCCAAAATAATTGTCAAATTATTATATAAACTATATAAAATGCTTAAAAATTGAAATATTTTTAAAAAAATATGACCAAATATTAAATAGTTGATATTTTAGAAATTTATAACATTCGTCAAGGTTTATACACATTTAAATAAGTATAGATCCTTAAAATTTCCTTGACTCACTTTTGTGGATAGTAACCAATAATAATTGTGCTCACTATAAATTTTAATACAATCTCTTTCCTATCATCTTCATAAATTTTATCATTCCAAAAGTCTATATCTTTAAAATCATTTTTGAATAATAAAGTCTATTAATACATTTTAAAAATAATCTCTATAAATTATATCTTCAATTAATAATATGTCAAAAAGTTACTTTAAGCTATAGAAGGGCCATTACAATCCTCAAAGAGAGCATGGTTACTTAGTCAATAAAGTATTTACCACAACTAAGGATAGGGTTGATTAATGCAAGCCACGATATTATAACTTAGACTAATCATTTAAGTTGATTACTCCCCATAATTATTATGGTTGTTGCAGACTTCTCTCCCAAATCTCGAATTGCAATACCTACTTGTCCATATGTGGTGCATTTTTGTCTCTAATTAAATTATTTAGTAAGATTTGTTAATCATTAGCCTTATTTCACTTCTCCTAGTGCAATGTTGAGCATCCTTCATTTACCTTCCACATTGGCAAAGGCCATCCCTCAAACATCTCATTTTCCCATAACATAGAAACAACATCAACTATGAGCCATTGCACTTGTCTAGTATTTCTTTTTGGATAATCCCTTCAAAAATTCTATGACACTAGGTGGGCACATAGGTGGTCGAGGACCAAATTTTTTTGGAAACCACTGAACGCTATCTCGACAATTCAATTTGTAAAACCAAAAATAGGGAGGAGTGATCATTAATATATTGTTCATGCCATTTAACTCAAACACCTTCCCTAATTCCATGTTGGACAAGATAAAAATAAATCCGTTATAGATGTATGGACTTCACACGCAACAACATGGATGAGATATTTTCTCCTCCATAATTATTTGCGGGATGGGGGCATTTAAACATAGCTTTTTAATCCTACCTATTCACCATACGCATGAGTATTGATGCATGAAAGTAGGATCCCCATTCAATTCCTTAGCCACCTCCTTTGGGGGCATGTAGAACCTTAGGCACGGGAACTATCAAGGGACGGGTTGGGAAGATGATTTTTTTCGCTAGCTTGCATCCATTAAAATTCACTCAATTTTGTTTAGAGTATTTTTTTCTGGTTTTCTATTATATATGCTTTTACATTTATTTCTCATAAGACTTAGAAGTAGGAGATATTGTCAAGTTTTTAAGGGTAAAAGAGGATTTTTTTGGATAAATTTGGCAACTTAGTTCTTTTAGATGCTTTTGTTTTCTTAGGGATGTGATGATAATGGATGAAGCCTCCATGATCATTTTCGTAATGTACCAATGGAGGATAATCTAGGGTACCTAAGCAAGTACTCAAGGGAATAATGAATGTAATATGGGGATAAAGAATGTAATGTGAATAAGCCCACTTGGTAGTTGGTGGGTAATAAATATGTCTACTAGATAGTTAAAATAAATAATATAATAGTAAGGAGCGCTTCGCATAGGGATACTCGTGAGATAGTATAAATACACATCAATATCATTGCATTGAGCAAATTGGAAGTTGGATGTTGATTATTGTAGCAAGCATGCCTTGTGCAGTGATTCCTTCCTTAATGATTAACTGATGGTGCTACCCTACCTTAAGGGTTCTTTCCATGTTCTTGTGCTCATTCTCTCAAGTAGATGTATTTGTGTTTATATATAATTTTTAAAGGTTTTATCTTATTTGTGATTAGATTTTTTGGTTAAGGAACATAATATTTGGTATCATAGCTCTTTCTTGGGGAAAAAGTGTGGATTTCTTTTTTCTTTTTATATACTTTTTGGAGGGAAAAGGAGGATGGTAGGATTCAAATCAATTTATAATACTTATTATGCAGAATATGAAGAAACCAATTGTAGTTATGAGTTTCTCTCTCAAAACACCCAAATTCAAAAAACAAATCAGCCAAATCGAAGTTTGGGAAGAGGATTTATCATTGATTTAAAATCATTTTTCGGCTTTTTTTATTGATGGCCACGCGAATTGTGGATCATACATATTTTGATACAACACCTAGATGTCTATCAAACCACCTCTAGTAGAGGTAAAATGACCCAGGAATTTCATAATTGTAATGACAATAGCTATTATGAGCAATATTAATGAAGTTATGGTCTTTTTAAATTTGTCACCTCAAACCACATTGAACAATAAGAGCATAATTTTGGTTGTGGCTTTTATTTTAAGAAAACACCTCTTTACAATAAAATCTGACAGTCCTAGTATTCAAGAATGCATTACATATTATAAACAAAATGTTGATCTTTGGGAAATCTACCTATAGTCTCATATAAGAGATGAAATAGCGATATGGGGTCAAACACTTTGCTTTATGGATCTATTAAAAATTTCAAATGAATCATATGAACAAGTTTTTAGACTGATGGTCTCATGATGTGAAGAATGATAAAAAAAGACAAAGGGTTTATATTCTAGTATAAACTTTGTATTGTAAGTTCATGGATGTCTTCAGCAAGAGAATGCCATTATCTCTATAAATCCTAGTAGCAAACAAAGTTTCACAAATGTTAATTTAGTTAAATGATTACAGGTCACTGTGAGCAAATTCAAAGCATACAGAATCTTCAAATTTTTAAAGATTTGAAGCTTACCATGGACAAATATGTGTTGCATTTAGAATTGTATGCAATAGATATGAATGATATGTGGAATTTGAATTGGGATATTCTTGGATGGAATCGATTAATACAATTAATATTAATGTTGAACAGAAGTCCTTGAAACTTTGGTACAAGAAAAATAAAATTACATTGCCAAATATTTCTCTTACTAAATAAGCAGGGCCTAAGGGGGCACAGGAAGAATTCATTATAGATAAAATAGTTGAAGCATCTATAGAAAAATCCGATCAAGAGACTAATTTTGAATTAGAAGAAAGGGATAAGGAGCTACAAGAATCAAAGTAACCATAGGTTGCAGATTCAATGAAAAAAGAACCAATAGCTAAGATTGCTATATATGACCAAACACACCACCATGAGAAACAAGAGTCAATAAGGCATGGTTTCAGGCATCAACAAACATGGAAAAAAAATGCAACCAATATGGAGGCACATGGAATACTAAAAGTAATGCATGGAGATATAAGAGAAGCACAACGATAGTAAGGCACCAAAGGAGCAATCTGAATCAAGATTGATTTGGAAAGAAAGCACTCGGATCCCATCTCCACATTTCACTAGGATGGATGGATGTCGATGCTTAGTAATACTTCTATCCATTATTTGGTAGATCATATTGTATGGTTTCCACCAATGTTTTAAGGGTGAAACATGTGAAGGGGGATGAAATCTAATGTACCTAGGGAGGATAATATGGGCTACCTAGGGAGGTACCTAAGGGGATAATGAATGTAATGTGGGGATAAGGAATGCAATGTGCAGATGAGGAATATAATGTGAAAAGGCCCACTTGGTAGTTGGTGGGTAATAAATATGCCCACTAGGTAGTTAAAAGAAATAATATAATAATAAGGGGTAGTTGGCATAGGAATACTCATGACATATTGTAAATACAAATGAGTATCATTGTATTGGTCAAGTTGGAAGATAGATGTTGATTATTGTAGAAAGCATGGTTTATGGAATTATTCCTTTCTTAAGGAGTAACTCATGGTGTTACTTACCTTAAGGGTTCTTTGCATATTCGTGTGTTCATTCTCTTGTAGATGTATTTGTGTCTATATATGAAGTTTAAGTGTTTTATGTTAAGATTCAATATGCTAAGACAGAAAATATCAGCATTACATTCCATTTCACAACAATAGCATATACAGGATCACTGAAAGAACAACAAGCACAGCATAAACACAAGAGACACAGATTTATCCTGGGAAACCCTCATGGGGTAGAAAACCCAGCAAAGCTTCCTCAATATAGATGACCAGCAAATACAAAGATGTAACCCACAACCATGAGCTCCTTCTCCTCCATAGCAGATCTCTCTCTCACCTATCCACCAATCACAAGTGAGTGAATGTGTGTTAAATGGGGAACACACCTCCTCTATTTATACACAACTCCAACTTGACTTTTACACTAACTAGGTCGACCCCAACTTTAACCACTGGGTTAAACACCCCATTACAACTGACTATGGGCCGACCCCACTAGGGAAGTCTAATAACCCAAGTTACCACATTCCGACGGAGGAATAAACATCTCTGAATATACAATAGGGTCTTCAAAGAGGAATGAAACATCTACGGAATAATAAATTACAAATATAATATTCTTAGAAGTTACAATATTTTAACACTCCCCCTTAACGAGAAGGATATTATAACAACATCTGTAGGAGCAAGGAGTCATCAACTATATCATACATGATACATCTATAAATCATTGGAATCTTTCTTCATACATCATCAGTAACTCAACCAGTTACTGGAACATCTTCAAGATATTCAATACTAGAACATCAACATCTTTAGTACTGAGTCTTCATCTTCTGCAGCACTTGAACAGCTACAGTAACATCATCATCTGGATCCTCTCGATCAACAACATCGTCACCATACGATCATCAGCATCGTCATCACACGATCAATAGTATCGTCATCACACGATCATCAGCATCGTCATCAGTATCGTCATCACACGATCATCGGCATCATCATCACACGATCATCAATATCATCATCACACGATCATCAGCATCATCATCACATGATCATCAGCATCGTCATCTAGATCATCACGATCAACAACATCGCCATCTAGATCATCACGATCAACATCATCGTCATCTAGATCATCATGATCAATAACATCGTCATCTAGATCATCACGATCAACAGCAACGTCATCTAGATCATCACGATCAACAGTATCATAGTAGCATACCCTGCAATACACATGATCCATTTAAGACACCATAACATGTCTAGGGATGATGCAGTCCACTCGTCAACTTATACAGAGTCTAAGGACCTCTTTTTCGAAGACATATGTCTACGAATCAATTCAGGGACCAAAGTCTGGGGATGATGCAATCCCCTCTTGTCCACTAGGGACCACTTCTCGGGGACATATGTCTATGGATCAATTCAGGGATCAAAGTCTAGGGATGATACAATCCCCTCTTGTCCACTGGGGACCACTTCTCGGAGACATCTGTCTATGGATCGATTCAGGGACCGAAGTTCGGGGATGATGCAATCCCCATCACGTACATTTTGAACTAGTGGTTCCGGGATGATGCAATCCATATCACGTACATTTTGAACTAGTGGTTCCGAGATGATGCAATCCCCATCACGTACATTTTGAACTAGTGGTTCCAGGATGATGCAATCCCCATCACGTACATTATTGAACTAGTGGTTTCGGGATGATGCAATCCCCATCACATACATTTTGAACCAAGCGTTCAGGGATGATGCAATCCCGACCACAATGCCAATCCTTTTTCATACTGGATGTGACCTAGATTAAATCTAGTATTTTATCACCTATGAATGATCACCTGCTGCTGCACTGAGCAGTCCAGGAGCAAACATTACATCATTACAGGACATGCGAATGATCACCTGCTGCTACACTGAGCAGTCCAGGAGCGAACATTACATCATTCCAGTCAACCACAGAGCCAGTACTATTTCAACTGGGGTGTGACCTAGATCAAATCTAGGATTTACAACCTATGAATGATCACTTGCTAATCCAGGAGCGAACATTACATCATTACAAGTTTTGTGAATGAGCACCTACTGCTATGCTGAGCAGTCCAGAAGCGCACATTACATAATTCACTAGCATCTTTCTCGAAGACAAGAGTCTACGGATTTGTTTAGGGACCTAAGTCCAGGGATGATACAATCCCTCCTCATCCACTTAGAAAAAGTCTAAGGACCATGCATCGACCTCATCGTCGTAACCAGATAACCTCATCATCGATACAAGTATCCACATCAATACAGTATCCACATCAACACAGGTATCCTCATCATTGACCTTACCATCAATATAGGCAACCTCATCATCGACCATAGTGCATTAGTACAATCATAAGTGTCATAACGCTAATCAATAAATGTATTCTATCATTCCAATGCATTCATACTTTTACTAGGGTAATAAGACAAGTCTAACATTAATCAAGATTGTACTAACCTAAATAATATGAAGACAATCATAAACTTAATCATGAACATATTTCAACACATACCTATATCTCCTCAAGTCATACCTATCAGGATTTATTTTAACCCAATCCACTTTGATTTGCTGAAGTTGGATCTAGAGCTAGATTAGGGTTTGTCAGAGAAACCCTAAAAATTCAAACTGTGAATTTTAAACTTCTGAATAGATGGAAATATGCGCCTTGCTGAGCTGATTAAGCTAGCATACTTCAATTTTGAAATCTCCAAAATTTGACCCCTCAAAATTGCCTTTCAAACTTTTGGATCTTCTGGACAGGGTCCCAAACTAGGGTTTGGTGAAGCCCACCCTTATTCCCAATCAAAAGGTTTGATCCAAATCTCTAAACTTCGATTTTTCTGAGGAGCTTCCAACCGTGGTCACAGACTTAAAAAATTCCAACTTTTGCAGAAGCCCTAATTTTTCACCTTTCCAATCAAAATCCCAAACTAGGGTTTGATCAAGCCCAGCCTTCTGACCAACCAAAAATTTTGATCTTGGTCTCTAAATTTAAATTTTTCTGAGGAGCATTTAGCTGTGGACTCCGATTCCAAAAATTCCAACTTTCTCTGAAACCCTAAATTTCTGCAGCAATGATAAGCCAAGAATGAAGGTGCTCAGAAAACAATTTTGTTTTGACAGAAGTATGCACTTGATTGTTTCTTGTGCATCTCTGAAATTACGAATTCACGGGGTCTGAAACCTCAACCCGTGGTATCCTGACCTGTCAGCTTTCCAACCCCACAGGTTTGACCTCAATTGGATTTTCTGAGAGAGAGTTATGCCAAGTGTCACAATGTGACCTGTTTATGGGATAAAACAGGAGAGCGAACTTGTACAGCATGACACGTGTCACTACTTCAACTTCGGCCTCTGAAACACTTACCTGAGAAACTAAAGTCCATTTTCTACCTATCACTTTTTACGAAATTTCATTTGGAGCTTCCTATCCCAAGTTGTGACCCTTTTTCCTAGGTCACCTATTTATGACTGAGATATGGAAGAGGCAGAAACCCTAACTTGTACTGATCATAAATCACAAAGTACAATGAATTAGAGGCTTTCCTTTGGACACAAGTTACAGGGGGGTGTTATCTACGACCTGTAAAGGTTTCAGATCCTGAACCTTGGCCAAAATGGATTTATAGCGAAAGTTCCACAATGACTGGTTTTTGCTATATAAAACCCTAACCTTCAAATTGTCGCAAGTGAAGCAAGTGTCGTAAGTGCCATACATTGCCTTCCTTCAGGATAGCTCTGATACCATGTTATTTTTTCAGAATTTACTTCAATCTGATCTAGGATCTTAACTGAGAGAACAACATGTACAACATATCTACAACATATCAATCATGGACATAATAATGCAAGCACACAAGAGACAATAGACACACAGAGTTTCACTGGGGAAAACCATAAAGGTGAAAAACCCCACAACTTCCTCAGAAATAGATAGAGCAATGATACAACCCAAGAATAAGAGATAGTCTTCTCCTAGAAGTAGCTTCTCCTCCTCCACAAGTGCGCCACTCTCCAATGAGAGTATGAGTGAGAAAGTGAATGATCAAATAGAGTGCCTCCCGCACTCTATTTATACTTGACTTGACTTGCCTGATAACCTTTACTAGGTCGGCCTCAATTTAACCACATAACATAATGCTGACAAGGCCGACCCCCAATAGGGTGGTCTAATAACCGTTTGACCCACGTGACTTATACAAGGTCGGCCCCATCAAGGTGGTCTAATAACCCATCAAGTATAAGTTACGACGCTTACAATATAAACGACGACACTTCCGTATAGAGGAATAATAACATCTCTATAGGAATACAATATACATATATGTGAAATACATTCCAAAGTTACAATTACATCAACATTTTATCGTGTTTGTGATTCAATTTCTAAGTTAAGGAACACAATAATTTATTTTTTGATTCCATATACAATGAATACCATAACTCCTTTGAGAGTAGTTAGGGCCTCTGAATCATTATTAAATGAATTTTTAGGGCTGGTGCAAGGTAATGATACCCACTTATGACGCATTAGTTGCATTGGACTTCTTGAAAAATAGAAATTCGATCATTAAAATGAATTTTTAGAGGTGGCTACACAACTTTTTAGATTGTGGTGTAAAAAGATGAAACGTAGACAATCAAATCACATTCCAGAATATATAACTTTTATTTATGGAAAATAAGTATATCTCCCAAAAAATGGAGTTTTTCTAATATTGGTATGTTATATTATTTCTAAAATATAATGCATATGTTCGCATTAGGCCCCGGGTTTGGTATGTAAATAGTCCAAATTTGTGAAAAAAATTATGTAGAGTTGTAGATAATAGGTGGTTCTTGTGGAACGCTATTTTTCCAAAAATAAATAGAGTTAGTTTTATATATTTTTTAAATTAAGGAAGTCAACGAAGCCCTAAAATGACAAGGTCAAGCGTTAGGGCTTGCTATGAGGGTCTTAACCTAATCAATCAACTATCTTTTTTTTAGTGTGTAGGCTTTTGTTTTTACTTGTGCGGGTTCTTTCCCATTTTCAAAATAATTGATCCAATCAAAAGTTATAGCAGAAATAAAAGACCTATGTTTTTTAAAAATTTGACATAATAATGTGCAAATAAAAATAAATACAAAATACAAAAAAATATTTTATTTATCAAAAAAATATATATTTAGAATCTACACATAGATCTTTATAATTCTGTGTAGTTTCATTCGAAATGAACACCTAGAGCATATGTAGAATCGATGTTGAAAAACAGGGAGATGAAGAAATATATGTGTTTTGGTTTATGCAGTCCGAACCAAGAGGTTTGCCAATCCAAACCTAAAACCAAAGCGACCAACTCATCCACCATGTAGATGAAGAGAGGTTGTCTCTCCTTTTTTTAATTTGTACGAACGCGCACACATTAATAGTGCGCACACGCTATCAAAATGTGCACACATTAATAATGCGCACATGCTATCAAAACGCACATGCATTAATAATGTGTTCGTTATCAGAACACACACGCATTATGAAAACGCATGCATGCTTTTATTACATGTAAATATGCCTTTACTGTTTTTACCATAGCTTTTGATCCATAATTTATATTTTGATGCTCCTTATATTGTTGGAAAGGTATTCATGAGCTCTACAACTTTTATGTTGTAGGTTTTCTATGATTCACCATCGTTTTTATGTTACTTTTAAAATACAATTATGAATATTTTGACCAATATAATAAAATGAATCCACAATTTTCTTACATAAGAACATCCCTTCATTGTTTTTGACATAAAATTTTATTGGGAACTCATATTTTGAATCTCCTTATACAGGTGGAAAGCTGTATCTCTCTCTCTCTCTCTCTCTCTCTCTCTCTCTCTCTACATTAATCTATCTCTTTCCCCACCTCAGTCCTTCTCTCCTTCCATCTCTCTCTCTCTCTCCATCCCACTCCCTCCCTCTCTTTCCATCCCTCTCTCCATATTTCTCCCACCTTATCTCGCATTCTCTCTCTCTCACTCCCTCCCCTTCTCTCAAACTCAACCACCTTTCACCCACCCCCCCTCTTTCTATTTATCTATCTAACCCCCCCTGCTCTCATATATATAATCCCTAACCCCCAATATCTCTCCAAACCCCTAACTCCCAATCTCTCTCTCTCTCTCTCTCTCTCTCTCTCTCTCTAAACCCCTAACTCCCAATATCTCTCTCTCTCAACCCCTAACTATGAATATCATTCCCTCCCTCCCCAATCTCTCTCTCCCTACATCTCTCTCTCTCCCTACCTCTTCCTCTCTCTCTAAACCCCTAACCACCAATATCTCTCTCTCTCAACCCCTAACTACCAATATCCCTCCCTCCCTCTCCCTCTTCCTCTCCCTCTCCCTCCCTGTCCATTCTCTCTCTCTCTCTCTCTACCCCTAACCCCCAATATCTCTCTATCTCTCTAAACTTCTAACCTCCAATACCTCTCTCTCTCTCTAAACTCATAACCTCCAATATCTCTTTGTCTCTCTCTCTAAACCCCTAACCTCCAATCTCTCTCTCTCTCTCTCTCTCTCTCTCTCTCTCGCTAAATCCCTAACCCCCAATATCTCTCTCTCGCTATATCTATCTAAACCCCTAACCTCCAATCTCTGTATCTCTCTCTAAACCACTAACTGCCAATATCTCTAAATATGTAACCCCCAATCTATCTATCTATCTCTCTAAACCCCTAACCCCTAATCTCTCTCTCTCTCTCTAAACCCCTAACCTCCAATCTCTTTGTATCTCTAAATGCCTAACCCCCAATATATATATATTTATATTGTCACGTCCCCTCCCATGGATCCAATGCAAGGAAGGGAACATGACATTAACATTCTGGGCTATTTCTACTTCTGAACCCCATTATAAAATGTAAAAATTCATACAAACAGAATGCATATGTATGCATATGCATGATTAAATTTGACACAATGGAATAAAATTGTACTACACATCTAGCATGCATTCAACATATTCATAATAGTCATCAAATAAAGACATTGCATAATTAACACAAGAGAGTACTTATCTTGAAACGAAGTAGTCCCAAGCAACTGGCTATGCAACTGCAACATTCCACTTAACCATAGGCCAGTTGTGCTCATCAATCTCTCAAAACAATTGCCACCCCTGAGATGGGTATATCTATTGCCACGTCCCCTCCCATGGATCCAATGCAAGGAAGGGAACATGACACTAACATTTCTGGGCTATTTCTACTTCTGAACCCCATCATAAAATGTACAAATTCATACAAACATAATCATATGTGTGCATATGCATGATTAAATTTGACACAATGGAATAAAATTGTACTACACATCTAGCATGCATTCAACATATTCATAATAGTCATCAAATAAAGACATTGCATAATTAACACAAGAGAGTACTTATCTTGAAACGAAGTAGTCCCCGAGCAACTGGCTATGCAACTGCAACCTTCCACCCAACCATAGGCCAATTGTGCTCATCAATCTCTCAAAAAAACTGCCACCCCCCCCCCGAGATGGGCATTATTTATACAAGGAAAAAGGGAACAACAGACTTAGACATAGCCAAATATACACCAAAAAATTAGCCAAGCCAACCCATAGTTGGGTTTATCAGGCTACTAAGGAAGTAGCAAGGAAGAATTGCTAAGCTAGTGAGCTCAACCATGGAGCTATTGGTCCCTCTACAAGATCTAGCTAGCTTGGAACCCAAAATACCAACACACCCAACACAAGGAAGTATTCTCTTCACTGCTATGCAGTCCCTCAAGCCATACATTCCCTTCTAGTGCTCTTAGGGTGTACATAGAAAAGTATCCAAAGCCCTTTGATCTTGAGTAAAGTTACACTCTTCACTAGGTTTATCAAGCCAATTCTGGATCCTCTTCTACTCTTGGTTGCTTACACCCAATTCAAGCAAAATCAAGGGATACAATAACCCAAGCCAAAGATATATTGCAAAAACACGTATTTACACAAATGTTGGGCATGAATGAAAAATGTTTTGACTGTGGGATGCCAAAATGGGGTTTCCATGAGTTTCCAAAATCGTGGGCACCCAAAAACGAACTGATAGAGGGGGGAATCAACCCTTGGAGAGAAAAATCGATTTTAGAACACGTTTGTGGGAATTCAAGGGGCAAAAACGACCTCTATAAACCCCCAAATCATGACTCTCTTCCTCCTAGCCACTCTGCAACACAAAAACAACTTCACAACTATGGAAAATGAGGGAAAATTATGGAAAACATGAAGGAAAATGCCCTAGCTAGCTCAAACTACGTGAGGGAGAAAAGACCATGGGTGAATAATGGTTGGCGAAGCAATTTCATGGGTGTTTTCTTTCCCAAGGATCTAAACATGATTTTCCAAATTGATGACTTGCCCATACACGAAATTGGGCGGCCATACCTCTCCATTCCCAATGCATTAACTTCCTCAACCAACTCTTGGAAGAATTAAATGATTGGGTGCATAAGTCAAATTGGGTAGTTGAGGATTCTCTCATTGACACTATTGGCTCAAGGGTTTGAATATTTTCCCTCCCGATTCCTAGTAAAAATCATGCCCCCATCTCGTGTTGCATTGCATAGCTAGTTGTGGGTATTTTATTAAAATGCATATTTACATGATGTTGTAATTTCTATTGTGTCTGGCTAGCACGAGAACCATATCCATCGATTTTTAATTTCTGATACATAAAACTCTAAATTGATGGTGGGGCCTTGGCCTTGAGCTCCTCACCAAGATTTTATAACGATATTTACATCATTTATAATTTTAATGCAATAAGATCAAAATCAGGATATTACACACACACACACACATACACACACACACACACATATATATATATGTAAACCCCTAACCCATATTCTCTCTCTCTAAACCCCTAACCTCTAATATTTCTCACTCTCTCTTGAAACCCTTAACCCCCAATATCTCTCTCTCTCTAAACCCCTAACACTGAATCTCTCTCTCTCTCTCTCTCTCTCTCTAAGCCCCTAACCCCCATTCTCTCTCTTTATCTCTCTCTCTAAACCCCTAACCTCCAATATCTCGCTCTCTCTCTCTCTCCGTATTTATCTAACCTCCTCTCACACTCCCTCTCTCTTCCTCCCTCCCTTTATCTTGTACTCACCCACCTTTCATCCTCCCCCTCTCTTTCTCCCCCCCCTTTCTCTCTCTCTCTCACACACACACATACCCTCTCTCTCTCTCTCTCACACACACACACACACACACACATAGATATTCTCATGCTCCTTCCCTTCATCCCTCTCTCTATCCTTCCATCCCTCTATCCCTCCACCCCTATCTCACTCCCTCCCTCCCCTTGAATCCCTCCCTCTCACTCTCTCTCCCTCACTCTCGCTCCTCGAATATCTCTCTCCCTCAATTTTCCCATAGCCTCCTTCCAACCCCCATGATATCTATTGATCTCTCTCCCCATCCCTTTAACTCCCTCCCTACCTCTCTCTCTATTCCACCCTCCCTCCCCCCCCCCCCCCCCTCTCTCTCTCTCTCTCTCTCTCTCTTCATCGTTGTAACTCCCTCCCTACCTCACTATGTCTCCTACGCTCCCTTCCTCCTTCCCTCCCTCATTCTTCTCCCACCTCTCTCTCTTGATTACTCTCTCCCTCATCCTCCCTTTCTCCCTACCCCCCATATTGCATCAAATGCTTCCTAACCCCCACCTTGGTCCTTCTTTACCCCTCTCTTTCTCTCTCTCTCTCTCTCTCACACACACACACACACACACATCATTTTCTCTCTCTCACTTCCTAACTCCCACCCTCTCTCTCTATCTCTCTCCAAGCCTTAGGCCCTCCCTCCCTTTGTTTGTCACCCTCCCTTCTTTGCTACCTAACTCCTCGCCTCCCTCTTTATATGTTTCTCTCTCTGTCTCGCTATATTCCACCATCCTCCACTCTCTCTCACCATCCCTCCCTTCACCTCTCTCTCTATCTATTTATACCCCACTCTCTAACCATATATATTTCCCTCTTCCTCTCCATTCCTCCCTCTCCATCCTACCATCTCTCTCTCTCTCTCTCTCTCTCTTCACTATGCATGAGAGAGGAAAATGAAAAATGAGTCATATATCTAGTTTTTTGAAAATAAGAAACAAACAATGCTAAATCATGGAAAAATTAGAACTAAAAAGTTGTGGGCCTTGAAAATAGCTTTGCAACAGTATAAGGAGCATCAAAATCTGAGTTCAGGATCAAAATTTATGACTGAAATATTGATTTTGTTCATTTATGTAATAAAAGCACACGCGCGTTTTTAAAAACGCCTGCATGTTATTAGAAGTGTGCGTGCGTTATTAGAAATGCACATGCGTTTTTAATGCGCACACATTTTTAATAATGCGTGCGTGTTAATAACACATGTGTGTTATTAGCGTGTGCGTGCTTTTGTGCCAACATGGATGCGTCAGTGGAGGTTCAGCCATTTCCAGACCAAAAGTGTGTGTGCGGTGTTGGGAGCGCGTGCACGCTTTTTATTTATATCGCTCGCACGTTGCCATTGCAACGATTTTGGGTATCATCTTTGTGTGAGCGCCCGTTAATACCCCAAGTTAGCTATGTTATTTATTTTCCTTTGTTGAGAATCCCCCCTCTTGTAGCTACCACTCCCCCCAAAAAACTTTCTATGCAACAAAATAATTTTGTTATAATGTTTATTTTATAATTTATTAACTAAAACATTTAAAAAAATGGTGTGTCACATATGAGAACATACATAAGCTCAACCTCAAGCAAGAAACCTAGCCTAGACTACCCCCCATATATTTCTAACAAAAATTGGTGAAGTTGACACATTCTAAAGGTCATATCAAGTAGAAAATAAATCAATACAATGAAAACATAATTGGAATCCATGCAAGGATACCAACATCATCTAGATATGGAAACCAATGGCTAAGTTAGGACACAAACCATAGATTCAACCACCATGACATACAATAAAACCCTCATAAGTTTCCACTTGGCCAAAAGAGTAAATCCATCCCCACAAGACCTACCTAGATGAGCATGTTCCATAATCAACCCTATCCCTTTACAGAACATTGTTGTCATGCAAAGGAGCATCATGCACCTAAACCATTGATGCACCTAAATACAGTTACCCTACATAATTTGTTGTCAAAGTGTGCGAGGAAGGAATGCTCCTGGGACTATAATAAAAATCTAAACCTTAGGTTGAAAGGAACCCTAAGGAGTGTGAAACTATATAGCTACAGAGGTCATAGATCGCACATCGATACTTTAATAAGAAAATATCATATGCTTGAGTAGGGGATTAACCATTGGTAACACCATTAGAATCAATGTCACATGAGACATCCAACAAATAGGGGTTTCCATGAGAAAACACCAACACAATCCCACAATCATATAAGAAAAACCAACACAAGCATGGAGAAACACAAAGAAGAGCATTACCACCACCAATAAGAGCCATGAAGAGCTACCCTCCCCATAGGGATCCTCAAACGAGATCCTCCAATACGCCACATTGTAAGAACAAGCCATGCTATTTATGAGTGGCATCTTAGCTTCACACTTTGCCATCACCCACATACCTCCTTGTTATGGCCAACCATTATGACACACCCTACCAGCTAGGTTTGAGGTAGGTGTTGGTGGGTGGGAGAGAAGATGAGAGTCCCCTTACCTTCGTCACTCTCCATCATAATCATATCTTACAATAGATGTGAATCTTGGTCATGCAATAACAATGCCCAACTTTCACCCACTTGGAAATCCTCCCCTCGCCCCCCCCCTCCCCCCCCCCCCCCCCCCCCTCTCTCTGTCTCTCTCTCTCTCTCTCTCTCTATATATATATATATATATATGGAGGATACTCTCTACACCAAAAGGAGGGGCTAGTGGTTGCCACATACTAAACAATATTCAAGAAACATGATCACTAAAAAATTACTTGTAATTTTTGGGTTAATCGAGGGTAGGCATTCTGCTTCTCAATGTCTCAAACCTAAGTCAAAATTCATAAACCTTGATGATGAAACTTGATTTTAGTTCAAAACATTGATAAACAAAATGTTTACTGTGGATTATGTGGAATATACTCTACTAGAAATCTCATAATTGAAACTAGATAAAATATTTCTTTTTTTTATTTATTGTTGTTCAAATTACAAAAGTAAATCATTGCAATAAGAGTCACGAGGTGCTCTACAAACCCACTATGGGGGAGATGTACTTGTCACGTTAGGTGCTCCTACAACCCAATATGGGGGAGATGTCACATTTGTCACCTTTCCAAAAAATAAATAAGTAATTAAAAAAATTCATATTACCTCATAAAATAACAAATTAAATATAAAAAAAATTACACCTCAAGAAGTTGGATCCATATCATTGCTTGATAAATCCAAGTTGAAGATGGATCTATGCTCCTCTATATATAATTAATTAATTAAAATGATATAAAAATATTATTAAATTTTATGTGAAATATTTTTTAATTTTACATTAAAAAATAAAATAATAATAAATTTTCAAATTTTTTATATCAAAATTAAAAAAAAATCTATAAATATTTTTATTATTTTTAAAAATGATATGACGATGATAATAGTTAATGTGCACCTAAATCAAAATATATAGATTTCCAAAAAAATACACATCACTTAAATCAAAATATATATATTTCCAAAAAATACACATCACGTAAAATTCTTTTTTTATATATATTTTATGTATATCAATACCAAATGTAAATATAATATAATTTATAATATGTATTTTATATTTTTCAAAAAAATACACATCACATGAAATTCTTGCAACTTGTTGTGGTACTTAATGGTTTCAGCATGCGTATATTCGTTTTTTTTTCTGATATCGAAAACTTAATTGTTGGGCTTTAAACCCTTGAAATAAAGTTGGACGTTCAGAGGAAGTTGCCTGTCATGAAATTGCTCTGGCAGGCAGAAAGACTAAAAGGTTAAGCAGATTTTCACAAAGTATGATTCAGATCGGACACTAAACGACATTTTTCAATTAGTCGTGAATGGAGAGACTGTTGCGCAGACAAGTTTTTAATTCGTTGATTGCGGCTGGATTGTGGATTCTCACATTCTTGTGAACTGTCAAAGGTCTCTACATTTATAGCATTCAAATATTTTACTGAACTTGTATCATAACCATATGGCGAAAGGAGAAAGCTGAAAACATTTGTTTGATATAAAACTATGCAGTATCAACAAGCTATGTAAAACTTGAAATCTTCACGTTTTATTATTGAGTATATCTGTCTTTCACATAGATTTTCTTATGAATCTTTTCACCAACTAATTCTAAATTAAACAACAAAATGATTTATAATCCATCAGTCAATTGCTTCATAGAAAAAAAATGGTGCAGCCAGGGCACGCCTTACTGTACTATCATTATTACATATTTGTATTTAGCCTTGAAGCAGGAAGGTCCATCCCTAGTGCTCCTTCCCATAAACTTGCAGAGTTGATGAGATCAGCGATTCCATGGCGCTGAGAATTATTAGCCACAGGAGCTTTGCTATTAAATAAACTCGGTATCATCCCCATAGCACTCTTATCACAAAATGGGAAGTTGGGAAGATATAAAGACTGGGGGCGGGAAGCATAGATGGCAAAAGGGGGATTATTAGTATCGACAGATCTAAGGCCGGCGCATGAATATTGTTGATGATATGCTGGCATAGCTTTGGGTAGAAAATAATCTTCGAAGCTCTCGCAATTAGGGGACAAAACACTAGCAGCAATGTTGGCTGACGGTATCCCAGTGAAGTGCTGCACCATGACCTTGAAGTTGGCTTTGTCAGTGTTCAGCACCATCGTAGGTGTCCGCTTGGATGCTCTCGATCGTTTCTTGCTTATCTTTCGCGTTGCCCCCTCTGGAGACAGACGCTCGAGCTCGATCGGGCCTGGCAACGATGCTGCGGTTCTCAAACTCTGGGGCAACGCCGCGTTATTCACAGATATCGCTCCTGCCTTCATGGCCGAGGACATTTCCTTGGTGCAATAGCTTCTGTAGAAACTACTACTTTGCATATTTTCAGGCTCCATTGAGTTATCATAACCCTATTCCATAGTATTCAGGACGAAAGCATCTCAATTTATTACCGATTACCGCGTCGTCGGCTGAAGATAAGTCTAGGTCAAGAAAATTGTCCCGAGTCGGGGAAGTCAAGTAAACGAAGTCAAGTAAACGAGGAACTTGCTCCTTCCTGTGCACTAGCCGTATTAATTAGGTAAGTTAGCTTTCCGTATACGTCAAGGACTCCCTTCGTTTTTTTCTCCGTTTTTCTCACAATTTCGGCGAACAATATGCATCCAACAGCAACTGTTCAGATTTAAAGCTTGTTTGAGATGTAATGATTCATATCCCAATAGCAACACTAAATGCTGCTGGGGTGCATATTGTTAGCCAGCCATTCCTGTGCAAGGCACGACTTTATTTTGTTGGACCGCCCACCATGCTCCATGACCCAAAAAATCCCATGGAGATAGACCCGATGATGGTGGCTACCAGTACCGTCACAGGCGTGGAATGCGCGCTTTTATTATCCAAGGCAGGGTTTTCCTCAGTCCTCGTATTCTCGGTTGGCGGAGGGCCTTGAACAGACGTGGGATCATACGTCAGACTTGAAATTCAGAATCTTGAAATACGTCATACGTTCATACTTGAAATGCAGTGACGTCTTATTTCCGCGAGATTTCTCTAAAGATATAGAATCAAGGCGAGGATTAATGGCTTTCTAGAGTTGGAGATAGTCTATATTGAACTAAGTAGAAAATTTCAAATTGAATATTATATATTATCGGAAGAATTATTGAAAGTGGAAAGAAAAACTACACCATTACAATTACAATTACAACTAGCATTTGCTCTTCGAGGGGTAAAAATGAACGCCCGTAGGAAAAGAGGAAAGTTAGAAGGAACAAAAACATAGGCAGCTAAGGATAAGGTAGGAAAAGGGCAAAGTTTGTAACAATCTCAGATTACAAAGACGTAGGCACTCAACCCATAACAAAAAATAATGTTAAGTTTATCAACACAGTGAGCCAACTACAATTGCTTTTCTTCACAATCTCTGTAGTAGTAATCTTAACACTATAGATTACTACTATATTTGGAATATATAATCAATTTGAAAAAATATTTTTGCAATAATATCAATGAAAACAATGATTATAATAGCTCCTAAACTGTACAAACTACTTGTGATCAAAAGTTTGCTTTTATGCTATGTGTTGTAGCAATAAATTTAGGAATCTCCATATACAAGTATAGGTATAGAACTCTTTCATAGACCAGCTCTTAATAGTGCCACAATCTAAGTTGTAAATGAATGTTCATTATGCTTGCTTCAAGAATGGAAGATACAGTGGGAAACCCAAATATGTTTCTTTCTTCTCATTAAGGATTTCAAGTCCACAATAAAAACTTCATATCATTTTCAACCATGTAAAGGCGAACATACCTGTCACTACATGACTCTCACCGCATCAAGGATTCACACGTCTTATGACAATATAGATAGTTCACAACAAAGCACAATAAAATGCAAACTTACAACACAATAGGAGTGGTTGTAGCTCTCAATATAAATGTTGTATTTATTCAACGTGGAGGTAGATGAGGAGAGGTCGCTTTGCTTGGCTGCTTTGTTTACAAATATAGCACTGTTACAAAAATATGAACAAACATTTACGTTTTTTTAGAGAAAAGGAATCCCAACAATATCCATTGAAAAATACACATTACATATAAACATTTCTGCAATAGTTTCTCAAGAAGGGAAATTTGTTTTCATTGACAAGGAAGAATAGATGAACAACAAAAAGGGTTGGTTCACCACTATATAGCCTTGGAAGAGTTTGTTATCTGGTGAAATTGCAAAAATGAGAATAGTAGGCAAAGTTTTCATTTGAGTGTCGTACATATGAGAAGATACAAATGATATTTACAATTAAAATTAGATGGACGCTTCTAAATTGGAAATATAGTCCTCCCATGCAGTAGCTTCTCCGGTTATGATATTATATTCATTAGGCTTTAATAGTTTTAGAGACACTTCATGATAAGACAATTATGTTTCTATATTTGCAACTTCTGTTGGTGCGGCCTTGTAGGTATCCTCAAGGAAAATGAGATGTGTAGATGTTTGTCTCACATAGAAGTTGATGTCTTCTTCTGTTAGAGCATCAATTTTCTTGATGTAGTCTAGGTTTGATTGCAACACTTGCTGGAGTTCTTCCATCTTCTGATCCTTGGGGGGGAGCTCATCGATATTGGCTGCCATAGGGAGCTGACATTTACAGTGAACCTGATGGATTTCCTCATATAAGTTTGTGCACTTTTCAAGAGTTTTATCAATCTCGGCATTTAGTCGATTAGTGGCTTTCCTGCAAAATTCAAGGAGTGCAATATCCAGCTTCACAGTCGCTAGTGTTTTTTTAGGGAGGTGAGGAGTAAATACTGGGTTACTTTCTCTCTAAGTTAACTGTTTGTTAAGCTTGTTTTCAGTTGTAATCAAATGTTGATGCATTGCTATTGAGCTTGTAGCAATTTCCTGCATCCTTGCCATGAATTGTTTGATATTGTAGATTTTTTTAAAGAGTCTTTTTTGACAGTTTGATACTTGCTCTTGAAGCTTGCATGCTTCTCAAGGATGGGCATTCAGGAAGAAAACGTGAGGGAGAAAAAGTGATCAAGTACCGAAACAGAAGTATGTTTGGAGTCATAACACTTGGCTAACAACGAGCTGATTTGGGCGCCTTAGATAGTTTTGACGTGAATTTTTAGCTTTGTCTTACGTTCAATAGAGTTGCAAGGACCGAAGAGCGGAGGAGGGTTGTGTGGCCGAGTGTGCGGTTCATCTCATGAAGGGGCGGAATGGTTGGAGTCATGACCCAACCAATTCAGTCATGGGGACTAGTATGGATAGAAGCATAACGAGGTGGAAGAATATCGAAGCCAAAGTAGGTGGATGGTGTGACAACTAGAACGAGTTGCAGTTGTAGGTGGCGGTTGCAACAAAAGATTCATGAACAATGAACGTTTGTGAAGACGTTGCCGGGACTGCAACTGCTCTAAGTGGGGGAGAATTTCACAGATGATTTCATGGCCAAAAACTTTGGGTTCCCAAGACACTTGGAGAAACAACCCTTGAACCATGCGGAAGTGGGCACTTAGCCAAAATTTCTAACTGTTGGACACTTTGTATGGAACGTGGGCAACACTCGATGGACAGGTGTAGTGGAGCGCCTTGGCACCGTAGCTCCAACGGTCCAGGCACCCACACGACGAAGCCCCCACATGTTTTGGGAATTTTCTTAGCGAATACGACAAACATAGTTGCAAGGTGGGCACTTTGGCAAAGCTGGTTCACAAGGGTGCGCACTGGAACAATTGCTCCCAAGCGGTGTTGTTAGAAATGGCGTCGGTTGGATGGCGCCCAGAAGACTTGCGGTCCAAGCAACTGGTTGGAACGTTGGCTAGAGTGGGTGCAATGCCCTTATCGCACGGATGGTCAAGTGTATAAAAAGGGTGTGGATGGAGGAAAGCAGGAAGCCAAAAAGGAGCCAAGGAGTAGCAAAGAAATTCGGCTAAGTGTTGGAGCAGCTCTGCGGTCGACACACTCCCCTTGGGAGGCGCCCGATCAAAGGAAAACGTGCGACTCTCTCAGGTTGTGGATGAACCTCCAAGTCGTGCAACAAGAAGACTTGTGCAGAGGTGTTCCAGTTGTAGTGAATTTTGGTTGATGTGTTCCGCAACCTCTAGGACGACATGTGTTCTGCGGTTCGTTCAATGGTGCGCTCGGGAAGTGCACCCAAATAGGTGAACCCAGGAAGTGCGCCCAGATAGGTGCACCCAGGAAGTGCACCCAGATAGGTGAGCCCAAAACAATGCCCAGAAGTGCGTCTGCTAACACGTCCAAGAGGAATGCATTCCGATAAGCATCCATTCGTGTGTTCAGTGGTGCGCGTGAGTAAGTGCATCCCAAACGTGCGCTTAGTGGTGCGTCCAGAAGTGTTCCGAGAGGTGCGCCTAGGCAGGTGCACCCAGAATTGCGCCCAGGTTAGTGCGCCCACAGGTGCGTCCAACAGTGAGTTTGGTAGACACGTTCAATAGTGCGCCCAAGTTGTGCAGGTGTGCTTTGGAGGAAACGCGCCCAAGTGTTGGTGCTGGAAACAGTTCGGTCGACAGTGCAGTTCCAGGGAGACTCGCTCATGGAGTTGCACCCAGTTTGTGCGGCTTTGGCAGAGTGGTAACCAGAATAACATGTTGGAAGAAAAGTGCCCAGGTCGGTGCGGTTCGACACTTAGGTGTCCAAAATTATGGATGCTACGGTTGTTGCACCGAGGAGGGTGAAAACCAACGAAATGGCATTTGGTTGGCGTCTTAGTAGCTTTCCTTAGTGGCAGAGTCGGAGTGACATGAAGAGGAAGACTTCGGCACGTCAAGAAGATGCTTGACAAGGAGGCTTGGCACGAGTTTCAGCTGAACGAAAGTGCATGGTGTAGGCATTTGGTGTAATCCCTGGGCGTAGTGCAGACAACAATGTGACAATGTAGGCTTCGGTAGGATCATGACGGATAGTGATGCTGCAGAGATACTTGGCATGGACAGTGCGAGAGAGCAGGCATGCGTATGCGATGGAGACAATTGGAGTTGTGGCATGATTGTATTTTGGGGTGTTTCCGATTCTTCTCAATCCCAGATGAGTTTCCAAGTGATTGTGGCATCCTCCGTCATTGTAACAAGTATTCTCATGGGTATTAGGAAAATCCATTTTAGGGGTGCCGCCTACACATATTCTTATCTCTTGTACTTGGTTGGTTTGTTGTTGCACATGTAAAATGTTAAATAGACTAAGTATAGAAATTCAAGAGGTAGGAGTAGGTATTTTTCGCAGGTTAGGCATAGTCTGTAAGTGAGATTCCGAGATGGCCATGCCCTCGGTTAGCCTCCGGGCAGTGCCACACACCACATTTGGACACTAGTGACTAGCGGAAAAGTGTGGGTGTGACAGTTGGTACTTTAAAAGGTATTAGGATATCTAGTATTCTTAATATCACACATCTCATCTTCATGATGATATCCTAATTTTCTGTGATGGATCAAGAAGGGATGTGAACACTCTGGCGAAAATCCTGGATTTATTTTGTCAAGCCACCGGTATGCAGGAAAATGTTCAAAATTATAAATTATCTTGCATAATCATGGAGGAAGCAAACATTAGATACTATAAGGCCCTATTCTCTTTCCCTGATTTAAGTTTGGATGATGGATTAAAGTACTTAGGATTTCACTTAAATCCTAATAACTACTAGAAAAAATACTGGATGAGGCTGATCACAAAATTAGAAAAAAAATCCATGTGTGGAGTCACAAATAGCTTTCAAGACCAGGTAGATTGGTCTTGGTTAAATTAGTGCTGGGGTCCATTCCAGTTTATTGGATGTCTTTGGCATGGATCCCAAAGGGAATTCTTGAGATGGCTAGAAAGTTGTGTTAACACCCAAAAATTGTTCACTAGCTCATCTCCCTAGTCACATAACCCATTTGTCCACTTTTCCTACATTTTTGGCCTCTAAAACCATAAAAAAACCCTCAAGTGGTAACGAAACGGGTAAAAAATCATTATTTCCCTCCTCAATTAATGAAATTCCTTCAAAAAATGCCAAAAACCCACAAAAAAGGGTCCAAAATCCCCAAAATAAAAGTAAAAGGGGAAAAAAGTCAAAAATAAATTCAAAAAAGAGGGAAAACTCCAAATACCATTATCCAATACGATTGGTTTCCCAAAACCATGAGTCAATACTCCACCACCCAAAATCACTATAAAAAGGTGATGGAGGCCCCCCATTTCACATCCATAATCACTCTTCATAACCTTATGCTACCGAAATTCTTGTTGAACTTTATCATATCACCTTGAGATTTTGTTCCCCATTTAAGTTGAGTCTTGGCCACCTATTTTGCATTTGGAGAAGGGAAAGTAACTTTGGATATCTGGTGCACTACTCTTCGTACAACTGCAAGGACTCCAACAACCTCACCATTTGAGGTAAACACCATTGCAAACCCTTGTTTTCCCATTAATACAAAAAATTTCAAATTCCATTAATGAGTTCCTCATGATTGTTTATTTTTATTGTTATTGTTAGGTTTATTTTTATGTTATCACTTGCACATATCACTCGTTTAATATCTAGTTTTTACTCATTATTTTGAACTGCTACTAAGGGTTCCTGAATCCTTAGTAGGTTCTCTTTAGCACGAGCTGGTGTGAAAACCACAGCTAGAAGTTATGTTGTATATTTTTATGGAGTGGTCACAAATACCATTATTTGATGCCCTGGGTGAAGTGGGACATGATTGCACTTCCAAAAGCACTAGGCGCTTAGGGTCTCAAAAATACTTTTCTCTTCTCAAAGGCGTTGGCCTCCAAATGTGTCTGGTGACTACTTATTGCAAATAGTTTATGGATTATGGTAGTTAAAAAAAAATTACATAGTTCCAAACTATATTGTGGATTGGGTCAAATCACCATCCAAAAACAGGACTAATGTATCCATCATATGGAAAGCAATGGTTAATTGTCTTTCATTTTTCTTGAAAAATTATATTTATTCTGCACATTTTTCGAAAAATGAAAATTATATTGGTCTTTAATGTTAAATGTTCACATTTTTCATTTTTTAAAATTATTACTTTAACATTAAATTATTCTGCACACACACAAACCACTTGTTAATTGCTCTTCAAATTTTTAAGTACACACGTTTCATTAAATGAAAATTTGACATGATAAATGACATTGGTATATTTCGAAAAAAATATCATTGGAAAGCCAACATAATTCTCTACATTTCTTTTTTTAACTGCATGTCGAAATTCATGTGGAAAATATGAGTTTCAAGGGCTTCGATTTAATACATGGATAAAAATTTTGTTTGTCATCGCCATATTTGGCCAAAAATAGTTACCCATCTTCATGGAATCACCCAAAAGCTTGATCGGTTGGATCTCCAGAAGGACAAAGGGATCATTGATGAGGTTTGAATTTCGTTCGTCTTAACCTCATGTATGATAGTCTCTCCTTTGAAGACTGTCACTAAAAATTCTCTTATTCAAGATAATATACCCTCTCATCAAAATGTTCCTCTATCACTTGTTGGCTCCCTGGATTCCTTGTCTCTAAGTGCTCCTGCTTCCTTTGTTCTATGCCCTAACATTTGGGCAGATGGAATGACTTCCCAACCCATTATATCTACAGAGTAGGATTCCTCAAAGGGCTCAGAGGAAACGGTTTCTTGATACAACTTTAGGCCCACGACCTCACTTTTGGCCCCTTAGCATGGGGAAGGGGGATTAGGACAAATCTCAGTTTTGACTGGTTCAAGCAAGGAGAGGGGAAGAAAACATAGCTTACTCAAATCTCAATAAAAATCCAAGTTTGAATTGGTATATGGAAAACAAGCATCTATCATCAGGGGGCCTAGAGCAGTGAGAACCCTTGACGGGGTGTCCAAATGAAAATTATCTCCTTCAATTGTGGGGGGTTGGCGAACTGCACAAAAAAATTGTCTCTTTGAAGGTTGGTCACTACCAACTTTCCTGGTATCTTGCTCCTTCAAGAAACCTTGGGGGAGGGAGAACATATTGAGAAGATACTCAAAAGAATTTTCAAGGACTAGAATTTCATTTCCTTGGATGTGAAGGGAATATCTGGTGGAATCACTATTGGGTGGAACCCATCTATTATAAGTGTTTATGATAGCTTGGGATGTGATTCAGTTTTGGCCTTAAAGTTTTTGGTGGAAGATCTAGGGTAGGAATTATCTATACTAAACTACTATGGACCATATGGTGATAGGAAGGATTTTTGGGACTATCTAATGTCCAAATCCTTTTTTAGCTCCTCGAACCTTATAATTAGGGGAGACCTCAACTTTACTCTGGGAGATTCGAAGATCTGGGGACCAAAGGAAAACCTTCATCCTCTTGTAGTATATTTCCTTCATCAACTAGAAGATAAAATCCTTATGGATGCTAAGCCAATCAAGTTGATGTCGACATGGAGGAACATGAGAGGAAGAGCAGAACAAATCGCTAAAAGGCTGGAAATAATTTTAGTTGCAACACAGCTAATAGATAATGTGAATAGTGTGAGACAATGGGTTGGGTGTGGGGGTGAGTCATATCATAACCCAATATTCCTGGTATGTATGGGATCTCGAAAAAATCCACCTAGCCCATTCAAATTCAACTCATCCTGGCTAAAAGAGGATGAATTTAAAGTTATTTTAAGAGACGCTTTTCTTCCTCCTACACCTGGATCTCAAAGGCTATCCTCCATTCATTTTGCAAACAACTTGAAAAATATGAAGCAGGCGACAATCAAATGGGCACACGAAAAGAAAAAGAGGGATGAACAAGATGTTAGGAACTTGGGAGAATCTCTAAAAGTAATGTATGACTCAGAGGGGGGAGGTTTCTTGAAAAATGATTCTAAGAAGATCCTTTGATGGTTTGGATAAGATGTGAAAAGATCATTTTCAAGCTCTATATAAGGCTTAGGAAAGAGCTTAAATGGGAAAAATCATCCAAATAGCCAATCCATTTCCTAGTTTCATCAATGAGGAATACAACATGGATTTAATGGAGGAGGTTTCAAAGGAGAAACTATTAGAAATTTTGTGCAGCTTTCAAAAGGATAAGAGCCCAGGGCCAGATGGGTGGCCAATAGAATTCTTTCTAGACTCCTTTGATATTCTAGGGGATCACCTTATGAAGGTGGTAGCAGAATCCATAGTATCTGGCCGGATATTGGACTATTTCAACTCCAATTTTATAGTGCTTATTCCAAAGGTGGAAATCCATCCTCCTTTGATGATTTTAGACCGATCTCTCCTACAAATGGCATATACAAGATTGTAGAAAAAATCATTGCAAGAAGAATAAAAATGGTCCTATCAAAGCATATAACAAAAGAACAGTTTGTATTTCTAGAAGGAAGACAAATACATGAGGCAATAGGGGTGGCACAAGAGGTTATCCACATCATGAAAAGTAGACACGAAAAAGGATCAATAATCAATATTGAATTGTCTAAGGCATATGATAGGGTAAATTGGCTCTATATTAGACTCCTCCTAGCACATATTGGTTTTGAATTTCCATTTATAAACTGGATCATAAGCTGCAATACCTTTGTATCCTTTGTAGTACTTATAAATGGTTCTTCCAACCCTTTTTTTTCGGGCTGAAAGGGGTCTAACACAAGGATGATTTTTATCACCCCTCCTTTTCTTGTGGTTGTTGAAGGACTAAGAAGATCTATAGATGCAACAAAGGGGACTGGTACTTTAAACAGTGTCAGGATATCTAGTATTATTAATATCACACATCTCCTCTTCATTGATGATATCCTAATTTTCTGTGATGGATCAAGAAGGGATGTGAACACTCTAGAAAAAATCCTAGATTTATTTTGTCAAGCCACCGGTATGCAGGAAAATGTTCAAAAGTCTACATTATCTTGCATAATCATGGAGGAAGCATACATTAGATACTATAAGGCCCTATTGTCTTTCCCTAATTTAAGTTTGGATGATGGATTAAAGTATTTAGGCTTTCACTTAAATCCTAATAACTACTAGAAAAAATACTCGATGAGGTTGATCACAAAATTAGAAAAAAAAAAATCCATGTGTGGAGTCACAAATAGCTTTCAAGAGCGGGTAGATTGGTCTTGATTAAATTAGTGTTGGAGTCCATTCCAGTTTATTGGATGTCTTTGGCATGGATCCCAAAGGGAATTCTGGAGATGGCTAGAAATTTTTGTTGTATATTTTTATGGAGTGGTCACAAAGACCATTATATGATGCCCTAGGTGAAGTGGGACATGATTGCATTTCCAAAAGCACTAGGCATTTAGGGTCTCAAAAATATTTTTCTCTTCTCAAAGGCATTGGCCTCCAAATGTGTCTGGCGACTACTTACTACAAATAATTTATGGACTATGGTAGTTAAACAAAAGTACACAGTTCCAAACTCTATTTTGGATTGGGTCAAATCACCATCCAAAAAGAGAACTAATGTATCCATCATATGGAAAGCAATGGTTAATTCATTTGATCTTATTGGTAGATGGTTGGCCTAGAGAATCTGCAATGGGAACAATGTATGGATAGGGATGGAACCATGGCCAAGTAGTAGGGGAAGAAATATACTCATTTATAGTTGGTGGAAAATCTCCACGACTTAGTACTTTTCACCTTAAATCATGTGATGAATCCACATATCACCAATCTATGGAGCTAGGGTTGGATTTCAGCCAGGACATTGGGATTGGAAAACAAAGATGCAGTTCATTGGAATAATTACACAAATGATCTCAAAGATGGTCATATACGAATCATATACATGGAGTATGGATTAATTTGGTATTTTGCACTGTTTGGTAAATACACACCTAAGCAAGGATATGTACAATGAATTCAGGCATCTTTAATCAAAAAAATTTATGATGGTGGAAGAAGGTTTGGAAAGTAGAGTGCCCATCAAAGGCTTCGCTACTAATGTGGTGTGCTTTGAATAACAAAATGCCAACATGGGATAACATTCAAAAATGAAAGATTGAAGGTCCAAACCAGTCCACTTTATGCAGATTGGAGGAGGAGATTGTTCTTCATCTATTCATTAATTGTCCTTTCACGAAGAGGGCATGGAAAGAATGTTCGAGGATCACTGGATTAGTAATCAATTGGAATGGGGCCAAAATTGAAATGGACTTTCAATCATGGTTATCCAACTCACTTTATCATCCTTTTAAATCCCTACCCCTTAACATAAATTAGGGCATTTGGATTGCCAGGAACAACAATATCTTTTAGGAAAATAAATATGTACCGAAGGTTGTTGTTGCAAATAGCATTAATATATTGTCATTCTTCCCACAAGGAAAAGGGGATCCACCGTTTATAATGATTAGAGTTGAAGAGATTAATAAAGATTTTCCATGGCCATATTTCGATGGAGCATCACAACAGGAACAAACCCAATGTGGGGGGGAGATATACATTTTTTGTCCAATTTTCATTTTTACAAAATCTCAATGGGATTCAAGGTGGGAACAAATAATTTTAGCTAAATTATATGCTCTCAAAATACTTCTACATTTTTCTATAGAAAAAGGGTGCCAAGACCTTCAAGTATTTGGAGATTCCATGCTGGTCATGATAAATTGGCTCAAAAGAACACAAAGATGCTCACACACTCATTTATTTCCATTGTTAGATGAAATTTATGAAATCGAAGAAAAAATTAACTTCTTTACATGCTTTCATGTATATAGGGAGCGCATTAGGAATGCAGACTCCCTATATAAGGAGGGTCTTTAGCTAGCTAAAGGCTTGCTTAAAATAAAAGAGCATAATGGTGATCATATCTCCCACTATTATCACCGAACCTTCATAGAAACAGGAAAAACAAAAGATGACATGGGACAACTTTCTTAAGGAACTTTAAAAAAAAAAATCTCAGCAAGTTACTGGTTTCCTACATAGATAACAGTCATGGAAAATTTTTGGATAGAGATTTTGATATGTCAATTTTGGCAATGTACATAAAGGTATCAAAGGTAGTCTTTCGACTACGGGGATGGATACAAACAACTATATGGTGTATCTTCTTCACGAATCATACTTTGAAACATATAAAGGAACAATTTAGCTTAACTGTTGACATAGTCATATATGGTAAAGGAGCAGGGTAGTAGCCTACAAGCATGCATAATTTATTTGTATACATATGTAGACAAGAACATGCTTTATGCAAACTATTTGGACATTGTATTTGGGATATATGTGAGGCATTGTTACACCTAAATATCGTCATCATGAGAACCATGTCAACTCAATGCCTTGCTCCCTGAAGTTTCTCTGATCAAGAAGTCATTTAGAGCAAGTTGATGCCCTTTGTCCACAGTTTCTAGTTGGGCCGGCGTAGGTTGTCTTCTAGTGAGGATCTCCCAACTAGGTCAAGCGTAGGGTGTATTCTGACAGAATGCGCTAGTGGCTAAGGTTTCCTTTGTGCATCCTACACTTCCCCTCTTAGGCATAGGTTTCCCTCATGCAGCTTGCGCTGGGTTTGGTTAAATTGGATAAAGGTGGCTTCCAAGCAATTTATATAAGTTGGATGAGGTGGATCCCTATCCCTAACTCCTAGGTGATCTATCCTATGGTTCCCTAACCTCAAGGGAGGATCTCTTAGTCCTCTCCCCATGAGCCTCAACCTACTCTATCCACTTGGTCCTGTATGCAAAGCTCCTCTCCATTCCAAAGGGAGGAAGTCTATAGTACTTGCATGCTGGTGGAATTAGCCTAGGTGATCCCTATCCATCTCTTGGGAGGCATACATTTCCTTTGGAGGCATTGGCTTGGCTTGTTGGAGGAAGATTGCAGCGTTAAGGCTTGGGTTGTAATCATCTCTCTAATATGTATTTCTCACTCTTTTTACAGTAATATAATCTATTTCCATAAATTTCCTTGTATTAATGATGTTTATAGTTTACTTCCTTAACTGTTTACTTGGATTAGTTAGTGTTTAGATATGTTTTAATGCTTGTTTTGTCTCTATGTGTTTTGACAGGTATTGCAACTATGGATTTGACAACCACAAAGCTTGGAGCAACAACAAGGAGATAGGTCTACAAATCTGAAGGTGAGACATCTAATTACGCGATCTCTAATTTGATCGAGGAAAGTAGCTTTATGTTCTGTTCTTATTTGTTCTAGATTCACTTGAACTAGAGAGATCTGGCTCGCATCTGCTCGAGTAGATTGTCCAATAACAAATTTGGCGACCATATTGGGGAGTTCATTGTTTTGTTTTCAAGTTGAACGTGTTACTCTTTGATTTCTTAATGAGCCATTACTTTGCCTCCTGAGCCTCTTTTCACCATTAGATTTTCTTCTTGAAGAGTTTGTTGATCTTCTTTGAGTCTATTTGAATCATTATCAATCCATTTATTTATTCATTTTTTTCATTGGGTTATTCGCCCGATGCACCTGGGTAGTGAATCTAGTGTGCTTGTCTATCCAGAGCGCAATCTTCCTTTGAGCATATTGCGCCATCGACGCTTTTTCCGATCTGACAGTTTGCACCGCCGATGCTTTATACCTATATACAGTCTGCGCTGGGTGCTCTGCGCCTAACCATAGACTGCTCCGGCCTCTCAAGATTATTTGTTGGCCTATCCACTCTCTAGATTTTGATTTTAGTTTGATCCATAGACTCCTCTGTGCTGTACTTTCCAGTCAGAGACCTATTTTTCAGCATTGTTTGTGTTGGTTTTTGGGTCCTTTTGGTCAAGTGAGAGTTGATTGAAGTGGCGAGAAATTTCAATCCCCCATGGCCATCCACTCCATCTTGTTTTCCCTGACCAACTCACCGGATCTATTCGGCATGCTAGATCTGCTTCCGAACCATTGTTAAACTTAGTCATTAAGTGTTTGCTTGCATTTGATCGTTTTTGAGTGATTTTTTGTGTCTTTAGGTCATTGGAGTGCTTGGCATCTTTCTTTGGGAATTTCTGAGTGATTAGAGTGCTGCAAGTATTCTCTTCTTTTATGCCATTTACATTTGAAAATCATCATTATTATCATATTTTGTCTTGATACATTCATTGAAAAATCAAAAGTGCTTCGTTTTTACCATTTTCAAGTTCATTTGAGAATTGTTGTAAAAATTGTTTCGTGCATTGGAATTCATCATCCATCAATCTTTGGAAAGTTTGAAAAAGAAATTAGTCGTTTGTATTTTTCTTGAATTATGAATCACTCATCTTCTTGAAAAATCCAAGTGAAATCGAATTTTTGCAAAGTAATTCCAAGCTTGAATCTCATGTCCATTTTTTGGTTTTCATGTGCTTCTAGGCTACCATTGTGAAAATTGAAGAATTAGCATAATCTAAATAGAGATTCTCCTTTCATTACTTAGTTATATTCTAATTGAAAAAAACAAAAAGAAAATACTTTGATTTGGATGTGTTGTTGATTTTTATGTTTTGTTTGAAAAATGGAAAAGAGTGCTTTCATAAGTTTTGGTAGAGTTGGGATTTGTCGAAATTTGCTGTTTTGTGAGACCATTGGAAAAAAAATTCTCCTTCCCTTACATAGATTTCATCAAAATAAAAAGTGCATTTTCATGCGGTCAGGGTGCATTCTGTTTACATTTATGTCCTCACCTCATGCATTCACCTAACCGTCTAGATAAAATTTACCGGTAGAACTAGGTTAAATTTTATTAGTAACTTGTGTGTTTAAGTTAGAGATGTGTTCCGGCATTGTAAAAGGCGACACCTATCATTACTTGCCTGCACTGCATCCCGGGGGCACTGTATTTCTTCCACGTACCAACCGGTATATCGAAGGCTCTTTCACGTACCTTAGGGTATATCAAAAGGCACTTCACGTACTCGATAGTATATTGGAAGGCTCTTGTTGTATGATTGTGCATTAGACAACACCACTACAGATTTGAGCTCCCACGTACCTTGCGTATATTGGGAGACACTCCTAGGATTCCTGAAACCAGCAGAGCTAACCATTTGGACGTATTGGAAGAGCAATACACCGAGAACAACACTCGGGGAGCTATTACGCACGTACTATCAGGTAGTCGGGTTATATGGTCAAGGGTATGGTCCTAATCCTCCCTGGTTAGTGCTCTAAAAAATTGGTCCCAGTATAATCGTTGGACCCTGGAGTATATCGCGAGTTGCGAAGACTTGACAATCCTGTGAGGTTCCATACTTTTGAATCCACACCTATTACATAAGTTTGCTTATGGCCTTAGTTTATGTAGATTTTCTAGATTTATTTTCTTATGTGTAGAATTCACTTAGGAGAAATTCTGGTTCGATCATTATGGTTGAACAACCTTTGAGAAGGTCCTGCAGAATTTTAAACTTACCACGCAAATATCCCCTTAATCAGGAGGTAATTTCAAGGGTAAGCATGGATCCATAAATTATGGTCGTGTCATCTGAAGCTGAAAAATACACTATGGAGTCCAGAGCGAATGTATTTCCTCCTAGTTCACCAACCTCTAACCCCCCAAGGGCTGAGGAGGCAGAACCATCTACTTCACAAGACACATCCTTCCACCATTCGTTGGAAGGAGAACCTGGGGCTCTAGATTGGCTAAACCCATCCCAGGATGACCCTGTATCCGTGGCATTTGTTTCATCCACATCCTTTTGGGACACCTCTCTTGGGCAACAATGGGCACACCTGGAATTACATCCGGAGGAAGAAACCACCCCCTTTCGTTGGGCTTCCCATGCTCAGCGGTTGGCTCCAATCTATGAACTCATGGACCAACTACTCCAACATGGAGAATACCTTCGGCGCCAGAGTCTCTTATGGATAAGAGACACCTCGGAAACACCCATGTTTCAATATACCCCAATCCATTCATTATCTATTGTTTCATCGGAAACACCCACACATAATGTGACCACTTACGAACCTGGTCAACCCTCATTTCCTACGAGTACACCTCTTAATAAAGAGACCAGTTCCATACCCCAAATGACTCAACATGTTGAAGGACAATAGTCCATCACCCCTCCTACTACTACTGGAACATTACCCACCCTTCCCCCACCCCAAAACTCGGGGGGAGGATACTCTTTACCCCCTAATTTTATCACGAGTAGAGTTCCTCTAATAGTAAGTAGTCACCAACCCATTATGAGTCAACCATCCATAAGTGGTCACAACATTGTTACTGGGGGGAAACCCCTATTCTCTAGCCCTAGTACGAGTGGAGGAATCCGAGTGGAGGAATCTCAATCGTTCATTCTATTTGCAGCTCCTTACCCGTTGTGAGATCCACCATGGGATTACATCATGATGGAGGTCCATCCAACTCAACTCAATCACCATGGAGTCAAATGTATCGAGGATATTTTAACCCTGTGTCAGGACAATTCAATCCTGGAAACGTACTCCACGGGATACCTTATCCCGGAAACCCATACACTCCATGGGGACATTTCAATGTTGCACCAATTGGACCCCCACCAACTTTTCCTCATGTCCCACCACCCCAACCACCGTTTCGTCCACCTCCTTCCGCAGGGGGCGGACCTCCACCTTCTGGAGGAGGTGGAGGCCAACCCCATTCCGACAGTGGAGGGCCACCTCATTTTGGAGGTGGAGGCCCACCCCATTCCGGTGGTGGAGGGACACCCCATTCCGGTAGTGGAAACCCACCTTACTCCGGTAGCGAATCCCCACCTTAAGGAGGAGGACCACCACCTTCTGGTAGAGGTGGACCCCCATCTTATGGAGGAGGCCCCCCTCATTCTGGAGGTGGTGGCCCACCCTATTCCTGTCACGTCCCCTTCCATCAATCCAATGCAAGGTTGGGAACATGACTATAACATGGGGTGTCTAATTCTTCCTCAAATCCATAATGGTAAAAATTTTGCCATTTAAATCAGATGCACAGTTAAATTACACAGTGGAATTAAAATGCATAAATGCACACACATAACAGACATACATCAGCATATTTATATCAAGCAGATGATGCATCAACAAGCAAAGAATCCATCCCATTCTCATGCTATGCACAGACTTCATACCAATTCCATTAATCATGAATAATTACCATTCTGAATTAGCACAATGCAGAACACATAATGCATATAATTTACAACACAGAGAACACTTATCTTTCAGATGAAGTTGTCCAACAACTGGCTATGTGAGAGCAATGTTCCACCCAACCATAGATCTTTGTCCAGCTTGTATTCTTTCAGCTGAGAGATCACCCCCGAGCTGGGTTGTGTATCCACTAAGGAGGAACTAGTTGGGCTCACTCACAGCCATGGTTTCACTCAACAACTATGCTAAGCCAACACACAGTTGGGTTTGTCAAGCATATGAAAGAAAAAGGAGGGAAACAACAGACAAAGGAGGGAAATACTAAGCCAGTGAGCTCATCCACAGAGCTACAGGCATCTCATATGAATTCAATAGTCAAGGCACCCACATTACCTACCACACCTAACACAAGGAAGGTCCCCTTCTCTGCTGCACAGTCCTCAGGCATCCCTTCTCTCCAGTGCCCTTCAGGGTGGGCATAGAAAGTTCTAGCTGCTAATCCTTGAGATTCTAGCATTCACTGGGTTTATCAAGCAAACCCAACCTCTGCTCAGTCATTCACAATTGGATTTCTCACAATTCTGCTCATCAAATAACTCAATCCCGTCACCGATTTTCTAGGCTATAAAAACTGGGTTTCCCAATGGATTTCGGGGTATCTAATACTCTCAATTTCACCCCAAGGTTCATATCTATGGATCCCCCATTGGTTTTCACTGTCAAATACTAAATCTGGGCGTTTTTTGCTCTTCCAAACGTGGGTTCTTTCAATGTTGCGATTTCTATTTTTTCTCACTGCTGACAATTCATTTTTGGATGGAAAATGATGTTGGGTCCTTTCACACTGGATTGGGAATGAGGAAGAAGCAAATCCCATGATGTAGAGTGGCTTGTGGTACAAGAAAACAGAGCCCATACCTGGAAATACGAATTTCTGGGCTGCCCATGCTCCATTGAAGCCATGGACTGAAATCTTCAACTATTTCCTTACAACAGAAAAAAATGTCATCAAGGATTCAAGTCAAATGGGTTCTCACAATGACATTTGGAAGCTTATGGCTCAATACCACAACCCCCTCACCACTCCCTAGTGGATACACATGGCCCCTTCTCATTGATTGCTTCCATAGCCAGTTTTGGTATTTTATTGAAATATTAACATTTACGTCAATTTACAATATTCCATGGCTTAATAGCACATGGGTATCAAAATATCAAATATTTGCTTGTTTTAAATAAAATCTGAACATACACTAGTGGGGCCTTGGCCTTGAGCTCTACGCTAGGGAAACCTACAACGTATATATACATTATTTACATTAGAAGCCAATATTTCATAAGGGTCAAAATTGGGGTATTACATTCCCCTCCCCCTTAGAACAACACCATCCTTAGTGTTCTCAAAACTGAACAAAAATGGGAATGCATCTTTCATGGCATCCTCCAGCTCCCATGTTGCCTCATCGGGGCTAAGTTGCTCCCATTGGACCTTTACTTGCCCGATGGCTCTGTTCCGGAGCAAAGTGACCTTCTTGTCGAGGATGCGCATAGGCTCTACTTGGAACTCTCCCTCGGGTTCCACCTGTATCACATTCCAATTAATCATATGATTAGGATCATGTACATACTTCTTAAGCAAAGATACATGAAAAACATTATGAGCTCTTATGTTAGCAGGAAATGCAAGTCTATATGCAACTGGCCCTATCCTATCTAGAACTTCAAATGGCCCACAATATCTTGGTGACAACTTGGCATAGCTCCCCAACTTGAGAGAACTCTTCCTTGGTTTCACTCTCAAATAAACATGATCCCCAATCTGAAATTCCTTATGCACTCTTTTCAAATCTGCATAACTCTTCTGCATGTCCTGAACTGCCTTTAAATTTTGCCTAATCTTAGCAACTTCCTGTTCCATTTCCTTGATCATCTCTGGTCCAAGTACTACCATGTTCACCGGGCTGTCCCAATTCACTGGAGTCTTGCATCCCTTGCCATACAATGCCTCAAATGGACTCATCCCCAAGGATGCATGATGTCCATTATTGTATGCAAATTCTACCAAGTGTAGGTAATCCTCCCACTTGGATGGTTTATCCATCACATACATTATCAGCATGTCTTCAAGAACCTAATTCACCCTCTCAATTTGGCCATCTGTTTTTGGATGATACGCTGTATTGAAATTCAATTTAGCTCCCAATTCCTGAAATAATCCCTTCCAGAAATTGGAAGTGAACTTTGTATCACGATCAGAAATTATTGCCTTAGGCAATCCATGCAATCTGAATATCTCTCTCATGAAGATGTTTGCAATGTCATTAGCCTTGTGAGTGGACTTGACTAGAATAAAGTGAGCTACCTTTGATAGATTGTCCACCACAACCATGATTGAATCATGCTTCTTCACTGTCATGGGAAGACCTGTTATAAAATCCATAGAGATCACTTCCCACTTCCATTCCGAAATGGGTAAGGGCTGCAACAATCCTGCTGGATGTTGGTGTTCTGCCCTGATCTCCTAGCACTTCTGACACCTAGCAATATACTCATCTATGTCCTTCTTCATACCATGCCAAAAGTATTGCTTTCTTGCTGCTGTTATAGTCTTCTGATATCCTGTATGTCCAGAGTGTGGCATTTGATGAATTTCATCCATCACTAGCTTCTTCAAATCTGCACTATTTGGAATGTACAATCTATCTTTGTAGATGAGGATATCGTCTTCACCAAGCTGATATCCCACACACTTTTCATCTACATTACCTTGCTGCAACTTCTCTTTAATTTGAAGGCAAGTTTCATCACTGTTTTGGGCTTCAAGAACTCTTGTCTTCAAATTTGATTTGCACATACTTACTGCTCCAACATGAAATTTTCTGCTAAGAGCATCTGCAACCTTATTCTCCTTCCCTTTTACATACTTAATTTCAAAATCAATTTCACAAAGAAACTCCATCCATCTAGCTTGCTTAGCATTCAAGTTTGGCTGATCAAACAAATACTTCAAGCTCATGTGGTTTGTTCTAAGCTCGAATCTTCTTCCCATCAAATAATATCTCCACATCTTAAGAGCATGCACTATGGATGCTAATTCTAAATCATGTGTGGCATAATTCTTTTCATGCTCTTTTAATTTCCTTGAATCATAGCAAATCACAACTCCTTCTTGCATGAGCACTCCACCTAGCCCTTCAATGCAAGCATCTGTGCACACTACAAAATCCTTCTTTGGATCTGCTATCTTCAAAACAGGAGCACTGGTAAGTAACTCCTTTAACTGCTAAAAGATTTTCTCACACTTTTCAGACCATACAAACTTGATATTCTTCTTCTGCAATGAAGTGATTGGGTGAGCTATCTTGGAGAATCCTTCAATAAACCTTCTGTAGTAACCAGCAAGGCCCATAAAATACCTAACATCTGAAACATTCTTTGGAGTAGACCAATCCATGATGGCATTAATCTTTCCTGGATCAACTGCAATTCCTTCTTCAGAAATAACATGACCCAAGTATTGCACATTCTTTTGGTAAAACTCACACTTGCTTAACTTGGCATACAACTGATGTTCTCTAAGGACTTGCAACACCATCCTTAGATGTTGTTCATGTTCTTCTTTATTCCTTGAATATACAAGAATGTCATCCAAGAACACAATCACAAACTTATCCAAATATTTGCTGAAGACACTATTCATGAGACACATGAATGTAGCAGGTGCATTGGTAAGGCCAAATGGCACTACAATGAACTCATAATGACCATATCTAGTTCCGAAAGCCGTCTTGTGAATGTCTTCTTCTTTCATTCTCACTTGATGGTAGCCGGACCTCGGGTCAATCTTTGAAAACACTTTAGCTTCCTTCATTTGATCAAACAAGTCATCAATTCTTGGAAATGGATACTTGTTCTTGACTGTCACTTTATTTAGCTGCTTGTAATCAATACATAGTCTTAAAGTCCCATCTTTCTTCTTGACAAATAACACCGGTGCTCCCCAAGGAGACACACTTGGTCTGATATACCTTTTGTCCATTAATTCTTGCAGCTGCATCTTCAACTCTACCAACTCCAGTGTACTCATTCTATAAGGAGCTTTGGAATTCGGTGCTGCCCCTGGAACAAGATCGATGGTAAAATCAATCTCTCTTTGGTGGTAGTCCCGGCACTTCATCCGGAAATACATCTTGGAACTCTTTCAAAATTGGAAAGTCTTCAATCCTTGGTCCTTCGTCCTCTGACAAATCTGACATATAAACTGCATATAATTGACAACCCTTCTTATAAAACTTTTTCAACTGTAGGGATGAAATTTGTCTTACTGAAACTTGCTTGGGAATTCCTCTTACCAATCTTGGTCTTCCCTCTTCATCAATACATTCGAGTGATTTCTCATAATAGTCCAACTTGCCTCTATGCTTTTCCACTCAGTCCATGCCAATTAAGGCATCATACGATCCTAAAGGTAGCACATTCAATTCTGCATGTGTGTGGAGTCCATTCAATTCTATGGGGCACTCCAACACTACTTCACTTACTTTCCTCTTGGTCCCTGTGGCTAATTGAACTAGCCAAGATTTATTATGCTTCACTTTACTAAGAGAAAAACCTTCAACCACTTTCGGAGAAACATAACTATGAGTAGATCCTGGATCAATCAAAACAGAAATAGATTGCATAGCAATCTTACCTTCCACTTCCACCACTGATGATTATCCAGCACTGCATAAATTCGAGGCACTGCTCTTTCCATGTCCTCCACTGTAGCTGCTCCCTTTAAGTTGTGCAACCTTTGGGGATTATCCTTCCGATGTGGACAGTCCTTCAACATGTTGTTTTCTCCACATCCCCAACACTGAAGTGGTCCTTTTGATGCTTTGTCTGCTGCTACTGCTGGTTTGAATCCACTCCTTGCTTGCTGCTCCTGTGGAAAGGTTATAGGCTGACCTTTGAATGGTGGCTTGAAGCCACTCTTCTTTTGATCAAACCTCCCTCTTGGGTTTCCTTTCCATGCTTGGTTAACCTCTGTTTTTCCTTTATTCTGCTCATAGAAATGCATTGCCATTCTAATGGCTTCATCAAGACTTGGTGGATTAACAAACTCAATCATGTCTTTGAAACTTTGAGGTAGACTCCCAAGGAAACATTAGATTTTTATCCTCTCATCTTTAATGTAGTCCACATATCTCAACAATTCCAAAAACTTATGAACATGCTCTTCCATAGATTTTTGTCCCAACCTGAGTTCATTGAACTCTTTTCTCTTACTATCATAATACTTAGCAGAAAGGTATTTCTCCTTGAAGTACTTCTTGAATCTCTCCCAACTGATCTTCCTCTCACTGATTCCTTTCACTTACAAGAGATTGTCCCACCAAATTGAAGCTCTGCCATTTAGATTGTAAATGGCAATTCTGGCTTTCTCATTTCTTAAGTAGTCATGAATTCTGAAATATTTCTTCATTCAAAGAAGCCATGCCTCTGCCTCTTGGCCAGTCTTGCCTTCTCCATCAAATGTGGGAGGCCTTGCCTTCCTGAATTCTCCCTGTGGGATTCCTTTGAACTTCTTTCTTCCATCAAATCTCCTAGGCATATGCCTCCGACTTCTTTGAGAACCTCTGTATTCGCATGATCTACTGGAAGAAGATCTAGAGGAAGGTGTTCTATGCTTCTTGTTCACAGAATTCTTCCTTGGGCTTGGAGTCCTCTTCTTTGAATGACCTCTAGACCGACTCTTTGTCTCTCTTCCTTCTTCACCTACATTGATTGGGTTGGACCCAAGGTTTATCCTCTGCTGCATGTCAGTGAGACTTTGCAATATAGCAGCATTGAGTTGGTGTTGTTCTTCTTGAGCCTTCATCAATCTTTCATTGAAGCTCACCATGGTTTCAACCAAGTTCTGAGGAGTCACCTACTCCCTTCTCCCATTGGACTCAGTCTCAACATTCTCTTCATGCACATTTTCTCCTAGGACGTCTTCTTCATTCTCATAAGGATCTTGAGCATCATCTATGGTCACCATTTTTCCTGTATGCGACCTCTGCTACAATTATTAGATCTTATGAGCTGCAAGCATTGTGCATTATGAAAATATTTGTTAGACATATGAGGAATGCATATAGAAATATAAAACATCAATATTTATCACAATCAAACTCATGGAATAATTCACATAGTTGTTATGCATTCATTTCTTCTGCCCATTCATGCAATTCTGGAAATTGCCCATACTGTCAACAATATGTCAAAAACAGTCACTGGCACTTTTCGGTTCTAAATATCTATGCGGTATGATGGCCCCATCCAAATTTCGGTTATGTACCATTATTTCCTGTTGGATAAGCTTTCCAATTCCTATCCCTATGCTCGATTCCGACCTCAGGTGTGAAAACTACGTTATTTCAAAAATGACAACTTTCACCCCAATTCTGCACATTTTTACACAGTTGTATTTTGGTCCAGAATGCCAACTTCGGCCACCTGTGGAAGAAAATCTATGAAGAATCACGAAAACTTTTCTACCGAGCGAAGTTATTCCATATAACAAGAAACGCTCAGCAACTCGCGGATCTCTGTTCCAATGCACCATTCATCTTCTATAAAATTCTGGGTTTGACTACTTTCCACTTTTCACATTTTTCCACAATTCCAAATTTTGGGCCAAAATTGGCTATTTCCCAAACGGTGCATTTCTGGGAAATCTTTGTCTAACGGAATATGTCTGGTTTACTGAGAATATGAAATGCTGAGTTCAGTAATTTTCTTGATTCCAAATTATAGGGTCACTTTCAAGCACTGCAAGCTTTTCAAAATCCCAAAAACGTGGCCCGGAATAGTGCTTTTTGGCCTTCTTGGACACCCCGACTCCACATCCTTTAGAGTTTGGCTCCAAAACTCCAAACTTAAGACCGTGCCTGCTCCATGACTGCCCCATATCTATTTCGGTCTAATCCGACCTTCTGTCAAGCATTGGGATATCGATTTGTAAAAGCCAATAATTCCAATTTTATGCCAAATTGGAGCATAATGAGCTTGGGATCTTCACTGGTTCATTCATGGCCTCTGTCGATGGCCTCAGAATGCCACTGAACTCATAAAATTCTGACCTTGCATTCTCCTGTCATTCAGGGGGTCAAGTTGCGGTCACGGGGATGTAACCATCCCGCAACCCGCAACCTGCAACCCGAAACCCGAAATTGCGGGTTCAGGGGGGTCAAGTTGCGGTCACGGGGATGTAACCATCCCGTAACCCGCAACTCAAAACCCGAAATTGCGGGTTCGGGGGATCAAGTTGCGGTCACGGGGATGTAACCATCCCGCAACCCGAAACCTGAAATTGCGGGTTCGGGATTGCGGAAATCGGAACGCGCAATTTCACAACTTTGCATTCTCGCAACTCGAAACCTAACATCCCGAAAGCCGAAAATTGCGGGTTCGGGATTTCGGAAATCCAAACGCAAATTTTGAAAATTCGCGGTCTCGAAACCCGAAACCCGACATCCCAAAACTACGAAAACACCTACGTTTCCTGTAACTTCCGGGGTTCATAACTCCCTCGTCCCTTAGCCAAATGGGACGAGTCTGGTACAGTTGGAAAGCTGTTGGAGAGATCTATGCAATGGTGTGATCCTCTCCTACACTTGAGAAATCTAACCCTGTCATTTTTCCAATCAAAAATCTCTCCCCAACTTCACCAATACTACATTAAAACCATTTTGTTACTTGCCTGTAACTTAGGGTTTGGCCCAAGCAGCCCCAGTGCTGCAATGGTGTGATCCTCTCCTGCACTTGAGAAATCTAACCCTGTCATTTTTTCAATCAAAAATCTCGCCCCAACTTCACCAATACTACATTAAAACCATTTTGTTACTTGCCTGTAACTTAGGGTTTGGCCCAAGCAGCCCCAGTGCTGCAAGCTGGGCTCTGATACCACTCTATCACGTCGCCTTCTATCAATCCAATGCAAGGTCGGGAACATGACTATAACATGGGGTGTCTAATTCTTCCTTAAAGCCATAATGGTAAAATTTTTGCCATTTAAATAAGATGCACAATTAAATTACACAGCGGAATTAAAATGCATAAATGCACACACACAACAGACATACATCAGCATAGTTATCTCATGCAAATGATGCATCAACAAGCAAAGAATCCATCACATTCTCATGCTATGCACAGGCTTCATACCAATTCCATTAATCATGAATAATTACCATTCTGAATTAGCACAATGCAGAACACATAATGCATATAATTTACAACACAGAGAACACTTATCTTTGAGATGAAGTTGTCCAGCAACCGACTATTTGAGAGCAACGTTCCACCCAACCATAGATCTATGTCCAGCTTGTATTCTTTCAGATGAGAGATCACCCCCGAGCTGGGTTGTGTATCCACTAAGGAGGAACTAGCTGGGCTCACTCACAGCCATGGTTTCACTCAACAACTATGCTAAGCCAACACACAGTTGGGTTTGTCAAGCATATGAAAGACAAAGGAGGGCAACAACAGACAAAGGAGGGAAATGTTAAGCCAGTGAGCTCATCCACAGACCTACAGGTATCTTATATGAATTCAACAATCAAGGCACCCACATTACCTACCACACCCAACACAAGGAAGGTCCCCTTCTCTGTTGCATAGTCCCTCAGGCATACCTTCCCTCCATTGCTCTTCAAGGTGGGCATAGAAAGGTCTAGCTATTAATCCTTGAGATTCTAGTCTTCACTGGGTTTATCAAGCAAACCCAACCTCTGCTCAGTCATTCACAATTAGATTTCTCACAATTCTGTTCATCAAATAACTCAATCCCGTCACTGGTTTTCTAGGCTATAAAAACTGGGTTTCCCAATGGATTTTGGGGTATCTAATACTTTCAATTTCACCCCAAGGTTCATATCTATGGATCCCCCATTGGTTTTCACTGTTAAATACTAAATCTGGGCGTTTTTGGCTCTTCCAAACGTGGGTTCTTTCAAAGTTGCAATTTCTAGTTTTTCTCACTGCTAGCAATTCGTTTTTGGATGGAAAATGATGTTGGGTCCTTTCACACTGGATTGGGAATGAGGAAGAAGCATCTCCCATGAGGTATAGTGGCTGGTGGTACAAGAAAACAGAGCCCATACCTACAAATACGAATTTATGGGCTGCCCATGCTCCATTGAAGCCATGGACTGAAATCTTCAACTACTTCCTTACAATAGAAATAAATGTCATCAAGGAAAGTCAAATGGGTTCTCACAATGACATTTGGCAGCTTATGGCTCAATCCCACAACCCCCTCACCACTCCCTAGTGGATACATATGACCCCTTCTCATTGGTTGCTTCCATAGTCAGTTTTGGTATTTTATTGAAATATTAACATTTACATCAATTTACAATATTCCATGGCTTAATAGCACATGGATATCAAAATATCAAATACTTGCTTGTTTTAAATAAAATTCAAACATACACTAGCCGGGCCTTGGCCTTGAGCTCCACGCTAGGGCAACGTACAATGCATGTATACAATATTTACATTAGAAGCCAATATTTCATAAGGGTCAAAATTGGGGTATTACAATTCCAGATTTGGAGGCGGAGTCCCACCCTATTCCGACGGTGGAAGCAGTGGCCCACCCTATTCCAGTGGTGGAGGCGATGGGCCCACTTATTCTGACGGTGGTGGAGGACCCCCACCTTTTGGCGACGGCCCACCCGCTTATGGCCAATCCCCAATGGGAACACCTTACAATCAGTCGATTCAAGGTCCTACTAGTCCATATATGCCATATCAATACTATCAGTATCTGTAGCCGAACCAATAGCTACCATTTTTTACTACATTGGACCTACCCAACCTGTCTCGTCTGACAAACGATCCCATTCTACACAGTTATAATTGGCCACCCATTCTAGGCAAGCTACCCTATGATATTCCCAAATTTGATGGAAAACTCGGTGAAGATCCGAAAAACCATGTGATGACATACCACCTATGGTGTTCATCCAATTCCTTGATGGACGAATCGATCCGTCTAAAGTTGTTTCAAATACGTCCCTCACCGGCCTAGCTTCCAAGTGGATATTGAATTACCACCACACTCCTTTCCTGATTTCCGCTCTCTTGCTATGTCCTTCGTGACTCATTTCCAGTTACCCATACACTATGAAACTGGTATGGACTTACTGACTTCACTCCGCCAAACCACTACGACTCATATATCTGACCATATCCATGAGTGGCGGAGGAAATGACGTCTCATTAAGGATCCCTTTCCAGATCAACTCTTAGATGATTGGTTCATGAAGTCTCTTTTACCCACTGTAGCTAAAGATGTAGCTATGGGAGGGGCCGTCACTGAGGAACAGGATATCGCTCGTTCCCACTACTTAGATCTCGTCTATGCTCAATCCGGCACGTTACATGACATTGTTCCTGACATACGATCCTACAAAACCACCTAAGGGACCTTAGGCCGCTGACATTATCAGTCCCTTAACTCCCAGCATTCTGTTCAAACCGGTGGATCATCGAACCACCATGGTTCTTCCCCACCACCACCCCAGGCTGGAAGCAACGCCACCAAGTCATCCACTCCTGCTCCCACCGAGGAGGTGAATTTTGTTCAATAAGCTTTGCCTCAAAAATCCCGTGGCAAGAAGAAAAACAAAGGTAAACCCAAGAAATCTTTCAACTAGCAGGAGCACAATAAACCCCCCTAAAGACACAAAATAGAAACAGAAGCTAAAGTATCCTTGTTTACTGTGTGGTGGTGACCATTTCTCCAAAGAGTGTCCCCACCGAGACAAAGTGCATAAATTTCTTAAGGGAAACTCCACACCCGCAGTTCTCAATGATCCCTTCCCCACCCAGAATCAACAAATGATTGCTCAACCCTCTCCTTCTCAAGGAGAAGCATCATCCACCGCGCATGTTCTCATGATGTTGTGATTATTATTTGATTTATTATGTGGCACTAGGTTCCTAGAAAATGCACTATGGACATTAATATTATTATTTATTTTTAATTAAATAACTAGTTCAACATGGACAACCAATGTGGTTGTGGGGTCATGGTTTCTACATGTTAGGGGGGTGGGGACTAGGAGTTGTGGCTTTCCCTAACAATACTCTTTGTTTCCCATTTTTTATTATTTTATCCCATGTTGGTGCTATTGATCCCGATTCATGATTTAGCGGGCCTTCCTTGTTGAATGCGCTCCCTTTTGATGGTTTGTAACTCCTTTTTGGAGGTTACACTAGGTTTTTAACCCCCTCTTACACAAGTGTGCCCTCACTGGCTACTTTTAGACTTGACACCTCAAAATTTGTGTCACTCCTTGTGTAACTCCTCCTTTAATATTCTATGAAAGGAATCCTTGATCGTGTAACCTTCTCCCCACCTAATTCAAATGGCTATAAGAGGATTCATATTGGATTCATGGGGGGCTCTTCTTTCATCTTGTCTTGCTCCTCCAATGAATTGGAATGTCTGTCTATGTCAGAGTGTTTCCTGGATAGATATCATTGGAGGACTTATCTGTGCCAAAGTGTTTCCTGGATAGAGGTTGGAGATGGATCTATTCCGGAGTGGTTCTTAGATAGATTTCAGAGATTGAAGGTCTTGTAATGAGGTATGAAGAATTCTCTATGCCAAAGTGTTTCCTAGATATATTTTACTGTGCTTTGTCAGGATGTATACTGGGAGTTTCCTGTGATGGAAATGTATTATGATTTCTTAGGATGCATGGCCTGAGTTTCTTGTGATGTAAATGTATTATGCTATCTTGGGATGAATGGCCTAAGTTTGCTATGATCAAAATGTATTGTGATTTCTCAGGATGCATGGCCTGAGTTTCCAATGATGGAAATCTATTGTTCCTTCTCAGGATTTATGGCCTGAGTTTTCTGTGATGGAAATATATTATATTTTCTCTGATCAAGCCGAGGACGGCGAAAATATATGTTCCATTTAGACTTCTTATGAGAATTTATGGGTTATGCAACCTTACCATTGTGTCCAGAGCAAAGTTTCCAATAAGGTACACTTTTTGTTTCAATGAAAACGATTTCTGAATGGCTAAGATAAAGTTATTTTATTGTGGCAGGGTTTTCTTCACAATGGTGAGAAGGGTGAAACTATATGATCTGGTTCACCTATTTTTGAGCATTTCTGGGTTATGAGACCTATTCCATTTTTTTTGGAGCAATGTTTCCATTAAGAAATACCTTTTGATTCATTGAAAAATCTTTTTGTATGGTTGAAACATGATCTTTTATGTGTGGTAGTGTTGAAAAAGAGAACAAATCATGTTATTGGTTGAGAGTACCTCTGCTTGTGGATCCATAGTCTTAGCTCGGGGGTGACCTGCTCAAGTATGGCTTGAATTGACAGTGTTTATGGCTAGGTAGAAATTGTCCAGTTGAAGCTAGTTGCTCCTTATTCATATACGTATATGATTATTTACTACATTCTTGAAATTATATGTGCTTATGAATCTGATTTGCTTATGATCTATATGAATGTAGGTGACAACCTTGATATATGATTTTATATGGTTGTAGATGATACTTTTGTTGTCTAAATTTGTTCCGTTGATATGGCTATGGTTGGTAGTCAGTGATGAATATTTTATTGTGTGCTTATTTACAGTATTATGTTGTACATGTGCTCTTGGATCCAGTTTTTGCTTATGGTTTGTATGGTTGTAGGAGACACCCATGAGATCTTATGTTATTATCATCTATATGGCTATAGAAGGAAACCCTCACATCTAGTTTTACCTATGTTAATATGGCTGTAGGTGGAAGTCAATAGATCTAGTTTCTAGCTTTGTTAATATGGTTGAATATGGCAACCTATAGATCTTTTTTTTTTACTGTTAGAGTTAGATTTCAAATATGATTTTGTTAATGGTCATATGGCTGTAAAATATCTTTTTATTTGATGTTAGATTAGATTTAATAGCTTGATCAGATATTTTTATCTTCATGCTTGCATTTAGCTTGCTTAGCATGTGCATATGGAAAAATATATGTATCGCAAATTTGCATTGTCTTTAAGAAGGATGATTGTTTTATTACATTGTCTTCTTTGCATGATGGCCTAGCCTTAAATAACTTTATTCCGTTGTGCATTTACCTTGATTCATCATTTCCTTGGGTTTTCTGGTGACCTTGGCCTCATTATTGGGGCCAGGGACATTGAACGAGAGAAAAATAACACATCCATACACCCACACAAATAACACAAGATATACCTTGATAAAACCCACCATGGGGAAAAACCCAGCCAAAAGTGAGGACTATGCCTTGTTTTATTCTTCTCTAATATGCAATGCAAATACAAAGAAAGTGGTACTCTCCATGGAGTTACTTCTGACACTATGGCTTGTATGGCTACTACAATATCTCCTACTTCCTCTATTATACTCTAATATATACTCTCTAGCTCTTTCTTAGCTATGGAAGAATACACTAATATCATCATAATGGAATCCCTTCTTCCCCTAGTGGTCCAATATTTAACAATGACCCGATAGCCATTTAGGCTTAGTTTTAGGGTTTTTGCATGCTTCAACTACTAGGGTTGAGGTTTTGGACCTTATAGAATGTTCTTGAAATTCCACATGCGCTAGTAATGAGATGTTACAAGGAATCCACTTAGTACCATGGTGGTCAACAAGATAAGTTAACTTGCGAGATGCATAACTTTCTCACAAGAACTTTGATTGAGATGATCTTTGCACCGTTGGAAATATATTAGAGTGTAGAACACCGATGAGGGAAAATAAATATGTACATTAACATTTGACCTATAAGACATTGTTTAAGCCCTCACATGGATTTGAGAAGATTCTCAACCCAAAATATTCAATGTAAGACTTGCCCCAAAAATGGGCCTTACAAGCCAATTTACCCAATCTTTCCATCGAGAAAGTAGCAAAATAAATGACAAATCATATATTGTAATCCATTTCAAATCAATTTAAATCATCAAATTTTTCCTCGTAATCGAACATGAATATTTACTTGTCAGGGATATGGATTTAGCTAAACTAGCTTACCTATCTATGCAAAAAAATAATATATCAACAATAAGTACAGAAAGAGAACAAGAGAAAAGAGTACACCAGATATACGTGGTTCATCAAATTAGGCTACGTCCATGGGAAGGTAGTCTTCTATTATCTCCAGAATATCTCCCTCAAGCTTACAAGAGAGCAATGCCAATAACCCCAATACAATATAGCAATACTTGTGTTGAATAAGTAAAGATCATGATGTGATGTACAATGGATGATTGATGTGACTCCATTGACTCTATTATATACTAAGAGATGAGGAGGAATTACTCTCACATATTACATGTGGGATAATATAATTCTCCATAATAGCATCTCTTTATATAATAATGAATATCAAGAGTATAATTTACCATAATGAATATGGGATATAATGTATTACTCTTTTACATTAGATTGTGGATATATTCCGACATAATACAAATACATTATTACCTTCCAAGGAATATAAAATATTCCAACACTCCCCCTTAATAGTGATTGGGAGAAAATCCCACTAACAAAGGAAGAAATGAGTCATTACTGCTCGCCCTTGATGACAACTTCCAGCATATCCATAAGCTGCAACATAAGAAGAACACTTCGATGAATGGAATTTGATGAAGAACAACCGCTTCTCACTAAACCATGAAATTGCACATGAACCAGGTTGTACGATGAAATACACAACAGTAAAATACCGAGAACATGTGACGCAATCCAACAACAAGGTGCCTAGATCACCACAAGAATCATCACAACCATAACTGAGAGTTGAAGAACTCTAATATAACATCCACACCAATGTACAAATACCGGCTAATACAACAAAACATGTGGATAAGGACACCAAAACAGTGTACAAAATACCCAGATGGTCAATACACATGCGGATAGAAGACAGTTTTCTAATCAAGGTGCAATATAAATATCTGTAGAAGACCTCAAACATCGAAGAAACAAGACCCCAATGGTTTATACATCGAAAATGATATCATACAGACGAACATCATGACTTTAAGAGTAGAAGATGGTGCTTCATTATTTCTGGAATAAGGTGATAACAAAGATCAAAGATTAATATGCTCAAGAAAGAACTTATCTGCACAGAAGAACTTCCAAGATTAAGACATACAAAGATCATAAGACAAAATTGCTCATACATAAATGAAAATGCTTATACACCAAAGGTTAGAAAACATCATATAAAAATATGACAACATAATATGATTGAAAATAAAAGATTAACTTGCTCATTAAGGAAAATGAAATTACTTTTACACATTAAGTGTCAGCCACAACATATAAATAGTGAGCCCAAGATTTACAAATATGAGATTGTTCTTATAAAATTGCTTTTATAAAATGACATGATTAGAAATCAACGTGATTAAATATGATAAAAAAGAACAAATTAATTATTAAGTATCGTGTTAAAAATATTAAGCATTAGATGGTTTATAGGTATCATCATGAAACAATACTGGAGATCCATGCCCTTAAAAAATGCCAATGCTTCCATATAGGAATGTGAGACAAAAGAACAAGAAATAATCTCTTAATAAACATGATTAGAAGCAAAACCTAAATGAAAAAGATGAATAACATAAAATTGAAATACTTTACCGTACGGATCTAAATCTGCAAAAAACACAGTTAGAAAAACAGTAAAAGAAAATAAATTTTTACTTACAGCCCTTTTGAAAAAAGCCAAGAAAAGCCACTCGCGGGTTTTGCCACAGTGGACTCGCGAACAACACTAAAAAAACGCGGGTTCTGAACGACAAAGGTTGCGGTTACTCGCGGGTTTATAGTAGAATCTGTCGCGGGTTCGTGGGTCTATAAAAGTGAATGTCACAGTTCTGATCGGATGTTCGTGGGTGTTTGTCCAGTAAAGTCACGACTATGCTGAAGCATTCGCTGGTCTCTGCACAAGAGGGTAGCAAGTAGACTTAAGTAAATGCGAGTTAGTAGTGAGAACAGTCGCAAGTATGCCGTAGCACATGCGGATCTACTCACTAGAAGTCACGGGTTTGCAATATACTCGCGGGTTCGCAATTTGGCCAGTTGCGGTTAACTACAGGTTATGTGAAGCAAGGGTCGCGAACGTCAAGTTTGAGGCCGAAAACAGTGTCGAATATTCCGAAGACGGAAACCTGCACAAATTCTACCAAACTTGGACGAAAAACTGCCGATCTGTCAACTGGAAGATAAATATCCTCTAGGAGAATCAGAAAAATCATATAGATCTACAAAAAAAATCAAGAAACTCTTGAAAAAATTCTGCAAAAATATACATAACAGGGTTAGGGTTAGAAAGAAAAAACTGCAGAAACATGCCCAAATCTGAAGAGAATCCTAATGGCTACCAGATAGAAAGAAAATCTACAAAATAAACAATGCCCAAATGATAAAATATTGTTTGAAAGCAATAGAAGGTGCTAGATGATAGCAACTAGCTCTGATACCATGTCAGAGATATGGATCTAGCTAAACTTACTTACCTATCTATGCAAAACAATAATATATCAACAATAAGTACATAAAGAGAACAAGAGAAAATAGTACACCAAATATATGTGGTTCACCCAATTGGGCTATGTCCATGGGAAGGTAGTCTTCTATTATCTCCAGAATATCTCCCTCAAGTTTACAAGAGAGCAATGCCAATAACCCCAATACAATACAGCAATACTTGTGTTGAATAAGTAAATATCATGATGTGATTCACAATGGATGATTGATGTGACTCCCTTGACTCTATTATATACTAAGAGATGAGGAGGAATTACTCTCACATATTACATGTGGGATAACATAATTCTCCATAATAACATCTCTTTATATAATAATGAATATCAAGAGTATACTTTACCATAATGAATATGGGATATAATGTATTACTATTTTACATAAGATTGTGGATATCTTCCGACATAATACAAATACATTATTACCTTACAAGGAATATAAAATATTCCAACATTACTTAGGTAAGCTTTTAAGACCTCAACATCTAACAAGTTAGCACAATACTCAATTCACCATTGATAAATAAACATGCCAAGCTCACCAATGTTTCATAGATTTGATGACCCTATCTGTCACATACCCTCCCGCAGACCCAATTCTAGGAAGGGAACATGAGGCAATCTCTGGGGCTCTTGCATAACTCATCCCAAAACATTACATATTCACAGCAATTAAATAAATGTGTGCATATGCAATTCAACAAACATGCACAGCAGAAATAAACATCATCCACACACACATCATATGCATACAACATATCAGAAACATCCATCAATTTAAATATTGCAGAAGTACATACATAGACAGTGAAATGGTCCCAAGCAACTAGCTATGTCGCTGCAATGTTCCACCCAACTGTAGGTCTCTTCCCAGCTTGTATTATTTTAGCACTCGGAGACCACCCCTGAGTTGGGCATGATTTCTACAAGGAAAAGGGGACATTCAAGCTCATACACAGCCAAATAATCATTTCCTCTAAGCCAAGCCAATCCACAACTAGGTTTATCAGGCTAAATTTGAACCCTCTTCATTTCTGGATATTTGCACTCAATCTCAAGCCAAAGCAATAGATACCCATAACCCATACCCCAACATACTCTTTTCTCACATAGCCATCACAAACATTGGGCATGGATACACATTTTAAACAATGGGATTTACAACAAGATGGCCATGGGTTTTCCCCAAATCGTTTTCATCCAAAAACGGATTGTGGGATGGGGAAAAACAATCACAGGGAGGAAATTGATTTCTTCCCCAACTATCTAAGCATTCAATAGCCAAAACAGTCTCTATGGAACCCCCAAATCGACTCCTCTTCTTTCCCATTGGTATAACACAAAAACGCCCTTCTCCTAGCTAAGAAACAAAGAAAAACCAAAAAAACATGGCTGGAAAATGCCCAGGTAGCTCCAAACTCGTGAGGGAGAGAAACTGGTTGATGGGTAATGGCTTGGGGAGCAATTCATGGCTCTTTTCTTGCCAAGGAAGCCCAACACGTTTTTCCATGAAGGGTGGCTTTCCCATACTCTAATTTGGACAGCCATACCTCTCCATTCCCAAGGCATTAACTACCTCAACCAACTCTTTGGAGAAATGAATGATTGGGTACAAAAGTCAACATGGGTAGTTGAGGGTTTGATGGGTTCTCTCATTGACACTTGGCTTGACTTGATTAGCTCCAAGGGTTTGAATATTTCCCTCCCAATTCCTTGTAAAATCATGCCCCCATCTCTTGTTGCATTGCATAGCTAGTTGTGGGTATTTTATTAAAATACATATTTACACGATATTCACAATTCCATTGTGCATGGCTAGCACATAAACCATATGCATCAATAAATCGATGGCGGGGCCTTGGCCTTGAGCTCCTCACCACGATTTTATAACAATATTACATCATTTGCAATTTTAATGCAATAAGGTCAAGATGGGGATGTGACATACCCCTCCCCTTGGAATAACACCGTCCTCGGTGTTCCAAAACTTAGGAATAAATACCCACTTTACACATGTCCAAAATTCAGAAAATGTGGCAGGTTTATCCTGCGTTCATCTCTTTAATTTGAACCTTCAGGATCCAGTCCTTTGGCTTCCATAAGTTGCTCATGTTGGCTTTGATCTCCCAGCTTTGCAGGTGGGCATTGCTCCACAACAATCCCTTCCTTTTATTCACCTTCCAGCTGATCTACAAGTCTGGAATTTCATGGATGCCATCTTTCTTGCTGTCCTGGCAACTATTTAAGGAATATTTTTAGCCAAAACAAATAGCTTTTAGTCTACTTTCATGATCAATGTGCACCACTGGTTCTCACTTTACTTACTAGCAACACTTGGCTAGTAACAACTGCAAACAATGGCTTCAATTTCTCACCTATGAGACTCATCATGGAAATTCCTGTTAGGACAAGCATAACACAATATTAAACTTAGTCAATTATTTGCTCAATTGACATGGAACGTCCATGCTTTACTCATGAGACTTCCGCACTTTCTGTGCTTGCCCAACATACACATGAACTCATTCATGTTCATCCTTTCATAGGGAATTTACTATTTCAACATTCACAATTTATTTCAAGCATTTAAACACAATCTATTTTCAGTCATGACATGCATTCAACAATTCTTTGTTTCTGAAATGCATCAATCAAAAAGGGAAAGAGAAGAGTAAGAGTTTCCCCCTTTTAGTGTTGTTCCAATCTGGAGCCACACTATCAATTGTGGTTCTATGCTCATTATCCTCTTTCACTTCCATGTGAATGCTTGAATTGCCCGTTCTTGGCTATGACACATAGTGTCTAAGGTTTGTCTGAGGATTTTCAACTAGGGAGCCCTTCCCCATTGTTGCCTACAGATACTTTGGCTGCTAGGACCCAGTCATGTCCACTAGCACTATCTTTCATTACTGCTCATACTAAGCTTCTTAAGACAGTCACATGTCCACATGCATCCCAATGATGCCTTCATAGTCCTTGCTTCCAACAATACCTACACTCAAACATTGAATCAATTCACATGTTTAGTTTATTTTCATAGCGTTTATCTCTAAACAAGAGTTTAAGAAATCATACTCAAATAAGATACACACGTATATTCATAAGCAAGAAGATGCAAGGTAACCAAATACTTATCTATATTGGATGTTTTCACTTTATTCCACAGGCTCCTTTGCTTTACAATCCTTGGATTTCCCGTGGTTATAATAATGAATGTTGGGCCAACACGTAGGCTACTCCACAACCATTCGAATAGGAAATGATAGGCCAGTACGCCGAATGGGTTTATCGATTGTTTAAGGGATGTTGGGCTAGCATACATGCTGCTTCACAATATCAAGTAGTTAATGACTAACCATTCACTCTCTGGATTTATTAAGAAATTTATAGTGCCTGACCAGTTACTCTCTGGTTTTACCAAGAATTTATAGCGCCCAACTAGTTACTCTCTGGACTTATCAAGAAATTTATAGTGACTTTCAAGGTCCTTGATTTCCTGCAATGCCCAAGGTTTCCAACAAAGAAACAATAGTGTATCAACTTAGATGTTAGAAGACTTATACCTGAAATCTTCATTATTTCAAACAAGAATAAATGAAAAATGAATACTTATCTGTATTGTGCATTTCCCTTTCTGGTCCACAGGGTCCTGCTTCGCTTTGCAAGCCTTGGGATCGCCTATGGACTTGGATGTTTGTCCAGCATGCATGCTGCTCCACAACATCAAGTATTCAATTCTCAACCAATACACCTTTACGTTGACTGGATTTACCAAGCATTTGTGGTGCCCAACCAGTCCCATACCTGGTTGGCCCTCTCCATTGCCGAGCCAGCACATCCATCTGGGTCATCATCCAATGGAAGGAAACTGCGCCACCAACCATTATAGGTCAAGGCTCTACCACTCTACCTTAGGCTTGCATCAACCTTTCACACGTGTCACAACCCTCCATGCACATAACAATTATTCATCCACACAAGGATGGCACTCCTTCTCCCAGGAAAACCAACGGTTCCCTTTAGGAACTCTATAGGTGGCTTTCTTGACTGCAGGCTATCATGACCCCATGATACCCAATCACACTACACAAAGGTTACCACTGCTCATACAGTCCTCTTGAGTACCCTTTCTTCACTTTGCCTCTTAATGTGCAACACCAAATTGCATCTGTGTAAGCTGATAGCACAAGAAGGATAAGCAGACTCATCAGTATTACTGCTCTAAAATTGTAACCATATTTCATAACATTCACTATCAAGTATTGAAACACCAGGAATGCATCCATTCCCATGGGGTGTAGTCAATATTGACAACCCTATCATAACCCAGCACCAAAAAGGTGTGCACTCCCTTTCGGATGTGAGACATGTAGGCCCTAATCATACTCAAGCAGTCTAGAATAATAATGAAATAATAAAACATGCTCTGCATATTAAATCTAATAACCAGACATGTATATTCTGAGTTAGGGTTACAAAATACTTATCCCTTTTCAGATGTATCTTTCCTTCATTTGCGAAGAATGGGGGCTCCCTTCTCTGTGTCAACAATACTTCGGTTTACCACCCCAATATTTTCATGTTCCATAGCCCACACATGCCTTCTTGGCATAATTTCACCACCTCACTCACATGGATTTCCAACATGTAGTGCAGCTGGAATATTAACAAAACTTACTATGGCGTTTCACCCAAAACCCATTTCCAAAGGATGGGGTCCTTCCCATCTAGTTTGGCTTCTGCAGGCCATCACACATGGTCTTCTTGCAATGTGTCATCCTGACACACTTATCAGATAGCCAAACAGTCAGCAACATTTAACAATAACCTCAAATATGATTGTTTCATAACCAATCAATGGCATTAACAATTAAATTCAATATGAATTTGCAATTCTATCTGCTATAGAAATTGATTTGTTTAACCATGAGGCCATCCTCATATTGTTTGGCTCTTGTGAGTGGTATCGCTCTGTCCATTATGGTTTTACACTTGCTACCATACATGAACATCCACCTACAACATGTCCTCCTGATACCATTTTATATAAGCCAAACAGTTATTAGCAAAATCTCAAATCTGAAATTTGTAAATCTGTTTTCCTACGGAAATTAGATTTACCACCATGAGATTATTCCCATAAATTTAAACTAGAAAATTTTCAGATTTTTTTCATGCATACTTCACAACCATAAGAACCCTCACATAACCTTTGGCTTTTGCACATGGTAGATCCTTGTCTTTACTATGGACTTATCCTCCTTGCCATACGCAAGACTTTTCTACCTGAAAACTGAAACTTCAATCAGCCAAACACGTTGTGAGTATCTATGCATATAATCCTTTCATTGCCACAACAGTCACTGAAGTGATTTCAGAATTATAACACTCAATAATTTAAACACTTTCAGTTGTTATCATTTGAAATGCAATGAAATATATACATTTCTATATATGCATCATTATCACAATAAAATTGCAAGACACAGTCACACTATCCATGCAATTTACATAAACTGTAAATACTCATTACTTCACATTCCATGCAACTCTGTCCTTCCAACAGAGTGCTCTGGTAGCCCATCACATGTCTACCTTCTTCATGCAGTCTTTCTCCTGCATTCATAGCATCTCATGAAATGGTCTCAGGATTAACAATAGTCCACCATTTCATCTATTATCTAACTACATTAACACACACACACACACACACACACACACATATATCACAACCATGCATTCACACAATGCATCTCAACATGTGCACTCGTACGTATGCATGCACATTCACAACATTTACATAATATTTTGATGTGCATTCACTCAATGCATAACCCCTCAATACAACCTTGCATTAATCCATGAATACTATGCACTCACGCGTATTATGGCCTAACCACAACTTCCACTCATAGCATGCACTACCACAACAAGATCTTAAGTCCTCACTTGCTTTGGTTGTTAAACTCACAACCGACATACACAAATGGCATGATATAATTTCATATGAATGCATTGAGATTTCTAAGCAATTATAGGGTGTAAGGATCATTGATTTCACTTACCCACACCTCACCATACTCGGTAGGTTAACATTCCCATTCGAGCATTCAATACCACATGCAAACCAAATTAACATAGTTCAGACATAGTTGAAGGGATCTTACCAAATCCTCAACATTCGTGCAATTAAGCACCAATAACCATTACCTACATGGCTGTCATTAACATCACTTGATGTTACCTAATCAGTTGGCCTCTTACCAAGGCTACACAGTCATTTTTCCAACTTCATGATCATAGATTTGTTGCACCATCCTTTCTTCATAAGGTCGTTGGTCATGTGCAACAACGTCATCAAATTCTTTAGCCATGCTTTGATTGTATTTTTTCCTACAACCAATGCAGACACGACTAATTATTAGCAACCACCATAATTATCTCAAGTGGCTCATTGCATATGTAAAACCTCACTATTTTACCAATGTGCAATATCCAATTCATGCACAAAAATTTTCACATGCACTGTGCAATGTTTGTTAATGTGCCATCTAGTGCATATTCATTTCATCTATGTAATCTCTTGCATTTTCAACATTTCTATGCCATAGTTTATATGCATGACAATTTCATAATTATAAATACGATAGAAAAACAGGGGTTAAAGAATTCTCCATTTCCAATCCCTCATCGTAGCATGGAATCCCTCTTCCATATCATAGTTGGTTTGATTTCCTTCCAGTCATGCAATTCTAGAAATTGTCCATATTGACAGCAATTTTTTTTTGTCAGAACAACCACTGGCACTCTTCCGCACCAAATATCTATGATATATGTGGACCTCATTCAAACTCTAGTCATGCATCCCTGTTCTCATCTGGATAAGATTTCCAGCGCCTATCCCCGTGCTCCATCTTGATCCAGGACATGGAATTTACACTCTTCAAAAAATGCAAATTTTGCCCAAATTTCTACACTTTTACACAGCTGCAATTTATTCTGAAAGGCCAACTTCAGCTGCTTGTAGAAGCAAATTTAGGAAGAATAATGAAAACTTATCTACTGGGCGAAGGTATTCCATATAACAAGAAACACTCAGCAACCTTCGGATCCCTGTTTTGATGCACCAGTCAACTTCTATAAAATTCGGGGTTTGGCTACTTTTCACTTTCACTTTTCCCCCAAAATCTCAAAATTTGGCCAAAAATGACTATCTCCCAATCTATGCATTTCTGGAAAATCTTCTTATGACAGAAACTGTCTGTCTTAATGAGAATATGAAATATCGAGTTAAGTAAAAATTTTGATTCCAACATCTAGGGTCACTTTTACTATCCTCCAGCTTTTCAAAATCCTGAAAAAGTGGCCCGGAACAGTGCTTTTTGGCCTTCTTGTACACCCCGACTCCACATCCTTTGGATTTTGGCTCTAAGATTCCAAACTTAACACTGTGCCTACTCCATGGCCGTGCCATATCAATTTCAGCTCAATCTGACCTTCTGTAAAGCCTCAGGACACCGTCTTACAAAAGTCATTATTCTCCATATTCTGTCAAATTGGAGCATAATGAGTTCGGGACCCTCTCTGGTTCTTTCATGGCATTCGTTAATGGCCTCTGAGCCTCATAGGAATCATCCCATTCTAAGCCTGACTGCTCCTGCTACCAAGAAATCAAGTTTTGGGCTCTATACTTTTTTTTCGTTTTTTTGCTCCTCTGATCGTTGGTCGCGGCTCAATCTCTGAGACTGTCGCTCTCCGATTGGCGACCCAACTTTTCCACTGCGACCATGTCATGAAAATTTAGACTAAAAATAGCCTCCGGTGTCGCAAAATTTTAGGCTAAAAATCATCGCCCGCGTCGTAGACCTTAAGGCTAAAATTGTCGACCATGTCATAGATTTTCAGGCTCAAATCGTCGTCCGCGTCGCAGATTTTAAAGCTAAAATTGCTGACCGTGTCTCAGATTTTAAGGCTAAAATTACCGACCGCGTCGCAGATTTTAAGGCTAAAATCACCGACCGCGTCGCATATTTTAAGCCTAAAATCGCCGCCTGTTTCGGCATTTTCTGGCTTATCTTTTGCCGACAGAGTCTTTGGCAAAAACTCATAAACACTTAGAAAATTTTCAAATTTTCAAAATTTTTGAAATCTTCCTTAATTATCAGTGCTGAAAAAGAAGCATACTTACCTCTGCAACTGTGATAGGTATCCCATGAAGGCCCAATACTGCAACCAGCAACTCTAATACCATTCTGTCACATACCATCCCGTCGACCCAATTCCAGGAAGGGAACATGAGGCAATCTCTGAGGCTCTTGCATAACTCATCCCAAAATATTACATATTCACAGCAATTAAATAAATGTGTGCAGATGCAATTCAACAAACATGCACAACGGAAATAAACATCATCCACACAGACATCATATGCATACAGCATATCAGAAACAATCATCAATTTAAATATTGCAGAAGTACATACATAGACAGTGAAATGGTCCCAAGCAACTAGCTATGTCGCTGCAATGTTCCACCTAACCATAGGTCTCTTCCCAGCGTGTATTATTTTAGCACTCAGAGACCACCCCCGAGTTGGGCATGATTTCTACAAGGAAAAGGGGACATTCAAACTCATACACAGCCAAATAATCATTTCCTCTAATCCAAGCCAGTCCACAACTAGGTTTATTAGGCAAAATATGAACCCTCTTCATTTCTGGATATTTGCACTCAATCTCAAGCCAAAGCAATAGATACCCATAACCCATACCCCAACATACTCTTTTCTCACATAGCCAGCACAAACATTGAGCATGGATACACATTTTAAACAATGGGATTTACAACAAGATGGCCATGGGTTTTCCCCAAATCATTTTCATCCAAAAATGGATTGTGGGATGGGGAAAAACAATCACTGGGAGGAAATTGATTTCTTCCCCAACTATCTAAGCATTCAATAGCCAAAACAGTCTCTATGGAACCCCCAAATTGACTCCTCTTCTTCCCCACTGGTATATAACACAAAAACGCCCTTATCCCAGCTGAGAAACAAAGAAAAACATGGGTGGAAAACACCCAGGTAGCTCCAAACGCGTGAGGGAGAGAAGTTGGGCCCTCGCACGAAGTTGAGGGACCTTTTAGATGCAATTGGGTAAATGCGAAATGCGAGAGAATTGTGTAAATCCACAATGCTCGCGCGTTATGTAAAACTAGGAATGGCAGGCTTCGAACCTGCCATGTCATTTAACATGTAGGATAGGATTACAAAACGCTCGAGCGTTATGGTTAATATAACAAAAAAAAAACAGTGTCGCGGACCGCGGCACTATTTTACCCAAGCACGAACGCTCGAGTGATTTCGCCTTCCCAAAACGCATTGGAGAAGCTCAACCAAGGATTTGGAGGCTCAACAATCCCAAATTCATCTTGCAAGGATAATTGGAAAGGTAAGCATCTAAATCGTTGCCTCATCTCGTCATTAAGTTTATAAATTGTTATGTTCCCTAATCTAAAAATATTTGTAAATGAAATTCCAAAACTTAAAATTTTAAAATTTTAATGAACTTTACATCCACCCTATTAGACACAGTGGCTCACTGATCATATCAATCATCATTGTCACCTAAAAATATTTGTAAATGAAATGCCAAAACTTAAAATTTTAAAATTTTAATGAATTTTACATCCACCCTGTTAGACACAATGGCTCACTGATCACATCAATCATCATTGTCACCCAACACATATGTCTATAACATCATTCTGATTATCATTAATTGTCATAACCCAAGCAAGCATTATGTCCCTATTTCATACTGCCCTAGATCAACATTTTGTTCATCGTATGTAGCCCCAATAATCATGAATTCATTCTATCCATACATATCATCAGCATCTTAGTTTGTGCACCAGCAGCACATCAGCATACTATAGCCCCAATTAATCCAAAGATAATGGTTAAACTCTAATTTCTACTATTGCTCCATAAAAATTCATAAATTATAAATATATACATGTATATATTTATTTAGACTTTATTTTTCCCACCTAAACGTGGTCTTCATACCCACATCATCACCATTTTCTTTTGCTTTCAGCATGCCTGCACTAGCTTGTAACTCATGCCCGCAAGGGCCATATTTATGCCTTTGAACATGCCTGCAGCTAGACCTTCTTCAATTTCCCGCATGGGGGTCTTTGCCATGCCTCCAGGATGCCCGCAGCTTCCACAAACATGCCCGCATATGCATCTTCAAGATGCTCGCATGTCACCTTGTCCACATGCCTGCATATCCATCAAATTCATTTTTGGATGCCCGCAGATGCCATAAGGGATGCCCGCAATCTCCTTGCCAAGTATCAACTTCAAGCTTCTTTGTTCACTTCATGCTTCTTTGTTCATGTAACTTGTTATATCCAAGTCATCCTGGTCTAGGGTATTAGGACCAACTCCAAATGACCACAGTATGGGTCATTTGGCTCATTAGGTGTGCCAATTCCCATCACCTTGTCTTTTGTCTTGTCTTTTCCAAGTTCTTGTCAAGTCACCTTGTTTGCTTGTCTTCATGCCATTTACACCTTTGTCATTAATGTTGTCATCAATGACAATCCTATTCACAAGATAATTCTGTTAGCTGCAACTCACCAGGATGCACCAACACTCCAACAACCATAGATTTACAAATGATATTTCAGACTCTTCTTAAGTCTGCAGATTACATACATCATCAACCAAAAGCCCTTGTTTGTTTCCAAAGCACTTCATCATTCTCATCAAGCACTTATTATTCAATCTAACTCCATTCTGTCCATCAACAAATATGACCAATTAGATCACATCTTCATTATGTCATCATTATTCATGTCATATCAATCTGTTGCCATATCTCCATTCATACACTTTACACTATCCATATGCACATCACAACATTATGCCCATATCATTAGTCATCTCTTCATCATTCTACCAGCATGTCTTCATTCTATCCATCAATAGGATGCCTCAGTTTAACCAATAAAAATACATATCTTTGCCACATCATCATGGTCTTTATGCCCGCATGGTCTCCACCCTTATGCCCTCAATGACCCATAATGTATGCCTGCAATGGTCATATGAAATGATATTTATGTTTGTAATGTATGCCTGAGATGATATTTATGTTTGCAATGTATTTGTTCTTGCACAAAGTTTGTACATTTTTCATTTTTGAGAGATGTCATTATAGCACATATATACGTTTCTAATGATTTTTATTTTTATTTTTTGTTTGCAGTGACGACCATGGATGCCCCCTCTGACATCCAAAGAGAAATTCAGAGGCTCAGAGAAATTCAAGCCTCAATTACTATTGTTGATGACAGGCATGTTATGCTTGCATCCAATTTGGATGCAATGATAGAGACCGTTAGTAGGTCTAATGGTGCTTTGAAAGATATTGCCACATTCAGAGAAAGAAAGAGGCAACAATATGCAGATGGACTTAGCTACAGAGAAGTCAAGAAGTTGAAAATTTCAAAAGAACAAATCTTTTCCCTGTTTAGAAATCCACGGGATGGTGAAGTCCCTAATGCAAACAAAAGGCACATTTCTATCGAGTGGTGTACATATCAACCATTCATAGATAATTGGATGGACCGATGGTACATGGTGTTTGATGCACCACCACACAACAACAGGGAAATTCCTTTGTATTTTCTGAGAAAGATGTACGCAGAGTTTGTGCTGGGGAAGAATGTTAACTATTTTGATATCTTGGAGTACCAGGGTGTTGGGATGGGGATGCCTCAGCAACGTCCCAATGCGAGGTACATAGATCCCAATCACCCCGTAGCTCCACCTCGTAGGAGGCTACCCAAGCCAGATGTGCCGCCTGCACATCAGTTGGTGCCAGAGACACAAGATTCCTTCCTATTGTTGGCACAGGAAGTTGTTCGCCATACCATGTATCTTCATGGTATGCACCAGGTAGGCCCATCAGAGCCACCATCTATGGGTGGAGTAGAGCCAACACCTATCGGTGGGGTAGATCCACCACCTCCCGGTGGGGTAGAGCCACCACCTTCAAGTGGCCGAGGAGAATCTAGTAGTGGCACTGTACCTACACAGCATGAGCACGGCCATCAACCCCACCCATGCACAGTATGCGGCCATCCTTGCTTTGGTCCTGTCCGAACAGATGATACCTTTACTGGGTATTTCACACAGGTAAGTAAGTGGTTAATAATTTAGTGTCATTTTTAAATTATATTTCCTTACTATACACATATATATAGATTGCTAATATTTTTAATGGTTTTAAAACTTGTAGTTACTAGAATAAGGGCACGGGGTTGAATACCTTTGCACTGATGATGCAGAGCATAGTCCAAAGGCTCATGCACCAACACCGCATCATGATGATGATGATGTTTCCATACTTTCAGTGACAACAACTCACAATGAGGTAACTATTTCAACATGACATTATTTTAATACATGAGTAGATCCAGTTAACAATTTAGTGTCATTTGTAAATTATTTTTCCTTACTATACACATATATAGATTGCTAATATTTTTAATGATTTTAAAACTTGTAGTTGCCACAAGAAGGGCATGAGGGCCAAGAGGCTCATGCAGTAGAACCTTCTGAGTTACAAGGTGTTGTCATACCTTCAACGACAACATCTCATGTTGAGGTAACTATTTCAACATGACATTATTTCAACACATGTTATTTTTTTATCACATGTTACTTTATCAATGCTACACGATCTAATATTTACAATTTTCTAAATTGTAGGTTGTAGATCCCCATCAGATGGAAATGATTTCATCTAGTGAGCTCCCCCCCAGGTGGGAATACAATCGATAGTGTGCCTGCGGAGACACAATGGACGACAGACCGTTTCTTAGAATTGATTGACGTATACAATACATTGGTATGTATTTCATCATTTTCAGTTTGTTAATACATGCTATTCCATTGACCAATGCATTTCTAACTATGTCAATATTGGTGGTTGTAGCCACCAGTAGATATACGTTCGAGACTGTCAGCAATTCGATCTCCTTGTAGTCCCAACGTGCAAAAGGGACAAGTGTACAAGAGAGGCTCCACTCCTGGAAAGAATGTGGATGTCCTCTATAGCAGACACACAAGAGATCCATCTACCCCTGACCTAACAAAGATCATTGATGCTACAGTCAGTGCCGCATCTACAATAGCCACGAGTCATATGGAGGTAACTATTTGGACAATCACAATGCATAGTATTTAACCATGTTACTATATTGTTTATTCATGCATGTCTAACTGTTTCTCCATTTGGTGATTGCATCCATTAGCGGCAGAAGTGCCCGACCCCTCTGCTCAATCCATGGTTCTGACCAAGTCTCCTCTTGTGGTGAGATGTTCATTAATGACCGAGTTATTTTATTCAATTTACCCAAACACGTTGATCAATGTTGAATTGTTGAATTAATTGAAATATGATCTTTTATTTGCAGAGCACAACTATAGAGATGCCTTCCATAAGCACACCGCTCACATCTATACCCTATGAGGACTTGGTGAGTGTTTGTCATAAATAATTTGGCCATAAGTTAATGTTTTAAGTTTGTTGATGGTAGGGTATTAGTGCAGTTATTTGATAAAAATAATGATTTTTTTTTGTAGACTTCTGAGATGCTGAGCAATCCCAGGGAGATGGTCGATAGAGGAAAATCGGGAAGATTGATTTTTGATGTTGCATAGTCTTGGATAGATGTATTTTGACATACATGTACACATTGTTGTACTTAGGGATACATGTACATTGACAGGCCATTTGAGGGCCGACTACTTTCCCATATTTTGTATTACAAACATTCGACTATCAATATATTCCATATTTTCTCTTGGGTTTTGACTTGTGCTTGTGATGATTCATCTCTTCCACAAATTGATAAATTATGCTATTGAAATTTATAAAATTACATTTCAATCAATATTTATTCTCTTACATTTATTGCATTGATCAAGTAACATCTCACCATTGTGTTATGAAAATATTATCTTAATGAAAAAAACTAATAATATCTTTCAACAGTTCAATGAACTTAGCACATGCATGCTAATTTGATATCTAATTTAAAATTGTGTTTTTTGTCAACTCCAAGGGTTCATACCCATTGATCATGATTATGGTTGCAAGGAAAATATGTTGCAAGGAAAAAACCTCTGTCATAATAGTAACATGCTATGCATACCATCAATGTAATCCTATGACATTTTCAGACAGTAAGAGGAAGTCCAATAGATGCTACACATTTCATCAATGATACTGTATTTCATCAAACTATACGTACATGAGCATCTATGCAGTTCGATTGAATGGCAAGGAATGCATAACTAAAGTGTAATAAAATTCATTGGGCCTTCATGTACATATGGTCAAATATATGTAACAAATATACCCCAGTTTGTTAAAATATGCTAACCAGTATCTGGTCATGAATTCACTCTTATAATATCGTTGAAGATATAACCCTATCCTTACTAAACCCTAGTATGTAAGACACTAGTTTGTGCTTTAGCTCTTTCATATGTCCATTTTCCACCTGTCATAACGCAAAAGTAATCATCCAGAATCCATGGAAAATGAAATACCTAACTACTTTAATGATATTCCTTGATAATGTTGTATTGATGAACGAAAATAATATGTTCATGGTCCTATGTTTGTTTTGATAAATTTCACAAGTTTCGTAATCATCATCATCACCCTCATCCTCATCATCCTAATCTTCATCATCATCATCATCGTCAACATACTCATCATCACGATCATCATGCGCATCAACATCTTCATCATCATCACCACCACCATCATGATCATCATCCTCATCATCCTCACCCTCATCCACATCCTCACCATCATCATGATCATCATCCTCATCACCCTCATCCTCATCCCCATCCTAATCCTCCTCACCCTCATCATCATCATCACCATCGCTATCATCATCATCTTCATCATGATCATGATCATCATCTTCATCACCACCACCACCATCATCATCATATTCATCATCATCATCATCAACACCATCAACATCTTCATGGTCATATGTTTGTTTTGATAAATTGCACAAGTTTCATAATCATCATCATCACCCTCATCCTCATCCTCATCCTCATCATCCTCACCCTAATCATCATCATCTTCATCATGATCATCATCTTCATCACCACCACCACCACCACCATCATCATCATCATCATCATCATCATATTCACCACCACCACCACCACCACCACCACCACCACCATCATCATCATCATCATCATCATCATCCTCACCCTCATCCTCATCCTCATCATCATCACGGTAAACCATTATCTTCATCATCATCATCATCATCAACATATTCATCAACACGATCATCATTCTCATCACCCTCATCATCAACATCTTCATCATCATCACCACCACCATCATGATCATCATCCTCATCATCCTCACCCTCATCTACATGCTCACCATCATCATGATCATCATCCTCATCACCCTCATCCTCATCTTCATCCTCATCATCCTCAACCTCATCATCATCATCACCATCGCCATCATCATCATCTTCATCACCACCACCACCACCATCATCATATTCATCATCATCATCAACATCAACATCTTCATGGTCCTATGTTTGTTTTGATAAATTGCACAAGTTTCGTAATCATCATTATCACCCTCATCCTCATCCTCATCCTCATCATCCTCACCCTCATGATCATCATCCTCACCCTAATCATCATCATCATCATCCTCACCATTCTCTTCCTACCCATGTTGTCACCATCACCATCGGATTTTTCACCATAAGAAGGGAAACGCTAGCCACAAATGCCCAGCGAACGATTTTGCAAAGTTGACCCCCGTGTGAAAATATTGCACACTCCCTCACTGAGAAAAACCCTAGTTTCCAAGATGGACCTACAAGATGATAGGTGGGCCAGGGGACCAGCGGAGAGGGGCACCCCTAGCACTGTCCCCACGTCCTGAATCCAACGGAGTCGACGGTTCGACGATCGGAGCGACGGTCTTCATTCTATAACTTGTTCTGTCCGACATCCAAAAGGCCTTCAGGGACACCTTCCAGATGCCTACTGGGGCCATAGAATCCCAATCGTGCAACAAAACCGGGTTCCGGGGAGACATGTAGGTGTGTTTAGGGTGGTTTCAGCTGGGAATGCTAGCCACAAGTGCCCAGTGGATGATTTTGCAAAGTTGACCCCAGTGGGAAAAAATTGCACACTCCCTCACTGAACAAAACCCTAGTTTGCATAATGCACCTACAAGATGACATGTGGGCCATGGGATTGACGAAGAGGAGCACCCCTAGCACTGTCTTGACGTCCTTAATCCAATGGATTCAACGGTTCGTCGATCGAAGCCACGGTATTCATTCTATGGCTTGTTCTGTCGGGCATCCAAAAGGCCTTCAGGGACACTTGCTGGATGCCTACTGGGGGCATAGAAATCCAACCGTGCAGTAAAAATAGGTTCTGGGGAGCCCTGCAGCTGTGTCTAGCTAGGTTCCGACTGGGAACGCTAGCCACAAGTGCCCACTGGATGATTTTGCAAAGTTGACCCCCTTGGGCAAAAATTGCACAGTCCCTTACTAAGCAAAACCCTAGTTTGAAGAATGCACCTACAAGATGACACATGGGCCATGGGACCAACGAAGAGGAGCACCCCTAGCACTGCCTCGATGTCCTGAATCCAACAGAGTTGATGGTTTGTTTATCGGAGCCACGACCGTCATTCTATGGCTTGTTCCGTCCAGCATCCAAAAGGCCTTCCAGGACACCTGGGGATGCCTACCGAGGCCATAGAATCCCAACCGTGCAACAAAACCAAGTTCTGGTGAGACATGCAGGTGTGTCTAGGATGGTTCCAGCTGGGAACGCTAGCCACAAGTGCCCACTGGACGATTTTCAAAGTTGACCCCCGTGGGAAAAAATTGCACAGTCCCTCACTGAGCAAAACCCTAGTTTACAGAATGCACCTACAAGATGACACATGGGCCATGGGACCAGCGGAGAGGGACACCCCTAGCACTGTCTCGACGTCCTGAATCCAACAGAGTCGATGGTTTGTCGATCAGAGCCACGACCATCATTCTATGGCTTATTCTGTCCAATGTCCAAAAGGCCTTCAGGGACACCTAGCGGATGCCTACCGGGGCCATAGAATCCCAACTGTGCAACAAAACCGGGTTCCGGAGAGACATGCGGGTGTGTTTAGGATGGTTCCAGCTGGGAACACTGGCCACAAGTGCCCGCTGGACAATTTTGCAAAGTTGACCCACGTGGGCAAAAATTGCACAGTCCCTCACTGAGCAAAACCCTAGTTTGCAGAATGCACCTACAAGATGACACGTGGGACATGGGACATGGGACCGGCGGAGAGGGGCACCCCTAGCACTGTCTCGACGTCATGAATACAATGGAGTCGACGGTTCGTCGATCAGAGCCACGGTCTTCATTCTATGGCTTGTTCCGTCCAACATCCAAAAGGCCTTCAGGGACACTTGTTGGATGCCTGTCGGGGGCATAGAACTCCAACCGTGCAGCAAAAACGGGTTCCAGGGAGTCTTGCAGGTGTGTCTAGGTAGGTTCTAGCTAGGAACTCTAGCCACAAGTGCCCGCTGGACGATTTTGCAAAGTTGACCCCTGTGGGCAAAAATTGCACAGTCCCTTACTGAGCAAAACCCTAGTTTGCAGAATGCACCTACAAGATGACATGTGGGCCATGGGACCGGTGGAGAGGGACACCCCTATCACTGTCTCAACGTCCTGAATCCAATGGAGTCGAGGTTTCGTCGATCGGAGCCACGACCGTCATTCTATGGCTCATTCCATCTCGTATCCAAAATGCCTTCAAGGACACTTGCTGGATACCTGCCGGGGCCATAGAACTCCAACCGTGCAGCAAAAGTGGGTTCCGGGGAGTCTTGCAGGTGTGTCTAGGTAGGTTCCAGCTGGGAACGCTAGCCATAAGTGCCCGATGGACGATTTTGCAAAGTTGACCCCCATGTGCAAAACTTGCAAAGTCCCTCACTGAGCAAAACCCTAGTTTGCAGAATGCACCTACAAGATGACACGAGGGCCATGGGACAGGAGGAGGGGGGCACCCATAGCACTGTCTTGACATCTTGAATCCAACGGAGTTGATGGTTCGTCGATCGGAGCCATGGCCATCATTCTATGGCTCGTTCCATCTCGCATCCAAAAGGCCTTCAGGGACACTTGCTGGATACCTGTCGGGGGCATAGAACTCCAACTGTGCAGCAAAACCGGGTTCTGGGGAGTCCTACAGGTGTGTCTATGTAGGTTCCAGCTGGGAACGCTAGCCAGAAGTGCCTGGTGGATGATTTTGCAAAGTTGACTCCCATGTGCAAAAATTCCACAGTCCCTCACTAAGCAAAACCCTAGTTTGCAAAATGCACCTACAAGATGACATGTGGGCCATGGGACCGGCAGAGAGAGGCACCCCTAGCACTGTCCCGACATCCTGAATTCAATGAAGTCGATGGTTCATCGATCCGAGCCACGTTCGTCATTCTATGGCTCGTTTTATACCCCCACGTCCTGAGAAGGTTGAAGCTGTAAAGCAACAACTCTCTAGTAATCAGCCTGAAGCTTTTTTGTTTATGTCTAAGATAAAGAAGCTCTCAGTTTGTGAGCTGGAACATATTGATCTTAATAGGATTTATACAATCTCTGTTTTATGAGAAATTGACCTTAGAACTTCTCATAGCAATGACAATGAATTCTTCATTTTGCATTTGTTAGCAGAAGAAGATCAATTTTCGACAAAATAATGTAGTTATTACATGTGGAGGCAGCGGTTTCATGTGGAAAATGAGTGTAGGGTTGAGCAGAGGAAAGATGTTGGGAAATGGGCTATTACATTAGCTTTTCCGATGGGTGAGCAGCTTACAAAAGGAAATATGGCGGCTGTAGGTATCTATGATTTTCTTCCGACAAAAATTGTAACAGGATCTGCATTTATAATACGGGCACATTTTTTACTGGTTTCATGAAGAGAAAGTATCATTTTCAATAACAAGTGTAACCAAGGAATCCTTCGTTGTGTTCCATTAGCCTTTTGTTCAGCATTTCATGCTCTGATAAGTGGTAATTCACCTCTATCATCGAAAACTTGGGTCTATAGGTACCTTCCCTTTCATATTCCTCATTATCCACAGCTAACACAAGTTAGAGATGCCATTCAGACCCAATTGAGAGCTAAGGAAGTGGTTTTATGTGACGTCAACTTTGGGAATAAACGTTTATGTAAACCAACAGAAGCTCGGACAATACTCCCTGCTTTTAAATGCATTCTGGATAAAGCAAGAGGACAAGTTCATCAAAGCGACTTCATTCATCTATATTCTCGTAATGCACACATAGTCCATCCTTATCTTGATAAACAAGAGTTTTATAATAGCTGGAATTTTTTGGGTGTGGTTATCTCCCTGTATTCGGTTGTCTGATTGGTTGACAAGCTTGCCTAAAAATCTGTACGTTGAACTTCTTTGTTTTATTACTGAAAATTGGAAGGGATTTTCAAGTCACCTGCAAAACGCTCCTTTTTTGAAATATGTAAGTTATTCCAACAACATAGATTTGGCTAGTGTATCAAATGCTGTCGTCCACACCAGAATTTATCTTTCGTCAAAGGAGTCGCACATATTGTGGCTGACCAAATGATCTGGGGATCTTGGAAGTGCCGCCAAATATTATTCCATGCCTGAATCTACCCAGAAGGCAATTATAAATTTAGATCCTTGAGAATGCCTGAATCTACCCATAAGACACACCTACAGGACGTCCCTTTTGCATGCGAGACGGAACGAGCCATAGAATGACGAACGTCACTCCGATCGATGAACCATTGACTCCGTTGGATTCAGGACGTCGGGACAGTGCTAGGGGTGCTCCTCTCCGTCGGTCCCATGGCCCACGTGTCATCTTGTAGGTCCATCTTGGAAACTAGGGTTTTGTTCAGTGAGGGAGTGTGCAATTTTTGCACACGGGGGTCAAATTTGTAAAATCATCCATCGGGCACTTGTGGCTAGCGTTCCCAGCCGGAACCTACCTAGACACACCTACAAGACTCCCCGGAACTCGGTTTTGCTACACAATTGGAGTTCTATGCCCCCAGCAGGTATCCAACAAGTGTCCTTGAAGGCCTTTTTGATGCGAGACAGAACAAGCCATAGAATGACGGTTGTGACTCCAATCGATGAACCGTCGACTCCGTTGGATTCAGGACGTCGAGATAGTGCTAGGGGTGCCCCTCTCCATCGGTCCCATGGCCCACGTGTCATCTTGTAGGTGCATTCTACAAACTAGGGTTTTGCTTAGTGAGGGACTTTGCAATTTTTGCACACGGGCATCAACTTTGCAAAATCGTCCACCGGGCACTTATTGCTAGCATTCCCAGCCGAAATCGTCCTAGACACACCTGCAGGACTCCCCAGAACCCGGTTTTGCTGTATAGTTGGAGTTCTATGCCCCAAGCAGGTATCCAACAAGTGTCCCTGAAGGCCTTTTGGATGCGAGACGGAACGAGCCATAGAATGACGGTCGTGGCTCCGATCAACGAACCATCAACTCCGTTGGATTTAGGACATCGAGACAGTACTAGGGCTGCCCCTCTCCGCCGATCCCATGGCCCACGTGTCATCTTGTAGGTGCATTCTGCAAACTAGGGTTTTGCTCAGTGAGGGACTATGCAATTTTTTTCGACGGGGGTCAACTTTGCAAAATCGTCTAGTGGGCACTTGTGGTTAGTGTTCCCAGCTGGAACTATCCTAGACACACCTGAATGTCTCGCCGAAACCCGGTTTTTTTGCACGGTTGGGATTCTATGGCCCCGGTAGGCATCCACTAGGTGTTCCTGAAGGAATTTTGGATGCTGGACGGAATAAGCCATAGAATTTGGTTCGTGGCTCCGATTGACGAACCATCAACTCCATTGAATTCAAGACGTCGAGACAGTGCTAGGGGTGTCCCTCTTCGCCGGTCCCATGGCCCACATGTCATCTTGTAGGTGCATTCTGCAAACTAGGGTTTTTCTCAATAAGGGACTGTGCAATTTTTTCCCATGGGGGTCAACTTTGCAAAATCATCCAGCGGGCACTTGTGGCTAGCGTTCCCAGTCAGAACCTACCTAGACACACCTGCAGGACTCCCCAAAACCCGGTTTTGCTGCATGGTTGGATTTCTATGCCCCCGGCAGGCATCCAGCAAGTGTCACTGAAGGCCTTTTGGATGTCGGACGAAACAAGCCATAGAATGAAGACCGTGGCTCCGATCAACGAACCGTCGACTCCATTGGATTCAGGAGGTCGAGACATTTCTAGGGGTTCCTCTCTCCACTGGTCCCATGGCCCATGTGTCATCTTGTAGGTGCATTCTACAAACTAGGGTTTTGCTCAGTGAGGGACTGTGCAATTTTTTCCCATGGGGGTCAACTTTGCAAAATTGTCCAACGGGCACTTGTGGCTAGCATTCCTAGCTGGAATCGTCCTAGACACACTTGCATTTCTCGCCGGAGCCCATTTTTGTTGCACGGTTGGGATTTTATGGCCCCGGTATGCATCCACCAGGTGTCCCTGAAGGCCTTTTGGATTTCGGATGGAACAAGCCATAGAATGACGGTCGTGGCTCCGATCAACGAACCGTCGACTCCGTTGGATTCAGGACGTTGAGATAGTGCTAGGGGTTCCCCTCTCCGCCAGTCCCATGGTCCACGTGTCATCTTGTAGGTGCATTATGCAAACTAGGGTTTGCTCAGTGAGGGACTGTGCAATTTTTGCCCACGAGGGTCAACTTTGCAAAATCGTCCAGCGGGCACTTGTGGCTAATGTTCCTAGCTGGAACCATCCTAGACACACCTGCATGTCTCACCGGAACTCGCTTTTGTTTCACGGTTGGGATTCTATGGCCCCGATCGGCATCCGCCAGGTGTCCCTGAAGGCCTTTTGGATGTTGGACTGAACAAGCCATAGAATGATGGTCGTGGCTTCGATCGACGAACCATCGACTTTGTTGGATTCAGGACATCGAGACAGTGCTAGGGGTGCCCCTCTCCACCGGTCCCATGGCCCACGTGTCATCTTGTAGGTGCATTCTGCAAACTAGGGTTTTACTCAATAAGGGACTATGCAATTTTTTCCCACGGGGGTCAACTTTGCAAAATCGTCCACCGGGAAGGTATAGCTAGCATGATGATGATGAAGGAAATTAGAGTTATAGAAGGAAATTGAATTAGAGTTAGAGTTAGATTTAATGATGATGATGAAGATGGTGATGATGATGAAGACGTGGATGATGATGGTGATGGTGATGAAGATGATGATGATGATGATGATGGAGATGTTAATGAGGAACCTAGACGTGGCAATGATGATGGTGATGGTGATGAAGATGATGATGGTGATGATGATGAAGACATTGATGATGATGGTGATGGTGGTGTTGATGGTGATGGTGATGATCATGATGGTGGTGGTGAGGATGATGATGATGATGATGATGATGGTGGTGGTGGTGGTGGTGGTGGTGGTGATGTAGATGATGATCATGATGATGATGATGATTACGAAACTTGTGCAATTTATCAAGTTGTACTAAGTCTATGCAATTTATGAATCTATCAAGCTATCAATGTATGGCTGTAATATTCAAAATATTAATGCCAATACTCAATGAGACCACAAAACAAAATCATAGCATACATGTACACCACATACCTATAACATAGTACACAATAAAACAAGCAAACCACGTACCAGATTACCTACCTATGGTCATTCGACTAGACCATCAGGATCAGCTCGAATACCAATGGTTTCCTTTAATCTCTCGTGCTTGGAATAAGGCAATAAGTATCGTGCCTTTGATGAATTCTTCCTTGGCATTGTTTGAAGCTGGAGGTTTGTGCCAATAACTAAGTTTGTGTAATGGTATACAATCTCACCTGGTCTATAATCTTCATATGTATACCCTTTTCTATTTGCTGAGTGGGAAACTTGGTTCAAATATTCTCCCTTTATAACCATAGACCCAATTGGAAAATCAACTCCATCAGAGTCCCGCAATGGGACATTTAGGGTTTGCTTCCCCTCTAAGCAACGTGCCAGCCAATAGTCAGTGTGCCATGCATTACGTATCGGGGAAACCACTACGTATATGTGCCCTGGAGAAAATATAGTTCCAACGTTTTAGTCAACTAATTAGACACAACTAGTTGCCAAAAATATACATAGCTAATTAGACACAAATAGTTGTCAAAAATATTATATTAATCGAACCTGGTTGTACGAGATCTGATATGTGGTCATACTCTGGTGAAATAATTGATTGGTCCTCCTCCAACTAGGATAATTCTGTAGCTATCCGTCGACCAATGGGGAGTGATACATGGCCCCAGCCGTCAACCCAATCCATGGATTCACATTCGTCCCATTCACCACTACTGCATGGAGAACAAAAATATGACAGTTTCCTTGTCCACATTTCAAGTATAGCATTGTCTGACGTTCTAACTAAATGAAATGCATGAGTTCCTTGGATGGCCTTGCACTCATATAACTGTGAATGATCTACATCCACCACCTCCCAAAAATATCTAACCACATGTGCTTTCCTGGTTGAGTGATCTTCCTGCCTTCTTGCTCCCTCCCCCATGATTGAAGCACACCATTCAACAATGCTTTTTGCATTTCAGATGATAGGTCCATCTGTGAACTTCATTTCTTTCCTGTGTAATGCAGTCTTTATGCACGCACCTGCTCCATCGTGTTCACCTTTTCCATGTCTAGTCTCAAAATAGTTTCAAATATGTGGCACCTTGTGCCTTTTGTGGAGCATACACAACCATTGGAAGACATGGGTATTTTTGAATTGCCCTACACCACCGTCAGACCAAATCCAATGTTGTTCCATCTGTATATTGTTATCCTTCAAGTGATTGTAGAACATTTGAAAGCTATGTTGTACAAAAGCCAAGTCATGACACCTGTCATCACTTATGTAGAAGTGATACTTTTTCAATATAACTTCGTTGTTTTCAGTACTATCTGCCCCATGTCTATAGGTGATATGGACCATTATGTTGACCTGATCTAAGTGATAGTATTGACTTTGAATCTCATTTTGCGGTTGAAGAGTGTAGTTTTCCGCAAAATCAACCATTGACAGGATAGTCCCAATAGGAAATGTATCCCTGCACGTTCTAAACTGCTCATCTTGCCAATGACCCACATGCACATGCTTTACATAATGTTGTGTATTTTCAAAGAATTCCTCCATGAAGTCAGAAACCCGTACCTGGTAGATCAACAATAAATACATATATCAATAGATTGTTACATATGAAATTGCAATCTGAAGAAAAAATAGTATTTAATAACTCGTTACCAACCTGAGAAGTGACCAATTGTATTTTTTTTCTTTCGTTCCCTCCATCAATATCATCGTGACATATTTGAATGACTGCAAGTTCACCTCCTTCCTCCCAAGTTCATGCTCATTGGTCACATGTATGCATTTGTCCAATAATGCGAATCCACCACACCCTAGGCATGTCCCATCTATGCAATTTTTTTGACAAAATGTGCAATCGTTTGGCCTGCTACACAAGATGCTATGAATAAATTCTCTAGATGGAATTGGTGGTAATGTAGCTGAGCATTCATGCACAAGAGTGTTATGCAATACACGAAAAATATATGTATATGTGTCATAATAGTAACAATACTCAATGTGGTATCGACAACAACATGTGTTACGAATTGTGTTTATTTTAACATACCATGGTTTGCATTTTTCAAAGGATCTTTGGCCCAAGTCAAGTTCGTTATGTTCATTCCTAAATCTCTCATATAATTATGTTTGTGTCATATCAAGAAAATGTTTAATGTGTGGTTCACGATCCTTTGAACCCCTTCTCAATTTTAATACATCTTTTTGGTTGGAAGAAGGTCTAGTGTTGTCATGCCAAAAAGCTTGCACTAATCCCTTTACCACATCAATGAGCTTCATATCAGAGCGTGGAAACCTGCCAATGAAGGCCCAAACATCTGTTTGACCGGTTTCAAGTTGTTCTCTTCTAACACAATACCTACGAAGTGTCTTCACATTCAAATTAACAATTTTGGATGTAGGTTTAAGAAAACGAAGTGCCCTAGTGATTTTGTTAATGATTGATTGTGACAACACATGACGAGCCGCATTGCGATCCTTTGAGCGAGATTTATTTCCAATTGTACTAAATGCATCTACTAAACTTTTAATGATATGAGAACTTGGTTCTAACTTTTTGGCCATCTTTATCCCTAATGTTCTTCTAACAATAGTTATATGCCTAGATTTCAACAATGATAAAAATAATTTGCACTTGTCCCCATCACATTTAGAATAAAAAAATTTATCAAGTATTTGTCGAGTTTGATAAGCAATAGAACGTTTAGACAACGTACCTTCAAGTGAACTAATGAGAGTTTCATCAACTTGTATACGTCTCAGAGTTCTTCGGTGTGCAGTTGCTAATGGAGGTAAGGGTGTTGGAATTAGAGCATGTACACCATCACCAGGATGATCCAGCGTTTCCATAGGAGCCCCTTGTCTTTCATTCTCTTGGACGGTCTCCATAACATTTTCTTCTTCCATTGTCAATCCTCCACTCAATGCCTCTCTAACTTCGTCGCTTGTGTAACCACTACCCAACAAGTCATTCACTACCATATTCTGAGGTTGACTTGATGTGGGAATTGAAACATCCCTCGATGAGAACCTACGTCTTACTTCTTCACCAGTGCGATGGGGTGCTTGTTCATCAAATGTTGTTGAAATTGAGGGCCCCTCTAGTGAATTTGTTCGTATTTCTTGAGGTGGATGGGTAGGAACGACCGTGGCATCATCTACGGTTGGAATTGGATGAGTTTCCATGGAATGCCTTCGATTACACATGTCCACTATTTTCTTTTCTCTAACTTCTTCCATGGTTTCTTGAGGCTTCTCTTTCCTTTCCGATTTCATTTTTCGATTGCGTGGATTCCCCATGACCACAATGAGCAATACTAAGAAAAGAAATCCTAGAGGTGTGCTCAATTATTCAAATATCCAAATTATTTCTCAACTGTGAATATAGGTTCTTCAAGCTTGCTCAATTGTCAATATAGATACTTCCTCAATTGTGAATATAGATGAACATCAATCTGGCTCAAATGTGAAAGTAAAGTTTCTACCTCACTTGTGAATATAGAAAATTCTTCATTTGTGAATATAGAAATTTCAAGCTTTCTCAATAGGGAATGTAGATTCTTCTTTAGTTGTGTTCATATAGATTCATCAAACTTGCTTGACATTGTTAATATAGAATTACCTTGAGGCTTGAAATTGTGAATATAGAATCCTCTTGAAGCTTGAATTTGTGAATGAAGAATCCCCTTGAAGCTTGGTAATTGTGAATGTGGAATCCTCAATTCCAAATGCCAACTGTAGAATCCTCTTCAAACTTGTTGATTGTGAACATGGAGTGTCTTGAGCTTCCTCCAATGCTTTGACTGTTAATTATGAAGTCTCGTGTTGTATGGGAGACGGGAAGGCGGGAGGAGAAAACGCAGAACGCGGGAGGATAAAATCATTTTGCAATTTTTTTGCACAGACATAACGCGCTAGCGTTATGTAAACACATAACGCACGAGCATTATTGACACACAAAACGCGCGCGCGTTTCCTGAATATTAAAAAAAATCTAGGTATTTAATATGTTTGGTGCATGGCTAAATAATGTACCTAGTTGAACAAAACGCGTGCGCGTTGTTTATTCATAAACGCTCTAGCGTTATTGAAATAATCAAAAACCTTATTTAATAGTTTATTTAATAGTTTCTATGGGTTAGGAGGTTAAATAGGGATTTGGTGTTAGGGGTTTAGGGATTAGAGATGGGGGGTGGTTAGGTAGGGGTAAGGGGCTAGGAGGGGGGGTAGTTAGGGGTAAGAGGCTGGGAGGGGGTTTAGCGAGGGGGAGAGAGAGAGGGAGAGAGATTGAGAGAGGGGGTTAGTAATGGTTGGGGTGGGGGGAAGGAGGGAGAAAGAAAGCGAGAGAGGAGAGGGTGTTGGTTGTAGGGTCTGTGAAAGAGAGATGGAAGGCGTGGTTAGAGGTAGGTGGAGGTGTAGGGAAGAGAGAGAGACTGAGAGCACCCGGGTTAGTAAGGGCTAGGGAGAGGAGGGGAGATAAATAGAGAGGAGGGGGTTTTGGCTAGGGGGAGTAGCAGATGATGAAGATGAAGACGACGATGATGATGATGAATATCATGATGACAATGATGATGGACATGATGATGATGATGATGATGGTGATGAATATCGTGATGAAGATGAAGATGAAGATGAAGATGATGAAGATGATGATGATGATGAAGATGATGATGAATATGACGACGAGGATGATGAGGATGAAGATGATGCTGATGAAGATGATGATGATGATGATGATGATGATGATGATGATGAAGATGATGATGAGGACGATGATGATGAGGATGATGATGGTGATGATGATGATGAAGATGATGATGATGATGATCAAAACCCAATCATGATGAAGATGGTGATGAGGATGA